>OY856409.1:670614090-671214090 GCA_963693085.1 Alisma plantago-aquatica | reverse complement strand
TAGCCAGATATTTGAGTAGGATATATGATAAGGGTTTTAGACCCAATCTCAGTTTTTTAATTAAGATTTTTCATATTCAAATGTAGATTTAGATTCAGAGTTTAGTACATGTTCCATACTCAGTATTCACTTTCAGATAAGTCCAAATTTAATATTTAGTAAGCTTAGATTTAAGATAATTAATATAGAAGCTTCACATAATCCATTATACGATAATTCCTCATTCAAAGAGTCCTAGGGATGATTCAGAGTCATCTTTTGCCAATTTAGAGGAGTGTTTACCCTATTTCAGAGAGCAAGTTATGCCAATAGAGGGTGCATTGCACCATAGAGGATAATTAGGAGTCAACAAAGGGCATGTTATGCCAACAAAGGTGTATTGCACCATTACAGAGGAAGACTTATTGTATAATGGTGGTCATACTCAGATAAAAGTCATAAATAAAATAAGTCTTAGTTCAGAGAATGTACATAATCTCATTTATAAGTATAATCAAAGAGATTAATATAAGAGAGACATGGCTCAGGCCCTGTATGCAAATCATGTGGCCCAAGCACCAGAGTGCAAACCAATCCAGAGACATAACCCAGGCCCAAGGTGTAGGTTACTCATGATTAGGGTGCATGAGTAGGTATATGTTAGAATACTCATATGTATATGTAAAAATACTCATGCTACTTACGCTAAGAACCGTTTTTCTAATGTATGGATGGGGATGTGATGTTTGTAGGTGAGAGTAGGACCAGACTAGATTCTAGAAAATCAAGCACAAGGATAGAACATGACTCTATCTGGTGGGGTGCCAACTATAAGATGATCCTCAGGTTCATATACTCAGCTATATATTTTAAATGTTTAGAACTTTAAATTAGAGACTCAAGAAATTAATGAGTTTTCTCATGTAATAACACTTATGTTACTTTTGTAAGAACAATCATGAGAATGTTTTAATACTTCAATTTATGTGAATGAGAGACATGGCTATAGTCAGATAAAAGTCATAAATACTCCAGTGTCATGTTTTAATACTTTGGTGTCAACAGAGGAAGACTTATTGTATAATGGTGGCCATAGTCAGATAAAATTCAAAAATAAAAGATGTCTTAGTTCAGAGAATGTAAATAATCTCATTTATAAGTATAATCAAAGAAATTAATATAAGAGAGATATGGCTCAGGCCCTTTATGCAAGCCAAGTGACCCAAGCACCAGAGTGCAAGCCAATCCAGAGACATAATCCAGGAACTTTAAAAACTTTAGAAAATACTCATATGTATATGTTAGAATACTCATGCTACTTACACTAACAACCATTTTTCCAATGTATGGCTGGGGATGAGATGTTCATAGATGAGAGCAGGACCAGAATAGATTCAAGAGAATCAAGCACAAGAATAGAACACGACTCAATCTGGTGGGGTGCCAACTATAAGATGATCCTCAGGTTCATATATTCAACTATATATTTTAAATGTTTAGAAATTTAAAGTAGAGACTAAAGAAATTAATGAGTTTTATCATGTAATAACACTTTGTTACTTTTGTCAGAACAATCATGAGAATGTTTTAATACTTTAGTTTGTGTGATTGATTATATTATTGTCATGAATGTCCGTTTTATGTAATGCCCCTTTGAGTAAACAAGTTATGGATAACTCAGTGTTGCTTCCGCTATATACATGTGTGTAGTTATGGAGGGTGTTATAGAAATATATGATTTCTTCATCCTGTGTGGCATAGTGATAGATATCAAGAATGACCTCTATTTCCCCCTAATACTTTGTAGGTTGTGACTTTCGACCATTAAAGTTATAATAGATGTTGAGGTTAGGATACTTTAGGATTTGGGAAGTAGTATTTTAAATTAAGCATGAAGAGGTTCACTCACAACATGATATTTACTTTCTACATTTTTTATCAATTCACTCATATATAATAGCTCACCCCTCTCTATGAAATGTTTCCAACGTCACTAGAGATATATCAAAGTGAATGCACGGTCAAAGATGAATTGGTGTACGTGGAACTAAAGGTAAATGATGTAATCATTACAAAATAATTATCTACATATCCAATTATGAGTCTAGTTATGATTTATACACCATCAAGCTAGGCAATGTTTATGTGATTGACCTAGTGGTCAAATAGAAAGAGATGAACCCTAGCTTCATGCATGAACTAACCCAAATACAAATTTTTTAAATAGATTAGGGTCTAAGGTTTTGTAACTCAACCTGAATTTGACTCCAACCTAAAGAAAAAACTGAGTTGACCCAAAATTCACAACCATATATTATGATAATATTGAAAATATAGAGTTTAATTCACCCCATGGTCTTTTAAATTACTAATACATATATCATTGTGTTTACTTGTGACAACTCTCCATAAATTTATATACTTCTTAGATTGTTTTCTTATTATATGTATATATAAAAATTGTATAATTTGTTAAATGAGTTTTCTTCATAAATTTATGTTTAAAGCTCTTGTACAATGTATTTTAGTTTATTATAATTGTTTTTATCACTTTTTAGTAGGTGTTTACAATGATTTCTATTGGTTTTGCGTAGTTATTTTCAAGAATTAAATTCGTAGTAGATTTGTTTTTTAAATCATCTCTTAGACTATGGATTTAAGGGTTATACCTGATAAACCAAAAATTACTTCTGATCGGTTTAGGGTGATCGATTTAGGGTCTTTAACCCAAAAACCCATGTTATGCAAGTTTAGGGTCTAGCCAAAAAGTTAGTACTCAAAATAAATATGGTAAAACCGAACCCAATGGCAACCCCTAGTATGAACAAATGGGTATATAGTCAGAAAGGATTCATCTCTTTATTGCCTCACATCATTATCCCATCTATAGAGGGTACCACATATTGTGTGATTATGTGTTTCCATGTGTTGACAATTGAGAATCAAACAATATCTACTAAATTGTTTACCCTAGAATTAGGAGACTTGTCACTTTCTTAGGAATATCATGCAAAACATGAGGATACAAGCCAGGGTGTGGACATAGATTTTAGGATCACCATAAGGAATACCACCCAATATTATTTCAAATATACCCTAAACTTTGTATTGGTTATAATTGCAGGCATCAAGCTAAGACATAAAACAAGGTGCTTGATCCGAGACAATACATTTTTTTCATCCTTTTGTAAGATTTTTATTCATAGTTAGGTGGTTCAACATTTCATTGTATTTCCATTTTATTTCTCCTATAATTTTTGTCAGAATTAATATCCTAATACGTTAAATAAATGATAGTAGGTAGACATCATAATCGGTACAAATATTGATATTCATAACATGTTAGTTGATTGGTTGGAACATCTAAGTGGTTGACCAAGCTATTCAAGGGATGAATGGTGATAAGGCATGAGATATATTATCCAATTTGATCATACATGACATCATCAGTTGAATTTATCTGAAGAAACAATAAATCACTTACATGTGAGATGATAGATTGGACATCTAATGATTGACTCACAAGTAGAATCTTTGATCCATCAATGATCTTTGTTGATTGTGTCACTTGATGAGTCAATTGGTTGAATTATTTCGTGTCTAAATATCAAATAAATGAGGGAATCGATTGCTTCATCAGCTAGTCGGCTCACTTGTAACCTTCACTAAGAAACCAAGAAGTTTGGTCTTTTGACTCAAAGTATGAGTTGATTGGATGAAATCCTTTAAAAAAATAAGAGGTGGAGATTAGTTAATCCAATAATATACTAGTCAATTGACTGGGGAGATTCAAAAGTTAGTGACATAAAAAGGCAATTGTCTATATTAATTAATTCAACTGATGGACTTGTCTAGTCATCTGACTCACAAACAACCCCACCACTTGAAGGATAAGCGTTCAATTGATCAACTCATATGAACCCAGATGTCTCAAATTTCCCTCCCCCATCTCACATCTTTTCCAAGAGAGAACCTTCTAGACACATAAAGTAATCATCGCCTCCAACTTCTTATTGGGTTTTACAGCTGTAGATAAGGCAATAAAATTAAAAAAAAAATCTAGCCATTAACCCATAACTAGTAGATCGCATCAACAACTATGTAATGAGAAAGATGTTTTTAGAGAGATATACATTGTCCTAGGACTTTCCTATCAACAATACCTCGTAGCCAAGTGTGGTCTTCAATGCCATGCCTTGGACAGTGTTTCTGCAATTGTTGGTCTTCCATATGAACTACGGCCAACGTGTCCTCCTGAGTGGCAGACATCTCATGCCTCTATAGATAGTCCACACAGACCACTGAGAACTCCTGCTATTCTAGTATAATTGATAGGAAGGAGATGACCCTCCTGTTGGTGTACTATCACCAACCTACTCTCTCAAACTTAGCCTACTTTTCTACAGTTGTTTTTTCCTTATTGGGCCTTCCTAGTCAAGTAGAACCTACTCGGGCTCTCTCAGTTGCCAAAACCAGGGAGGAAAACAACTATCAGAGAAACTAATGTTTTGAGTTGTGTGTTATGAGAAGCCCCCGATTCCCCCCTATTTATAATAGAGGGTAGGGTCTGGTTTCCCAATCTGATCAGGAGTAGAAGGATATGTAATTACATGAATTTGTAAAGTTTATAGTAGTCAAACCTATCATCTCACTGGAGATGCGATCAGTTCACACTGTAAGCTGGTTAGATCTTGGCTAATTCGGTCAGTTCACAATGTCTCCCAGTCACAAATGAATTGGCAATTTGTTTCCTAATAATGTCAAACATTAATCATTGTTCCAATCAAATTGAACAAGTGAAATAGAAAACTTTTGCATGAACTGGGAAAATCCTATTTCCTCATATGGCCAGGTCATGAGCCACCCAATTCATTAAGTGAACTGATAATTCATCTCACACCAGTCGGGGGGCTCACTATTGTGAACTAATTAGTTGGTTTCCCTGAGTCTTCCAGTTCAGTCTCCAATCAACCTAACACTCTAACAATCTAGTTCAACGCTTGAACTTGATAGTTCTGACTTCATTCAGTCAATCATATGTTTAATTTAGTACCTACACACCTTTAGTAAAAAACTAAATAACATTCTTGGACAGTCTCCTCTTCTAGGGGTATCCTATGTGTGTGACCCTATAGGTTCCAATTTGCATTGGCAATGAATGATCATGACTAACTTATGGCATCACAAGCAATGAGTGGCATCTAGTAGCACATCATTGCTACCCAAGTAATTCAGAAAGTTGGATAACATCTTCAACCTACAATCCATAATTAGTGTTACTGTGATCATATAGTTCCTCTGCTTATGATATCTAGATTGAACTCGAGGCATGGAATGCCATCCTCTTCAACATTCAATCCATGTTCCTTTAACTAGAGCAGACTGTCTAAGATGCATGTGAGTTCACATATCATATATTGAATCACATCAGTATGGCCATACCATTCTATTCTCTCTTATCAAGAGGCCTTGGATATCATACTCCTTGTAGGAGGGACAAATACCATCGAAATCACTCATAGTCATCCCCATGTGTTATAGTGCACCCAATTATTACCTTTATAGTAACCCATGTTTTAGGACTACATTTGATGATGTCCAAATTCACCAAACAACATATGATGAGTATAGTGATTTTAGGTTAAGACCCACAATCACCACTATCACTATGAGAGATGATTATGAATACCATTATATGGTATCCATGAATCACTCTCATGGTGGGTCTATTTGATATATTAATCTATAAAATATATCTGTGTGCTTGACTTGATATCACATATTATGACTAATGAGACTATGTCATCAGTAAACACGCACACTAGTCTTATTTATTAGTGTTGTCTATTTTGCTTCCACAGTAATATCTGACTAGGGACATACAAGAATGTAAGTACTCTTATCATACATATGATCTCATTATTGAGGTCCTTAACCTGAAGACATGTCATCGAGCCACATCATTCTTTTAGACATCTATCATGTATGTGTCATCATCTCATGAGTCAGACAAGCATAATAGATAGAATTACCTTTATCATTATCAAATTGGGTATCTAATGCCAAATTACAATCGTCATATGATTAACTCTCTAGGCATATATACCAATAGACTTCCACTTACACTTAGGCTCCCATTGGTTTGGTGTAAATCATGAGTTCTGTAGAACTCATTTTTTGGGAACTCTAATTCAGTTTTTGGAACTTAAGTTCCATTGAATTTCATGTGTTTGGTTTGTTGTAAGTGTAAATATAGAAATCATTAAAAGAATTGTTAATTTTTATTGTATCATATAAATAAATGAGGTTGGAAATGACATAAAAAAATCATACTCGTAAAAAATCATAACATTCTTAAATCATAATAACCACAATGATTGATTATGGTGCGGATTTTACTCCTCCAAAATATTTTATTGTGGTACAATTAAAATATTAATAAAAATATTATGATAAAATTCACATGTAATATTTTTATTTAATTTGTGTATACAAAGTATTGTAACAATACCCACATTTCATGTGTTCATAAATATAAGTTTTGGTTCATCATTGTTTAGCGCAATGCAAAATATTAATTTTTACATTATTTCTGTAAGAAACTCTTACTATATTATTTGTGCATCATTACACTTAATTATCATATTTCACATCATATTTTTCAAACATGAAGAATAAAAATACATTACATAAATCACATTGTTTTCTCATGGTGCGGTATTTTTTCACATTATGTTTGTATCTTTTTATTTTGTAGATCGTACTCATATGGTGGTTATAGTGTAAAATATTTTTCATAGTGCGATTATAGTGCATGATATTTTGTCATATTATGTTGTGGTTTTAGCAATGAACTATATCCACACCACAAATATTTCTAGTCATAAATAGTTTACATGTGTCATTTATTATGAATGAAGAATATAATTGTATAAGAAATGTTGTTAGTTGTCCCAAAACTCATTTTGCGCTTTTTTTTATAGGTAACTCAGGAACTGTCTTTTGTATGTAAGTCTGTAACTCACCGAAAGTCACAGAACTCAAGTTCCAATACTTACTTTAAACCAATCATGAAAAATTGCTCAAGGAACCCCAGTTCATAAGTTTTCCGGACTAGTTACGACAAACCAATTGGAGCCTTAGAGTCCTTCACCCACGAATCATATTCTAAGTGATCTTAGCATGTTCATCATGTTTCTACTGTGCTAGTGCTTTTATAGCGAGCTAACAACATTTACTTCAAGTTTGGATATTGTAAGTTTCACATTCCTTCAATGTACAACAGCTTGTATGAGATGGAAGTGTCGTATTATGCTATCAGAGATTCATTTGCCTAATTAGTAGCTCCATTGTTATCACAGTATTATGAATGAGTCATCAATGGTCGGAACTTCCCACAAGTTCATCCATATGAACATTTAGATCCACACAGTATCCTTTTCTATGTTCATAACACAAAGGTACTTATCTTCTTATTGTAGAATGAACAATTGTATTAGGTTGGAACCTTTCCAAATAACAGTTCTTGTTTCAAGGTCAAACACAAATTTGTCATTTTAGAAGCTTGTGTCAGTGTAACTCCTTACATGTAACTCTTCCAAATTTGCATAAGTAAAGAACTAATCCTTTTAGTACTTCACAAGAACTTGAAGAAGTTCCTTCTGGCAATTCAGTGACTTCCACTGAGATTTGACAGATATCCACTCATCATGTCCAATACATATGAGATAACTAGATATATATCATCTTGTCATACAATATGATGATTTCATATCTTCTTGTCATGTCCAATACATACAAGATGATGAGTTCATATATTCTTGTCGTATCTAATACATACAAGATCATCACTTCATGTTTTCTTGTGATGTCCAATACATATAAGATAACGGCATGAGTACATACGTGATAGTTCCAATTGCAAGTGCATATGTCATCCATCCTTGTGTTCATATTCTTCATAAGAATTGGGACACTAGGCTCCTGAGAGACTAACTCTATGGAACATGGACACGTTTTCTATCATTATGATAAACCGTTTCAGCATCTTGATGATGTATGTTCTCTTTCTTAGGTCAAGAAGCCTTCTTGATCTATCTCTATAGATTTGGATTCCTATCACATAGGATGCTTCTCTAGACTTTCTAGATTGTACTTCTTTACCAGATTATAATATTTTCAGTATAAGGTTGTATTCCCCATCATCATGTGGAATATACATATACTCCCACTAAATTCTTATAATCACATATTACATCTTCATTCTGACTCAAGTCAAACTTTTTGACTATATTGTCAAATTCAAGATTCCAGCTTTGAGTTTATTTCTTCAATCCAATGATTGACCTATGCAACTTTATAAACTTTATTTGCACTATTGCAGTTATAAAACCATTAGGTTGTAACACGTACACATCCTACTCAATATTCCATTTTAGGAATGCAGTTCTAACATCCATATGCCAAATCTCATAGTCACATTTAGCTACAAGGATAGCATTATCCTGATGGATTTATCCATGATTACTTGTGAAAGATTTCATCATGTTCAACACCTTGAACTTATTTGAAACTCTTTGCAACCAACTTACTATCCATGTTAGTCTTCTTCCTGAAGACCCAAAAGTACCCTATGGTTTTTACCCCTTCAGGTGTATCAACCAAGGTCATACCTTGTTGATATACATGGAGCCCATCTTGGATTTTAGGGCTTTAAGCCATTTCTCACTTTCTGACCTCAATTGATTCTAGGAAGATTGTTGACTCATCAAATATGATCAACTCACTGCCTTCTTGTCCATAAGATATCATATATCATTCAAGCTCTAGGTGTGATCTACTAGAGCTATGAGCGTTGTGTTTACATAAGGAACTACAACATCTTGTGATTCTCTTTATTCCCATTGTACCACTTAAGTTCAATGTTTTTCTAATTTGTCTTGAACATTTTGATCTCTACTTTTCTCACCCACTGATTCCTTTAGAATTAGGTTCCCCTTTTAGAATACAACATCCAAAACTCTTTTGTTATTGGATTGAGATATAAAAGTAGTATTCAGAAAAATAACATTTATACGATTTATGGACAAAACCTTGTAAGAAACATTTTCTTATTTAGTTTTTCAATCCTAATCTTTATGAAAGACATGAAAAAGAACTTCCCATTACATTTCTCATATGGTTTCTTTCAAACTAATTTATACGGTGCATTGTTTTAGTATTAATCATGTGCCCAAAATAAATTTGAATATTTAGCTAGATTTATTAGTAATCACACTCTGACTTAAAAGGGTGTGATTCCTTCTTTCTGATACACTTTTAATGATACATTTTCATTGTTTCAGGTGGATTCCATCATGATACATTATCATGATCTCCCAAAAGGTTGTCAAACTCTTGGTTTAAAGTATTTCCATATCGATCGTATCAAATTTTAATAATTATACCAATCTAGTTATGTACTTCATTCATGATCTCCTTGAACACTTCAAGAGATTAAGGTTTTTATTTCATTAAATACAAACTATAATATCTATTTAGGCCATCACTAGATATAATGAGTTACTATTGATCACTTTTTTGCATTTATTCTAAAAAGTTTATATACATCAATATGTATAATCCTCAACAAAATAATCATTCTCCCACTACATCTAGTAAAGCACCTTTATCATATTTCACAATGAATGAGATTAGCATATCTTTATTAGTTCAAAAACCAAAAGAGTCTAGATAACCATCAAATGAATTCTAGAAATGCATTTCTCATTTATGCGCTCTAGATGACAATGCTATAGGTATACAATTTTGAGTTATCATGTCATTCATTACAATGGTAGCAACTCTTTCTCCACATAGTTTCTAGCTTACTTCCTCTCAGGTCTTTATGTAGAGATTTGTATCTATTTCTTCTTCCTGAGATCCTCTATACAAAGGTTTGTTCCCTTTCCAATATCCAAAGAGGTGACAATAGTGGCACTTTCTTTCCTTATCCTTATAAGTGAAAAGGACATATTCCCTTTTGCACTTACAATTCTACATATCTTGAGTGATGAAGACTTGGACCTTATCTTGGCTTCATAACACTTCTTGACCTTACCTTAGTCTATGGACTTTACTCTACTGATCATTATCATAGGTTTGTCCTTTCTTCATTCTTGCTTTGGCATCAATATGCCAAGAACTTCAGACTGTGGTTTGTCCAAGTTACTCAACATTTGATAAACTGGCTATATGATTTGCACAACTATTTATGGGATCATATGCTTGATCAACTCTTAACCTATAAGAAATCCTAGTCAATCTACATGCACAATCATATTGAAAATATGAGATTGTACTAGATCTCCATCTGTCTGATTATACTCAAACATCAGTATGAAGAAATTATTCCTTTCATGCTTCACATGATTCTTGAGATGTGCTACCATCTCAAGAATGTACATGCTTCAACTTGTTTATGCAACTCATAGTGAATATAGCACAGAATTGGTTTTTGATGTCTTAGTATCATTGGCATGCTTGAAGCATCCATTTTAGCGTTAAGAGCATTAGGAGTGGGTTCTACTAGCTCTGGTCTTTCATGGACTTAGAGACGACACTCAATACTGAGAATACTTCTCAAAAGGTCCTAAACTAGATTCAAAGTTCAGACAAAAACACCATCAGAGAGGACCTCTGCCGCAATTCTACTCCCATAAAAATCTACATCCAACCTTGGTAGAATGTCGTGATCCATGGGCATGTGTTGGTGGATCATCACAATTTGTTGCCTTTCGTCCTCTCCCCTCTCACCGTCGGCATCCCCCAAGTATGCTTAGAGCATGATTGAGGAAGAAATAGGGAAGGGTGCTCGACCCTTATCCCATTCACCATCTTTTAAAGACAACAAACTAATGCATAAACTACAAACATGTCCATAAATTTTAGGTGAAATTTCTAGAAATCTAAAAATCCTAAAAACACCAAAAGAATTGGTAAAACTTAAAAAATGTCAAATATTGACTCCAAAATTGAAAAAAATTCACTATTCTCTCAAGATTATCACCAAAACTCTTTTTTAACCTATTTGGGTTTTGGACAATGACCTAAAATTGGACTAGATTCAAAATTCCTTTTTTCGACCTATTTGGGTCCTGCACTATGACCTAAAACTTGACCAAATTCAAAAAAAAAAACTATTTTCCAATCTATTTGGGTCATGGACTATGACTTAAAACTAGACCAAATCCAAAAACTCTTTTTTCAATATGTTTGGGTCCTGGACTATGACCAAAAACTAGACCAAATCCAAAAAAACACCTTTTTCAATCCACTACGGTCCTGGACTACTACCTAAAATTGGATCAACACCCAAACATATCATTTTTACAATATTTCTCAGGGCCCTCACTCATAACCCTAAATTGAACCAAATGGCATATTTATTTCTAAATCTTTTCTAGGGTATAGGATCACAATCTTAAATAGAACCCGCTTAAAGATTCATTTGTCTATATATTTGAGTCATGGACAAATACCTTAATTAGACCACAAGCCTCATCTTAAATATCACCTTGACCCCTTTTGTTTTATTTTAATCTGTGGTCTGTACTCATGACGTGCGACAAAAATCTAGGTTACCCTTGAAAAATCATCACAACCAGTGTTAGCAGCTTGCTTTCACACACACATCATTGAAATCTAGATCATGACTAAAAAATGAATGGAATTGTTGACCTTTCTTCATGACCCTAAGTTATGGCCCAAATATCCAATTTCGAGGACTGAGAACTAGAAAATTGAGAAGCACACTACTCTAGAGGATGAAAGGTGAATTAGAAAGGAACACACCATGGAGGCTACCTTTCACTGGATAGTGGAAAACTCAATTCAATTTTAGATTCCTTAACCAGTGAGATAGCTAACCAATACAACCATTGTCTAGAAAGTCACCTTAAATCTAAAAAATGTCTAAATACAATCACCAATTATGATGGTACAAGACCTGTTCAAATAGGTGAATTCTTCATATTGTGCCTTTTAATAGTTTGGGTCCTGACTTTGAATTGTCCCAATCCACAAAGAAAAATAAAGATGTCTGGGAAGAGGGATACTACTCTTTTTCTCCAAGATTTATTTTTTAGAGTAATTGCCACTATTTATCAATGTTCGCATACTCCTGATCTTCATGTCTCACTAACAAACAACACCTAAATCTATTTTTTTGCATTCACCTTTTCTCACTTAGGCATGATTAGTGGCAGAATCCAACATGCACTAGTTTAAGAACAAAAACAATGATGAGAGTCACTTTTGCAGTCGATAAATCTTTTAGGGCGCATCAGATCTTTAGGGGATTTAATGTTTGGTCATAATAGGAAAGAGCCTATGTCGTAGGAAGCCCTTACTCCAATGAAATCATTTATCCACAACCTTTTCCTCACTAATTCAACTTTAGAAGGAAGAGACATCACCTATGCTTTCTTCGCTCCAAAAGATTTGTCTGAATATCTTTGACTACCCCAACTTTTTTGGCCTTTCATGACCAAAAATGGGGGTCATATTAGGATTATGCATGTGGCTCTCACTCTTATATTGAACCTTACCTAGAGAGGGGAAAATTGTTGACACCACATTTTTTCTCACTTGATAGAAGTTTGTGGTTAATGTCAATCCTTTGGCTAATGATGTAATCCATTCACATCCTACCCAATTTCCATGTATACTTTTTTTTAACCTTTTTCCACATTTTCAACACCTTTTATCCACCCATTTTTCCCACTTTCACCTAGTTCCAACCATTCTACAAAGAAACCTTCTATTCATATCGAAAGTATAATTTTCCATTGTTATGTTTCACAAATTTCCCCACCAATTGCCTAAATTAGAATATTTCCTTTGTTCAATTGGTTTTTCTGATAAATAACTCTGACTTATCTTTCTATGCAAGTTTTCTTCAATTTTTATTCAGAATATTCCTAAAATAATTGAAAAATCAGAAAACATGCATGACCATGCTTGTTCATTGGGTGGATCCCCCCCATTCTCCAGTTAACACATGGTGGTTTGGTGCCATTCATTGAACACATCAATTGGTAGGTCAGAAAAACCTTCACCTCTTCTAAAAGGTTCAATCCAAAATCATGAACCTTAAATCCACCAATAAATATACCAAGCCCCTTTTGTCTCTCCTAATTGCAAAGCGATGACTAATTCTCTCTTTTTCATATTACTTTTGATCAGAGGATCCTTCCTCTGATACTGCATGCTTTGTAGATCTGTAGAGTGGTAAACTACTCAAACTTTTATGCCCCATTATAACCGATCTACAATTGATGCATCTGACATGATCTATTGCTGCATCTAATCTTCTACTTGCTATAAGTGCTCAGTCACTCTTATAACTACCAGTTTCTACTACTTTTGAAAAATCAGATCTAGTTCTCTAAATATATGTTTTCTAATCACCCTCTAACATCCAACTTAAGCATTTATGGATCTTCATCGTGGGAGGTCATGAGGTGATTAGGATCACAACACACTTAAAAATCAGGACTATTTGGGTTAGGACAGGAAAACAACATACATCTTCATCCCCAAATATCTACCCACAATAGATATCAATTTTTTGTCAATCATTTTCATATTTTCCTTAGTTTAACTATGATGGATGATTATCTCTCATTATATGATAGTGTTTTAATATCAAGTTTATCGAGCAAGATGGGAATGTTAATCCTTTACAGCTCTTAACTAGATTTTTGGATCAGATCTCTAGTTTTGTTTTATTTCTTACTTTCTTTTATCCATTATGGATAATCTCTCATACTAGACCATCATTTTCACGATCTACCTTTTTTCTTCATTTTCATACAAAAATTAGTGGTGACTCTAACAAGATCTTTTTCATGTGACCTTATCACTATGAAAAAGGGTTGAACTTTATTCTCCAAATATCTTCATTATTTTACCCCCTCTTGGGTAAGGTGCAACAAGTAGTTTGGTGGAGAATCTATCGGTCACACCTTGTAGGAATATGGATGTAAAGAAGGATTTTAATTTGGAACAAAATCTATTTGAAGGGAGGAAGACTTGTATCATATTAAAAATTATTCTAGACTTTATTTAAGTTATAAATATTGTTTATCCTAAACTTAAAACCTATATTATTTTCCTCCTAATTTTTATTTCAATTTATTTTGAATATACTTAAATGTCATGCAAACATATAAACTATTGATGTTTTGGTCCATTTGACTCTTGTCCAGCCTTACCCATTTGCAAATGGGTAAGGAATTAAGAAAAAAAAATTGTCATAAATTTAATGTAGAATAATTAATGGATATAATGCAACATGCATTAATGGAATGATAAAGCCTCAATGTTTAGTTTTAGGAATTTATGGACATCATTAAGAAAAAATAATTAAATTTTGAGCTTAAATAAAGCTAATAAACAAACTACATATTTTATCTAATATAATGATATTACATAATTATATATCATTCATCATGTGGAGCCATTTGATCTACATTGTTTGATCATTACACAGACAGTGTAGGAGATGGGTCGTCTCCCCAAACTTGATACCCATTAAAAAACAGATCGAAAACAATTTTCTAACCATTGCACCACCTCATATTTGTATCTATACTTCTTTGTCTTCACTAGCCCTTCCATTACACCCAAAAGCCACTCCTCCATCAATCTCTTTTGCTATATCTCAAACTGACATGTTTGCAAACAATCTAAGACTTTGAAAGACAAGTTAGTTGACAACTGAGTGTTGCCACTTATTTTCTAAAAATCGGGATACCCTTTAGGTATGGTTCCACATATAGAAGATTTTTCCAAATTTATATCAACCTATATAAAATCCCAACCCCATTTTTAACTAGTCTTCATCCCCCTTAGTCAAGGCTACCATACACCCCACTCCTTACTTTAAACTAACACCACCACCACAACCATTTGTAATCTACTTAAGTATTTTTACTCACTTACAAATCTAGAAATTAACCTATAGCATGGATCCTACATTTTCTTCTTCACTTGATAGCTCGAGGATGAAAATGACTTCCATATATCCTTGAGTCAATCATATGATGATTCTAGTGGCATATAATGAAATTAATTTGATAAATAACAAAGATAAAATTCTACTTTATTCTGATTCAATTGATTATGAGATAATGATGAATCAAAATAAATATCTAAACAATGAAAATACTCAATGACGTATGTCTTTATGTATGTGACTTGAACAATGAGATCATATGGATGACAAGAGGATGTACATTTTTGGTATGTCCCTATTCGGATGTCATTATGGAAGGTTGATAGACAACAATGACACATCAAGACTAGAGTGTGTATTGGATGATGAAAAAATCTCATCATTCATGATAGTTGATATCAAATTGAGTGTATAGATACTTGTTAATGAATATTGTATCAAACGGACCCACCATAAAAGTAATGAATGGAAACCTTACATTGTTAGTCAATATCATAGTTTATAGTGTTTGTGGTGATGGTCGTTCTTAGAACTAAAATTGCTACACTCATTACATGTCATTCGGTGTACTTTGACATCAACCACCATAGTCCTAAATAAGGGTTGCCATAAAGGTGATGATTATGTACACTGTGACACATGGGGATGACTATGAGTGATGTAGATGGGATTTGTCCCTCCTACTGGATTTTGATATCCAGTCCACTTGATAAGAGAGACAGAGAAAAGCATGTGCATGCACATGTAAATCAATATATGATATTGAGTTTGCACATATCTCAAAGAATCTACTCTAGATCAAGGAACATGGATTGAATGCTGAGAGGATGATGAATCCATACCTCAAGTTCATATCAGATATCAAAGGCAAAGGACATACACATTCACTGAAACACAAGTAACCAGATTGTAGGTTGAAAGTTGTTCTCCAACTTTCCAAATACTTGGGTAGCAATGATATGTTACTAGATGCCTCTCTTTGCTTGTGATGTCATAAGTTAGTTATGGACATTCACTGCCAACATATTATGGAACCTATAGGCCACATACATAGGATACACCTGGAATAGGATTTTAATTCATGAATGAAGTTTAAGTTGATTACTAAAAATGTTTATGTATTCAATTAAACAACCAATTTCTTGATTGGACTCAAAACTATCAATTTCAAGTGTTGAATTGACTGGTTGAAGTGTCAGGTTCATTGAGAATTTAATTGGTTGAATTATACATGACTGGAAACCAACCAGTCAGCTCACTGGGTGAGTCGGTCGGCTCATGGTTGGTGGATGGCCGTTTCACCTTATGAACTAATCGGCTCAGTCAAGCCAGCTAAGGAGTTGGTGGCTTTCCCAACACATGTGAAAATTTTCCCATTTCTCTTGTTCAATTCAATTGGAACAAGGATTAATTCGAATGGAACAAGGATTAGTGTTCAACTTTAATTGGAAAAAAATTGCCATTTCAATTGCAATTGGTAAATAGTGTGAGTTGATTAGCTCACTAGTGAGTCGATTGGATCACTAGTGAATCGATTGGTTCTCCTGATGCAGAATAATTAATTTATGGAAATTCTAGACCCTTCTACTCCCTCTCTAACTAGGAACCCTAACCATGGCCTCTATTATAAATAGAGGGGTATTGGGGGCTTCTCAAAACATAATATCTCATATTAGTTTCTCAAAGAGTTGTTGTCTTCTCTGGTTCTAGTAACAAAGAGAGCCCGAGCAAGTTCTACCTGACTAGGGAGGAACAGTGAGGGAATGACAACTATAAGAAAGCTATTGGTGGGGGTGAGTGTGTTGGTGCTAGTACACCAATAGGAGGGGACAACTCCTTCTTGCCTATTTTAATAGAACAAAAAGAGTTCTCAATGGTCCGTGTGGACTACTAAAGAGGCGAGAGGCCATTGTTTTTCACTCAAGGAGGATGAGTCAGCCATATTCCATGGTGAACACCAAGAGCTGCTCATACATTTTCTAAGTGCAAACTATAGAAGGCCACACATAGTTGTGAGGTTTTGTCACTGGACTTCCTCCAGGACCAGGTATATCTTACTAAACCTATCTTCCTATTACATAGTTATTGACGTGATTGTATGTTTAATGAGGAATATGGAAGTAATAATTTTATTTCCGCTGCCTACTCTGATGTCAGATCATCTTCGATCTACTATGTTTTGGGATTAATCAATATGATAAAATTTTAGTTTTCCATCTTTTATTTATTTCATACCATGTGAATATTTATAATTTCTAATGTGCATATTCGATTAAATACCACATGTGATCCCAAATTAATATATATATCATATGATATATGTGCAATCGATATTTGTCACCCTAAAATGGTTTTGATGGTGGATGTGCAACTTGGTTGTGGCCCATTAACTCCTATGTGATTGTGCTTGTTTGGTTGTGGTTGTTTTTATCTTGATTCACATACCTAGTCCTTATCTTATATTCAAAATGTAAACTTAATTATCCTCTACCTATGCCCCCCCATGTAATTGAGTGTTTCTCCTTACAATGTAATAAGTTAATAGCAATAGGATAGTTTATTTTCATGTTATATTGATGAAGACATTTAGAACCATACAAGCCGACCTCCTGGAGGACTAAGGACAACTATAAAAGGGGAGCCAGACTAACCAATTGGTGGCCCAACCATACATTTGGAGGTGTCCACACAGAAGAGGTCAGACAACCCTTCTGATTGACCAACCGACTAGTGCAAAGGCAAGGTGATCGCTTCATAGAATGAATTTATCAACCCAAAATGGTTAAAGCACAAGCTCTTCATCAACAATAGGTTGTTTCATGAGATGTAGACCTTAGATGAAAATAATTCCTTATGGCTGCAAGGAATTACAATGGGATGGCCATAATCATTACTTTTTTTGATATTGCATGTTTTCATTTGTGGTATATAGCATGTATATGATACATACATGTATATGTGGTGATTACATATATATACATATACATATATATATATATATATATATATATATATATATGTATATATATATGTATATATATGTGGTGATTATATATACATAAAATCCCTCAATCAAATATATTAAGTTTCATATGCCTTCCATAAGCAACACACATGAGAATCTTGATCGACTAAGTGTGAGAATTTCCAAGTGTGGTGCATCATCCAACTCGTAGAAGTGTGATAATGGATATGTGGGTCTGCCCTATCAAGGTGCATATCTATTGGGTTGGCTTTTGGGTCAGATTTAACTAGGTCACCTTAATAGGATTAAGCTCCTTGAGTCATAAATATGATATATGGCAAAACATTGAGCATAACATCTACCAAGAGTTTCATATGATGAAATTGGAAAAAGTTGCCTACCTAATAGATTATAGTTGTGGGTGACAGCCCTATCTAGTCCATGATTTTGATGTAACTAGGATCTTGCTCACTATAAGGTTGTACGTTGCAGTCTTACAAATTGATAATGATGGTTATCAATTCGAATAAATAGTGAAAAATAGACACTAATTAAAGATCTAATTAAACATCATCAAATATTTAAAATCAAATCAAATCAAAATGGGTTTGAAAAAATTGTAAATTTCATTTGTAGAATCAAATGGTTACCAACAATCACTTTTCACTAAGATCAGTCCTTGGTGAAGAACAAATTAAACAACTTCCATGACTAGTTTAGGACATTGAGAATTGTTCTTACACAAGAGCGAAAGCTCTATGTCATAGAGACATCAAAGCCAGATGAGCCTACTCCCACTGCACCAAAGGCTGAAAGAGATGCTTACAAGATGCACACTAGAGATGCCATTGATGTCAAATGCCTAATGATAGGTTATATGTACTATGAGTTTTAAAGAGTGTATGAAAAAATGGATGTTATTGAGATGGTAACACAACTGAAGAATATGTACCAAGACCAGGCAAGGCAAGAGAGATATGATATCTCTAAGGCATTGTTCAAGTGCAACATTATAGAAGGAGATCCATTAGGTCCTCATGTACTCAAGCTTATTGAGTATATGGAGAACCTCACTCGACTAGGATTTCCTCTGAGCCAATAGTAGGCTATTGATGTGATTTTGAAGTCTTTGTCAGAATCTTATAGTCAGTTTCTCATGAACTACATCATGAATGACTTTGATAGGCCACTGACAAAGTTGTTGGGCAAGTTAAAAATAGTTGAGGCATAGTTGAAGAAAGACAAACCCAAGTTTTGATGATGATCCGAAAGGCAAAGGGGAAGTCAAAAGGAAAAGGCAAATCTAAGAAGAGTTCAAAACCTATCCAGAAGCCCAAGTCTTCAACAATCAATTCCAAGGGAGGGGTGAACAAGGGAGGCAACTGTCACCATTATCACCAACCTGGATGTTAGAAGAGGAATTTCCCTCTCTATTTGGAGGAACTAAACAAGAAGAATGAGGGAATAGAGATCTCCACCTAAGGTATATACAATATGAAATAAACTTAAAATACTTCTTTATATCAAGTATATGATACCATGATATGGGTCTAACATATGTTCATATATGTAGGGTCTGATAAGAAGTGAAGCCTTAATGAAAGGACAAGTCGAGAATACTCATCGCCAATAGAGCACGAGTTGTTGCCATATATATTAATACCTTTAGTTTATTTCATCCTAAAGGGCATCTAATAGAGTTACAAACTACTATTAGTAATAGGATCATTTTAATTTTCACATCTTGTAATGATAAGAATATTTTTGAATATAAGATTATGTTTCAATTTCAAGATATGATCTGAAGTGGCAATGCCCTATTTATCTTATGGTCTTTGTATGCATGAGATACTATAAATACCTAAAAGTTATTGACGACTCAAACAATGATTATAGCTTTGTCATCTAAAGAAAATGAATGAGAAATACATCTCTAGATTTGATAATGATGTATAACTAGACTTTTGTGGTTAATGAACCATTAAGAAACATGAATATCTTATTTATTGGCCATGATGACAAGCTAATCTTCACTAGATGTAGTGGGAGGGTAATTAATCTATTAGAAATAATACATGTTGATGTATATACATACCTACTAGAAAATGCTAATACTTCATTGAATGTATCTGGTGAAATACTAAAATATTGAAGTGTTCAAGAGGATCATGAATGAAGTACAAACTTGGTGAAAGTATTAATATACATCGATATGATCAAACTATGTGATACTTAGACAAAATAATTAAGGGCATTCATGAGTGATTATGATAGTGTATCATAAAGAACTCGACATTGGAATATAATGGTGCTTCAATTAGAAGGAATCATACTCTAAAAAATTTATGGTATGAGCATCAATAAATATAACTAATATTCTAAATTTATTTTAGGAACATACTTTATGCTAAATTAATTTACCATTTAATGGGCATAAAAGATACCATATAATATGAGGAATGGGAAGTGTCTCCATATGTCTTTTAGTGACTAGAATTAAATGCTCATATAAGAAAACTAGTTTCTTAGATAAGCTTCATTCACAAAATCACATAATGTTAGTTGAATACTGATTTCAGTCCAATAACAAAATGTTTAGTACAAGGATAGTTGAATTCCATAATAATTAGTGGGAGAGAATTATAACTTGAAATGTTTGATGTTGAAAAGATAACATTGAACCTAAGGAGGTACAAAAGGAAATAGAGAAGTAATTGTGAAATCTCAAGTTCCTTATGCAACACATATACTTCATAGATCTAGTATGACACACCTTGAGCTTGATGGATTATGATATCCTACAGACTCTTAAAGGTGATGAGTTGGTCATATGATAATTAGCCAAAAATCTATCTACAAGATATTGAGGAACCAAATTTTGAGATATGGTTTGAAGCCATAAGATCCAAAATGAATTCCATGTGAACCAACAAGGTGTGACCTTAATGGTAGAACTTACTAAAACCCATAAGTAAAATTGGGACTTAAAGGTTAAGACTAACATGGATAACATTTAAAAGTGATATTGGTTGTAATAGAAAATAAATGAGTTCAAAGTGTTGAACTTGATGAAATCTATTGACCAAATACTATGGTTGTAACCATAAGGATCATGCTTGCTACTGAAGCTTAAAGACTATAAGATTAGGCATATGAATGAAAAAACTACATTCCTTAAAAGGAATAACATGGGGATGTGCATGCTACACAACCTCAAGGGTTAATAATTACACTAATGCAAATGAATCATGTAAGCTATAGAGATTAACCAACATGATTGATTAAGGAAAGCATCTCAAAGTTGAAATATTTGCTTTGACCATAGAGTCAAAGAGTTTGACAGATAAGTCAAAATAAATATGGAATATGTGGTTGCAAAATATTTAGTGGGAGTGTATTCATATTCCACATAATGATGAGGAATGACATTCTGATACCAAGATTATTAAAATTAGCTTGAAATACCTTCTTTAAAAGGTATAAAAAGGAGTGTCCTATATGATAGGAATTAATACATATGGAGATATTTCTCGGAAACCTCTTGACTTATAAAGAGCACATACATTGGAAAATTACTAAATAGTTTAGTATATAGAATTCGATGAGAGTAAGTTTGGAATTTATATCTCATGAATCTAATGTTCTAATTTTTGATAAGAATGCAAAACTGTGGCTAAGTTACTGTATGCTTTTAGAAATGGACCTATCATGATCACCATATAATGTACTCGTCCCATTACCTTTTATGTATTGAACATGACAAGACAAATAATAGTCAGATTCCAATGAGGGTCGTTGGAGTACCATAAAGAAACATCCATAAGTACTTGGGAAGCACTTTGGATTAATTGTTGGACTATGGTAACATGGAAGAGTTGGATGTAAATGAGTTACACTGATGCAAGCTTTTGAAAATGACTAAGTTATGATTAAAGATCGCATTATATTTTATTATGATCATAAAATGAAAAGTGTTGTTAGTTGGAAAAGTTTCAAACTATATACAGCTATTTAATTGTAAATAAGAAGCTGAGTATCCTAGTGTTATGAACACTACAGAGGACATTGTATGGATCTTGAAGTTCATACATATGAACTTATAAATGTTCCAACCATTAATAATAAATTAGAGATACTATGTCAAATAAATGAAGCTATTAGTTAGGCAACGAATACCAGATAACATACTACAACAATTCCATCACATATGAGAGGTTGTACAGTGAGGAGATGTGAAACATGCAATATACCATCTTAACAAAAATGTTTATAACCCACTGGTTTAGCACTTGTGCAGCAGAAACATGGTGGATATGTTAAAGATCACTAAGAATAAGATTTGTGGGTGATTGGCTCTAAGTACAAGTGGGGGTCTATTGGTATGTATGCCTATAGAGCCAATAATATGATGATTGCATAGCATAATGTAATTAATTTGATAAATAACAAAGGAAAACTTTCAATTTATTTTGATTCAATCAGTTATGAGATAATGATGAATCAAAATGAATGTCTAAAGAATGACATTACTCAATGATGTATGTCTTCAAGTATGTCACTTGAACAATGAGATCATATAGATGATAAGAGTATGTACATTCTTCTTATGTCACTAGTCAGACGTCATCGTGGAAGGATGATAGACGACCATGACACATCAAGACTAGAGTTGTGTTGGTTTTCAGATGTCATTAAGGAAGGATGATAGATGACAATGACACATCAAAACTAGAGTTGTGTTGGTTGATGGATGAATATCATCAGTCATGATATTTGATATCAAATTGAACATATAGATACTTGTTAGAGAATTTTGAATAGGATAGACCCACAATAAGAGTGATGCATGGAAACCATACTTGGTTAGTCAGGATAATCTCTTATAGTGTTGGTGGTGATTGTGGCTCTTAGACCTAAAATTAATACACTCGTAACATTTCATTCGGTATACTTTGACATCATCCACCATAGTCCTGAATAAGGGTTGCCATAAAGGTGATGATTGGGTACATCATGACACATGGGAATGACTGTGAGTGATGTAAATGGGATTTGTCCCTCCTAGTGGAGTTTGATATCTAGGCCACTTGATAAGTGAGATTGAGAAAAGCATGTGCATGGACATGTGAATCAATATATGATGTTAAGGTTCACACATATCTCAGAGAGTCTACTCTAGGTCAAGGACATGGATTAATGTTGAAAGGATGACTACTCCATGCCTCGAGTTCATTCCAGATATCAGAGGCAAAGGAATTATACATTCATTGTAAGACCAATTGCAAATTGTAGGTTGAAAGTTGTTCTCCAACTTTTTATAGACATGATGTGTTACTAGATACCTCTCTTTTCTTACGATGTCTTAAGTTAGTTATGGACATTCACTATAGCTGGAATAGGAGTTTATTAATGAATGATGTTTAAGTTGATTACTAAAGATGTTTAGGTATTCAATTAAACAATCAATTAACTAACTAGACTCAAAACTATCAAGTTTAAGTCTTGAATTGACTTGTTGAAGTGTCAGGTTGATTGAGAATTGGATTGGCCGAATTCCACATGACTTAGGAAGTCAACCGATCAACTCGTGGTTAGTGAGACAATCAATTCACCTAGTGAATCGATCGGCTCAATCAAGCCAACCGAGGAGTTGGTGACTTTTCCTATTCATGAGAAAAGTTGCATGTTTCACTTATTCAATTCGATTGGAACAAGGATTAATGTTTGACATTAATTGGAAAAAAAATTCCAGTACAATTGTAATTGGGAAATTGTTTGAACTGATCGGCTCACCTAGTGAGCCAACTGGCTCACTGTGCCAACCGATTGGCTCGCTAGTGAGCCAACTGGTTCGCCTGACATAGAATAATTAATTCATTGAAATTTTAGATCCTTATACTCCCACTCCAATTGGGAAGCCTGACCCTAGTCTCTAATATAAATAGAGGAGTACTGAGGTCTTCTCATAAGACAAAATCTCAGATTAATTTCTCTAATAGTAGTTTTCTTCTCTAGTTTTGGTAACCAAGAGTGCCCGAACAAGTTATATCCTAGTAGGGAGGAACATCGAGGGAAAGACAATTGTGAGAAAGCAACTAGTGTGGGAGAGCATGTTGGTTCTAGTACATCAATAGGAGGGGATAAATCCTTCTTGTCTATTTTACTAAAATGACAAGAGTTACTAATGGTCTGTGTGGATTACTATAGAGGCGAGGGGCCATTGTTTATTGCTCAAGGAGTAAAAGTCAGTTGTAGTTTGTGGTGAAGACCAGGAGCTGCTCTAGCATCATTTAAGTGCAATTCATAGAAGGCCACACATAGTTGTAAGGTTTTGTCACTAAAATTGCTCCAAAACCAAGTATATCTCACTAAACCGTCCTTCACATTACATAATTATTGACGTAGTTGTCTCTTTAATGGGGAATATGACAGTAAAAAAATTGTTTTTGCTACCTACTCTAATGCCATAATTTCCCAACAATTATCCCTCTCCCATCCCATAAAACCCCTATATCTACTTCCAAATATCACTAGCACCATATGCAAAAACACTAAGAAGGTGTTGTGGAAGCTAGACTCTACTTCAGACACAACTAGAGCTGCCATTAGCTTCCATGAAGCCCAAAGGTGCATGACGGATATCCCTCTCCTTGACTTTGAGGCCAAATCCCTTAAGGCCCCACCTCCATCCACCTTCCCTACTCCCAGTGAGTGGGCCTACATTTTCTTATCCTCTTCTCCAGTTCTTTTGCTTCTTCCA
The DNA here is from genome assembly GCA_963693085.1 of Alisma plantago-aquatica. Taxonomy (NCBI): domain Eukaryota; kingdom Viridiplantae; phylum Streptophyta; class Magnoliopsida; order Alismatales; family Alismataceae; genus Alisma; species Alisma plantago-aquatica. The sequence continues at coordinate 671,189,388 of OY856409.1, read as the reverse complement.
TGTGTAATTAAGTTGATTTGTATTGATAATTGTAATAATAATTACTTATAAATGGATATATAATGAAGTAGGTTCTTAATAGTAATGATATTACTAAAAATTTATTAATTTAAGAACAATGTGAACAAATAAAATAATGAAGTTTACGTTAAATAAATTAAAAAATGTTTCTAAATATGCAAAAGATGTTGTTTTAGTTTATATTTTAATTACTTTGACCATAGCAAATAATTGTTATAGAAATTTTAATTATCTTCCCATAGAAATGGGTAGGTGATTAGTATGCATTTAATTAGTAGTAAAAATGGAAAAACAATAATTTATTATAAATATAATAAAAAATAAGAAAAATTCTTAAATTTCTAAAAGAGAAGTTAAACTTATATTTAATTTAATTTTACCTAGAGACAATTAATTTTATAATTTTTATTATTTATTTCATTTAAAATGGTAAATGCCAAATATGTGTGCTAATATTTAGAAATGTAGATAATGAAGTTTATGATTAAAAATCGGTGAACATATTCTAAATGTCTAAATAGATTCAGAGATTAGTGAGATTTTTGAATTTTACCTCATTAAATGAAGATATAAGCATGTGATTAATATGTAAATATACAAATAAACATGCATGTAGTGACACTAATATTGTTTTAAAATAATGAATGTATATTATACGACTGAGAGTGGTATTATCGTGAATGTATTAATGAAATGAATAAAAATGAGACGTTATAACAACTAAAGGCATATACTTGGGCCTTTGTGGATGAAGTTAAAGATGACTTGTAGATACATCTGTATTTGGTAATATAATAATAAGTGAGAATTTATTTAAGATCACTTGTAGAATTTTCTTTAGTAACAAATACATCATAAGACTTTGATTCATGGATGACCACGACATTACTTGTTTTGGTAATTAGAATTACTCAAAACATAATGTGGAACTATGACATTGGTCAATTATTGAGGAATTTAAATAAAAGTCTCAAGCATGAATTTTGAAAAAGGGATGATATTAAATAAGAATATGTAATGATTTATGAAACTATTATGTCTGTATAATATCTAAAAAACCATTTTTATAGTGTCTAACTAAGTGGTGATGTATATGTACTTTTTGATAACTATGCATGACTTAATCACACATCAAATTCCTTACAGACGAAATCACTAGGTTTTACCTTAAATAAGAGTTTGAAAAGACCACCCACAAGAGGATGGATCTTGTCATAGTATAGTTCAGGATCGAACCACAAGGACCACATATTTAAGAATAATGTTGTCCACATAACTCAATAAGAAATAGTATTTAATAGAACAATTGATTTGTTTTGATTAACCTAACTTTTCAAATAAGAAAAAAGTTAGATTAAGATTATATTTATTATTGGATAAAAACTAGGGTGGATGGGTTTCAGCGTTGCTAACTATTATTCAATCTTACACTACATAATAAATATCATATGCATACATATGTTGAGGTTGGGTAAATTCAACTTTTTGTGTTGGGATTTCAACTAAACATGTCTCACTGTCACATTACCTAGATATCATTTACCATTATCTCATAAAACACCTATTCAAAGATATCATCCTAGGCTTAATATGAAATTAGTGATATTATATATTAGATTCAAGTATTCATCATCATATATCTTATATATATGCAAAACAATTCACCAAACAAGATTTGTAATCATAAAACATTTGATCCATTACATAGCATGGATCATACAAAAGTATATATAGTTTAGAGAATAAAAATAGGTAGAGACTCCCTATATCTGTAGCGATAGGACTACTTACACATGGAAACAGTAATGAGTCTAACAAGGAAAGAAAGGGAGATATCCATTATCACATTAGAAGAAGGAAGAACAATCATGGTGTGTGACGGTGTTACTTAAAGCTTGAATATTAAGGTATCAGACAAGAAACAAGAATATCCTCTGGTGTTCATCAAAGGTGAACTAGAAGCCACAAATATCATTCTTTGTAGATTGGATTGGTCACATTAATGGTAGAGTAGGTGCATGGTGATGATATAATATGGAAGATGATTTATGTTGTCGTCAGCCAACAAAAATGATCAACACAAGTTGGATATGGATGCTCTAGAATGAAAAATAGAATCCAATAGGTGTTGAGATCATAGAGAGTTTTCTTTGGGGTCATGGTTTGTATTTATAGATGAATTCTAGTCATAAATTTCCTATCCATCCTATATCTAAGTTATCAGTCACCATGTATGTGAAGCACTGGGTACGCGAGAAAGATAAGTGGTCTAGTGATGCTTAGAATTCCCATTAGTTTGTGAGCTTCATTAGTTGTTAAGTGTTGGAAATCCCATCACTATATGAGATGCTTGACCTCTATTACTTATTGGCACATGATTTCCATCAGTACACACAGTGTTGAATTCTCACCATTGGGAAAAGTTGGGCATTTCATCAGTTGGCAACTTTTGTATTTGTAGGAATCAACATTTCCATCAGTGGATGGAGTTTGCATTTCCATCAACTTGAGCTCTCAGAAATCCCATCAGTTATTGATTGATGGAATAGAAAAAGGGCCATAAATTTTCATGTGCAGTGGTATCTTTGGTTGATGCTTATAATTCTTATTAGTTGCAACCAACAATTTCCAACATATGGAAAGGAAGATCGATGGCACGTTTGCATTACTTTCATTATCATTTGTGGGAAGGAAATCCATTGGCTAACTGATGTGAACCAATGACAAATCAATTGGAACAAAATACACTCTAGGGAGTATCGACATAGGTCTACAACCCTGTGTGGATTTAGTATTTGACTTCTAAAATAATAAATTAATGAATGACATTTCTATCAAAATCATCAATCAACCAATGAGACCACCACTCCTATGTCAGTCTGTAGAGAATGAAGCTCAAATCTTCCATGAAAACCAAAGTATTGGATACCGTACAAACTAACTAAAACTAATGAAAATTAAATCGTAGCTAATTATAAAGTAAAATGAGGAATACGAATTAAAATTTAAGATAACAATGAAACTAAATTTTGGGTCAACATGCATTCAGTAGAGAAACAACCTTTAAATGGATATATATATATATATATATATCTATATATATATGTGTGTGTGTGTGTGTGTGAGAGAGAGAGAGAGAGAGAGAGAGATTAAGAGAGAAAGATTCCCCCCTCCCACGCATGTGGTGGAGGTTGAATGCTTGGGAGTCTCATAGAAATATTGTTCATTCAATGGAATATATGTTCAATAAATAATATTAGAAATTCCTAGAATGAGAAAGATAAGAATGGAACCTTCGAAAGATGATGGGGTGGTTTTATATATGATAGTATTATAACATATGAACAAATCACATTGATGATATAGAAACAATATGTGCAATCCAACTAGAAATCCTTGAATGAAATTTAATGGGAGAATAATGAAACTATGATAACCCTGGATGGGAAACAAATCCTAAATAGAAAAGATTAGAAAATGGTTGAATTTAAGAAAAATGATAAACACATTGTACTATTTTGTAGATTTCTACCTCTCGGATGCATTTGATGAATGTGAAACCATTGGATCTAGAATAATTGATGTATAGTATTCTCTATCCATTCTTGTGCTATTTAATTGCTATTAAATTTCGTGCATAAGATTATAGAATTTGGTTAGCCAAAATTCTTTTAAAACATTTTTCATCTCTTGATGGTCAACACCACTATTTTATGAATTTGAATACATTGAATATTTACATGGCACTAGATTCAATGTATTTGAATGTTAACTCCCACTTGGGCTTTGACCACTTCTAGAAGTTTTTCTTCCTTCTTGTATCTGAACCCTTTTGGGCTTTGAACCCTTTAGATCTTTGTCTCACATGATGTTGGGTAATGTCTGGCCACATTTATAGTGGGCAATGGATTAGTTGCCCCTAATATAGTGGTTACAAGACAAGTTAGGCAACATCCTTGTTATCTTATAGACCTTGAGAGCAGAAGGACCTAGCCCAACGTGTATATATATATATTATGTTTTTGTTGATTTTTAGTTTTAAATATGATCTTATTATTTTAAAAATTATTGGATATTTGGAATTATATTATATACTTGATTTCTTGAGAATAATCTTAAACTTTAAAAAATATTGCATGATCGGTAATTTGAACAGTCTTAAAAAGATTCTCTCTTGATACATAAAACTTGGAAGTGTTGATACATTTCATCATTATCTTGTTTTCTTAATTTCATTATGGGGTCCTTATCTAGTTTTATATTTCATATAATACTCTATTGTTGCATATTTTATAATAGCTAAATATATCAATTTAGTACCAACTTTGGCTAACCCTTTTCCTCCTTGGTTCATTATTTGGATGGATTACTCCCTTTAAGATATTCATGAATATAAAAGGAAGACATCATAGAGACGTGCATGAGATGTCCTTTATTGTTTTAAGAATACAAAAGACTTATGTAACAATTTGTGGACCTCATGTAAAGGATTCCTTCTAATATGAAGCTTGGCATCAATGCACAAAAAGATTGTTCATTTGTTTTAAAAATAAAGAGAGATGGTTTTTACATCTTCAATTCATAGGACACAAAAATGTTATAGTAGTGAATAACTTTGAGTTTGTAGGTTTACCCTATACCTCATGAACTGCAACACATGAAAGAGAGTGAGATTATCATAAAATTGGTTCTATAAAAATAAAATGAGTATTACAACTCTTAATAGGGGACCAACATTCATCAATCTTATCCTATTCAACGAGCAACATGAATCCATTGATAATGACATCCCTAATAATAAAAAAAATAAAACAAGAATCATTAAAACTCCACTACCGTTACAATATTCATACCATTTATGGTTGCATAAACTATATATTGATTAGAAAGTTATATGATAGAATTAATATGGAACAAACATATGAAAATTAAATAAACAATAGAGTCATGTTGGAAATAAACATTAAAATGTCAATAAACATTATTTTATCTAATGAGAAAACACAATGTGATCTTTCAAAAACCTTATAAAGACACCTCCATAGATATACATCCATATCATCATATTTTCTTTATAAAAATCTACTACCATTGAATCACTTTATGTTCACACTATACATTATGAGAGTTGAATATATATGGCATGTTGATGAGAATAACATCCAAATGTTATAGAATGATATAATACTTGATATTCAAGTTCTTATGTATTTCTTTCACCCAAAAAAAAACTTTCATGTATTTCATGACATTCCTAAAAACCAAATTAAAACCATATTATTTAAATTCATTTATTATTATAGCACATGTTTCATGAGTGTCATACTCAGGAATTAGTCCATCATCTGGTCAAATACAAAGTGTTATTCCTTTAGTAACAATATACTTTAATAAAAAATTGACATGATAGAAATTAATAAATAGATACAAGGATTAGTAACCATCTTACATGCTATGATATAGGCTAAATAAACATATAGGTTGTATACATTGTATATCAGACAAATAAAGTATTTTACCTTATTAATGAGAGATGAATGACTTAATATTTGCAATCATTATAAAGGAAATAAAAATATTCAAAATTTTGTGTAAGATAAAATAGGGAATTTGTTTTGGCATAGTAGTTTACCTTGAATGATGAATACATGAAGCAAGGGGAATTTATATTAACAATAACTTATGAGTAGAGTCAAATTTTAATACATGTCTTTGGTGTCTATATTTAACCTCCATGCAATATTTAACTTGCTATACATTTTAGAGATATAATAACATGATAATGCCATAGTATGGACCTAAATTGGAAATTGTATTTTAAGAATACATACTTTGCCCAAATAAACTCCAAAGATCAAATACATAGTCCTTTTTGGATTTCAAGCATAATTCAATTGATGATTGAAAAATTAGAGAGAGACCATACAAACTAAGATATTATTCCAAGAGACAAATAATACATAAAAGTTTGATTTTTCAAAAATTGTTCATTCTCATAAATATATAAATCATAAATGTTTATGATAAATATACTTTATTCATTACGGCACATGAAAATATTATAGGTGTGTTAACAAGGGATAGTGCACTTGGAAAATTCTCATGGTCCCCGACGAAGGGCCCCAAGTCCAAACCACATAGGCAAGAAGTTCTCAATTTACCATTACTCCTAGGCGTCTGGCTTACACTATGGTAGACAAGGGTATCTTTATCTCTTAAGTCCAAATGGTTGTTAAGTATGTCTTAGATTATTATATCATTAAAGTGTTCTGTTATCTTTATCTTGTAGTGGATGAAATAGAGTATTGAGGAAATCCAGTTTAATGCTTGATGTCATTCTTCTAATTTACGATTTTTATGTATGATTGAAGTCCCCTCTTCAAATACATCATAATTATATAACTTATTATTGGTATAGGATAATATAACAACTAACCATTTTAATCTCTACAATCTTCCAAGCAGTCGTACCATGGTGATTGATTTATATTTATAGAAAAAAATGTAACTAAGACCAATCCATGGCTTTCCATTCCATGAAAAAGTAAGACATTAACAAAATTACATAAAAAGATACACATTATTATTGTGGTCCTAATGAATTTACCTCTTGATTTTAGTGTCATCCATATACTAGATGTAATTACCAAATAATTGAACAAAGTAGGTGTGGGTGTGGTCTGTTCAAGTCTAGTATGACCCTAAAACTATAGACCCAACCACATATAGTGGTCCAAATAATTTCCATACCAAAATTGACTTCTATAATTGTATAGAATAAACTTAACTTGACCGCTAAAATGTGGTCTAGTATTGTTAAGTTTGGTCTAAAACCACTACTGCCTAGTATCTACTAGACACACACTTAAATGTATATTAGTATAAACATAGTTTAAAAATGAATTGATTTGATTTTGATGCCAAGTTATTGGTCCTCTTAAATAAAAATCATTCTTTAATAATATAAAAGAAAGCATATTGTTTAAAACTTAAGTGGGATGTATTGTATATAACATGTGCTAAAAATATGATAATTTGTTAAAATTTATGTATATATATATATATATATGTATATATATATATACATACATATATATATATACATACATATATATATATATATATATTATATATATATATATATATATATATATATATATATATATATATCAACTAAAACATTTATATGAAAGCCATTTACAACATGTATAATTAATATGATATTGAGCTAAATTGAAATATTATTTATACATCAAATAATTCATGAATAGAATAGTATACTTGAAGATATAATATATATGTAGACACACACATAAATACATATATAGAGGGCTTGTCAAATTTAGTCTGATTAATTAACTAATTGTCAAACTATGACCAGACCAGTCAAAGATGATATGAATATTGTAGAACCAAATAAGACCAAATAGCCATCCAGACCAGACTTAACCATGGAGTTTGGCCAAGGCAGGTTTGGTCTGATGGTCAAGTTTGGTTTCTTATCTATCCTTAGAACAAAGTAACACTATAAAGATAAAAAATAAATATTTAGTCAAATGGGGGTAACACCATGTATTCCTTGAAGCCTACGCATTGTAAACATGGACTAAATAAAATAACGAACACAAAAATCTAGTAGTATAAGGAGATTTATGGGTATAAAAAGGAGTTACTCATAAATAGTCATATAATAAGTGAAGGGTTTACTAAATGAATGCATGTATCAATATAAATCAAAAGGGAAATCATTTACCATACTCTTACTAATTTTAGTGATTCAGTCCAAAATGATCCACTATTAGTAGAAAAAAGGGAGATATTTGGTGATTATAAGGAACTAAAGTGTCCAACAAGCACCCAAAATGATACATAGTATGAAAATTACTTTTAAGTGCTGGTACATCCATTGGAGAAGATTTTTTTTTGTTTGGAGAATAGTGAATCCTTCATATGACATTATTTATCAAGGACTGAAGATTATAAATTTAACACCCACCCGTCACACATTTAATGTTGAAATTAATATATGACTTGGTTGCTCACCTTTCTTGCAACATTGAATACTATTATGACATCCTAAGCTTCCATATGCTCACTCAATATGTAAGTGATATGGATGTTTTGAATTGAAAGATTAGCAACTAAAGGATGGGAAATCTAGAAGATATTGAAACAAGTCACAATGGCATCTGGATTCCCATTTAAACCAATATATGAAAGGAAATCCATGAATTAATTGTGGTCCCTTTGAGAAACAATGACATTATGCATCACTTCCCTATTCAACATGTTACTTTGGCCCGATGGGAATCCAAGAAAGGAGAGTATTTGTAGTGTTATCTAGGGCAACAATAGGGAACCCCTCTATAACCACCTTTAAAGTTATGATCATGCTATGTGTTTCCATTTTTCAGTGGGAAAAGGAACCCTTGGATATTCGATGCAAAATCTAGCACGATAAGAATCATGTCAAAGAAGAAGTTGGTACGTCGAAGTAAATTTGGGAGGGGAAATTTGGTGCACGAATATCTCATAAATAAGTCAAGTCTCCCTTAGGGATGTTGTACAGGGGAGTTGAATATTGTTGAAGGTGAAGGTGGGAAAAAAATAAGTGGGAGATGATGCAATAGAGTTGGCCCAACTTGAGTAAAAATAAAGCATAGAAAAGTATATATAGGGATTTATCAACAATGGGAAATACATTGAACAGGGAATGGTCATGAGAGATAGGTTGTTTTCATGAGGAAAACTATCTAAGGCTAGTTAAAAACTAAAAAATTATGGTCCTATACTTTTAGGAGGATGGATGTCAATAAATTGGCATGAAAAATTGTTGATCCATAAGATTTTTTGCTTGCACTTAGATGTTCAACTAGAATTTATTATGGTGTTTGAAGTTATATATCTGTGAAAGTATACTCCAAATGTAGTTGATTTGTTTACATGAAAATAATTAGATTTGATTGACATAGATAGGTATGATTGTAAAGATATGTACCTTTCAAATACATAAAATATATGTTGATAGAAACATTGCAGACAAAGCAATTTTCCTTTTAGTGGGCGATTAAATTACAAACTAGTGATCCTTGAACTTCATCATAAATCTCTCTTTGTACCACTTCTAACCAGACCCAGGTTGCAGAGATCAAATTTCTACATAAATTTGTTTCAGACTAAAGTAAAACATCTTCACATTCATAAAAAAATCTTTAGAGTATATGGTGGTTTTTAGAAAAAAAACTATACATCAAGTAATATTAAATAAGTTATACTCTAATATAATCTCTATCTTGAATGGAGGACATATCATGTAATCTTTCTTCTAAGTCCTCATTCTTTTCTTTCTTTGATATTATGGTGGCTTGTCTAGGGTATTCATATCCATGGACACAAAATAAAGGCACACGTCAGCTTAGAAGACTAGTAAAAAATCAAGTTTAAGTAAAATAAAAAAAGTAAACACTATCTGTTCAAGATTTGTTCAAAAATAATGCAAGGAGATATTGATGTAGTATAGTAATTAAAAAGTGAAAATGCATGAATTAAGTTCAATCAATCAAGTATATGAAATTCAAAAAGATTTTAAAGTATTTTGGTACTTGGTGTATTATGTCCATGCTTAGATGACCATGTGTTCCCGTCATCCAAAATGTTAATGAACATGTTAAGCTAAATTGCTAGTCAACCAGGGTATAACATTCCCTTATCTCTATGTTGAGTCATGGAAGCATAATTCTAATAAAAATTTGGACCTCAACCCTAAATTTTATAGACCAAATATTATGCCAAACAATCACTGAATCTAGTTGAAAGTCTTTAAAAGAGGGATATAATAGACCAAAAAATTTGCACCCCAATAATTTATACATGCATGATGTTTAAGAGACCTGAATAACTTCATTTAAGTAAAGTAAAAGATCGGTGTATCTTAATTCAAGAGAAATAACTAATCAATAAATCAACAAGATTGTTCTTTATAATGTTTGAACTAGATACGATCTTTGGTCTAATCATGGTCATGGGATTATAATATTTTATCCATTTAAGTTTTTTCTCTTACCTATCATTGTAATGTTATGTTCTTTATAAATATAGTATTATTACATTCCTAATAAATCATAGAGATATAGGTCAACGATATCTTGTTAGAGGGTTTACATATGAATAGTTTAAAAATAATGTCCACGTAGTCAATATCTTAATTTCATAGGTTTCAAAAAAGTGTTGAAATTTACTTCCAAAATTAATATAGTAGGGTGATAACTTACAATTTACCCATAAATATATGCACTTGGTGTTGGGTTTTAGGGAAATCAGAGAAGGTAGAGGAAACAAAATTTTCTCCTCCCCAATCCCAGAACAAGGAAACGCGTCAACGTCTATACAATAGGAAGGGATGGTTTGAGGAATCATACATTATCCCGAGGCTTGCTCGGTGAAAATACCTCGCGCCTTGCACGGTCTTCACCTCTGGTCTTGGACGGTGTCTGTGCAGCTCCTGGTCGCACCGGGACTAATGACTCCTAATCACACCGGGACTGTCAGGATTGACAGCTATCCTCTGAGCGACATAAATCTCCCGCCTCTGGAGTAGTCCACACGGACCACCTGGAACTCCAATCTCCTTGTCCCACAAGGAATTGGAAGGAGTCACACCCTCCTGTCAGTGTACTAGTCGCCAACACACTCTCCTGCTACCAATCACTTTCTACAATTGTCTTTCCCTTTTTGTGCACTTGCTCGGGCTCTCTCAGTTACCAAAACCAGAGAGAATGACAACTTTATAGAGCAACTGGTTGCACTGAGTTGTTCTCTTAGAAGCCCACAATACCCCTATATATATAGGAGGGTCATGGGACAGGGTTCTCTATCCCGGGAAATGCGGGACTAAAGCAGGAGTAGAAGGGTTCGAGATTTTCCACAAAAACAACCAACTACGTGACCTGAATCGATCGTTTCATCTCTGAAACGGTCGATTGGTGACTTGAGCCAGTCGGTTGACACCTCAACTAATCGGTTGGGACCCATGAAATGATCGGTTCACTTCTGAACTGATCGGTTTGTGGTCCTGATCAGTTCCAGATTGACTTTTCCTCTTTTGTTTCAAATTGGTATCAAATACTAATCCTTGTTCCAATCAAATTGGGCAAGTGAAATGAAAAGAAATTTCTCACCAATCATACTTTCCCAACTTGCTCGGTTGAACCAGTTGAGCCGATCGGTTCAACACTTGAACCAGTCATTTCACCATGTCCATGATCCGATCGACTCACAACTTGGGTCGATCGGTTCATCAAGCTCAACCGATCGGTTCATCACATGAGCCGATCAGTTGGGAGTGCAAATTTTGCAGAAATAGTCAATCATAGTTTCATTCAATCTGATACTCTAATCAATCTGTCCAACACCTTGAACACTATGATTTTGAGCAATCAATTAATTGAGTGTTTAATTGAACTACTAAACTCGTTTAGTAATCAATCTAAACATTGTTTGTGGACAAAACTCCTCTTCTAGGTTAAATCCTATGTGTGTGACCCTGTAGGTCCTTTTCACATTGGCAGTGAAAGTCCATAACACTTATGACTTCACAAGCAAAGAGCGGTGCCTAGTCACACATCAGTGCTACCCAAGTGAAGTAGAAAGTTGGAGAACAACTTTCAATCCTACAATCTGTGAATGGTGTTACAGTGAATGTATAATTCCTTTGTCACTGATATCCCGAATGAACTCGAGGCATGGAACAATCATCCTATCAACGTTCATTCACTTTCTTGATCTCAGAGTAGATTGGAAGAGATATGTATGACATCAATATCACATACTGATTCACACATGCGTGCATGCCTTTCTCAATCCTACTCATCAAGTGGCCTTGGATATCAAACTCCCTTAGGAGGGACAAATCCCATATCTATCACTCACCCCTCAAAGCCCCCATGTGTCAAAGCCACCCAATCATCACCTTTATAACAACCCATGTTTTAGGATTGTGTTTGATGATGTCAAAGTGTACCCAACGACATGTGTTGAGTGTAGTGATTTCAAGTCAAAGAATCACATTCACCACCATCACTCTGAGTACTGACTGTGACTACCATGTCATGGTTCCATGTGTCAAACTCACGGTGGGTCTGTCCGGTACACTTGTTCTCCAACAAGTACCTATGTGTTTGGTTTGATATCTCTATATCATGACTAATGAGATTCTTTCATAAACCAACACCACAATCTAATCTCATGTGTCATTGTTGTCTATCTACCTTCCATAATGACATCTGACTAGGGACATAACAAGAATGTACAAACTCTTAGCATCTGTATGATCTCATCGTTCAGGTCCTGAACCTTAAGGCATACGTCATTGAGTACTGTCATTCTCTAGACATTCAATATGTTCTATCACTATCTCATATGACTGAACCAGAAAGAATTGGAAGCTTGCCTTTGATGTTTATCAAATCAATCTTAATGTATCCCATCAATCATCCCATGATTGGCTCTCAGGGCATACATACCAACAGACTCCCACTTGCACTGTGAGCCAATCACCTTTGAATCATATTCGTAGTGATTTTCAAACATGTCCCACATGTTATTGTGCTCTAGTGCAAACATAGTGAGTTATGGAAACACCTTGCCAAAGTCAGTATCAATTGCATGTCTCACATCTCTTCACTGTACGTCACACGTATGAGATTGAGCTATCGTAATATGTGTAACAATATTCCTTTGCTAACATTTAGCCACATTGCATGATCAAGGATTCCATACTTGTCATCAATGACCGGAATATCTATAAGTTCATCTCATGAACTTCTAGATCCATATAGTATCTACTGTTGTACTCTAAGACACGGATACTCGACATTTCCTTTTAAACGGATTTATTGGAAGACTTCCAATTATCAACAAACTTTCACTTTTATGTATCCTATATATATTTTGTGATTAATTTTCTATCCTTTTCGGAAGTTCGCATCAATGTAACTCCTTACATCAAACTCTTCCCTATCTCCATAGAACTAGTACTTCATAATTACTTATCAAGTTCTGATGGTATTCCAGTAACCCTTACTGAAATAGACAGACATCCACTCGTCATGTCCCACATACGAGTTATCAGGATGAGCAAATCATATTATCATGTCCTACATACAATATGATGAATGCATTTCATTCTTGCCATGTCCATACATGCAATATAATGGGATGATTACATACATGATAGATCTATATCTATTCAAGTGTTTTCATTCTTCATAAGAATTGGACACTTGGCCTTGGGATACTAACTCCATGTAACATGGATAGGTTTTCTCCCACTGAATCTGTGCACACTGAACCCTTCGGTATAGATTGCCAATGTATGCTCTCTCTTTTCCAGGTCAAGAGGTTTTCAAGAACTATATCTATAGATCTCTCATCTCTATCTTCCTCAAAGATAATTTCCACTTTGGATTTCCATTCTAGAACATTTCCATTTCACATCAACATTTGGAATGTGAATATGCTCCCACTAAATCACAGATCCCTTCTTTATCTTTGACATATCAGTCAAACCCTTTGACTATATCATCAAAGTAAAGATCCAATTCTGAGTTTCTTGTACTCAATCAATCACATTGATTAGTCCATTGTAACTTATAGACTTCATTTGCATTAGTGGATTCATAAACCTTATAGGTTGTGTCACGTACACATCCTTGTTTTATTCCTCATAGGAATGCAGTTTTAGTATCGCTTATGCCAAATCTCTTAGTCATTAATTTGCAATTAACAAGCATCATCCTACTCAAATGTTATCCATGTGTCTTAACGCTTAAGACTTATTTGCACTTGTGGATTTCCATCCAATGGGTGCTACCTTCAAGGTCATACCTTATGGTTCACATTGAAGTCATTCAGGATATAATGGTTATAAACCATATCTCAAAATCTGGTTCCTCATATTCATCTCAATAGTTTACTCATCACATGACCAACTTATCTCATAGACAATTGAGGTGTATCTGTCAAGAACTCACAACTCCTTGTGATTCTTAATTTCCTTTATTAGTGTGGGGTATTCTTTTATTAAGAATAATTTATTTATTTGATAATCATTCTCTACCTCCTAGAGTATGATTCCTTTTAATTTAGACATCACCATGCCTTAATCATGAGATCACTATGATACACTATCATAATCACTCATAAGGTTCTCAAACATTTGTTCCAAGTATTTCATTCATTGATCTCATCAAGAATTAACACTTTACCAAATTCATACTTCATCTATGATATCCTTGAACACTTCAAGATATTCATATTGGTATTTCTATAAACACCACTTGAAGTATTAGCATGTATTCCAATGGGTATGTAAATACAACACATGTATTATACCTAATAGGATAATCATTCTCCCACTACCACTAGTGAAGATTGATTAATCATGTCCAAGATATTCATGTCTCTTACTGGTTCTCTAACCAAAAGAGTCTAGATCTATCCATCACATGGAAACTAGAAATGAATTTCTCATGATTGATGCTAATTTGATTGTTTGAGTTATCAATAACTTTTAGGTATCATTTTATCTTATGTGTATCAAATACCACAAGATAAACAAGGCATTGCCATAAAGATCATATCTTTAGAAATTGAAACATCTCTTTATTGATTGCCATCATTGTCATACAATATGCAAAAATAAAGGATTTCTATCTATTGGCAAATATGAAAAAACAATTCATAACTGTATTACATGCCTTTTAGGTTGAAAATAAACTAAATTACTCCTATCTATGGTGGCAACACTTGCCCCACTTATTGAGTTCTTTACACTTTACATCTTGGTATCATATACCTCAAAAAGTGTTATAAGTTTATTTCCATGACACCTTTATGTGGAGACGACAGTTGCCTCCTTCTTCTTTTGTTCTTCCAGATAGAGAGGACAATTCCTATTCCAATGTCCTGGCTTTTGACAATGGTGGCAATTTCCTTTCTTGGTCACGCCTCCCTTGGCCTTGAGAGCTGAAGACGACTTGGACTCCTGGCTAGCATTAGAACCTTTCTTAGATTTGCCCTAGCCCTTGTGCTTGGACTTGCCTTTCTTGCCCGTGATCACCATCACAGACTTAGGGTTGTCCTTCTTCATCTATGTCTCGGCTGCCCTCAACATGCCCAACAACTCTGACAGTGGCCTATCAAAGTTGTTCATGTTGTAGTTCATCACAAACTGACTATAGGATTCTAGCAATGATTGCAGTATCACGTCAGTAGCCAGATCTTCGCTCAGTGGAAATCCCAGTCTCGTCAGGTTCTCCACATACCCTATCATCTTGAGTGTGTGAGGACCAACTGGATCTCCTTCCGTCATGACGCACTTGAACATTGCTCTTGAGACATCATATCTCTCTTTCCGTGCTTGATCTTCATACATGTTCTTGAGATGTTGAACCATCTCAATGACACCCATGTTCTCATGTTGTATCTGCAACTCGTGGTTCATAGAGCACAACATCAAGCACTTTGCATCAATGGCATCATCAGAATGCTTCTTGTAAGCATCCCTTTCTGCCTTTGGTGCATTAGGAGCAGGTTCCTCTGGAATTGGAGTATCTAGGACATAGAGCTTTCACTCTTGAGTGAGAACAATTCTCAATATCCTATACCAGTCGTGGAAGTTTGTCCCATTCAGCTTGTCCTTTTCAAGGACCGATTGCAAAGAAAAGTGATTGTTGTTTGTTGCCATTTGTACTACAAAAAGGAAAATATGCAATTTTAGTCCAAAATCATTTTTGACTTATTTGATTGATTTGAAAAGTTGATGACATAAATAGGCCTTTAATTAATTATCGCTCCCACTATTTTAGTTCAAATTGAAGATTGCAGCGTACAACCTTCTAGTGGGCAAGATCCTAAAATCATTTAAGTCATGAACCAGCTAGGGCTGTCACCCACAACTTAGATCACTCAGGTAGGCAACACTTGCCAATTGCATCATGTGCAACTCTTGATAAGGCGTCATATGCAACTCCTTGCCATGATCATCTCTATGCCTCAAGGTACTATATCTCATCTAGATCACCTTGTTAAGTACAACCCAAAGCAAACACAATGAATATGCACCCTGCTAGGGCCGACCCACACATTCATCCTTCACCCTTCCACGAGATAGACAGTGCACCATGCTAGGGCGTGCCCACACTTGGTCGATCAAGCTTTTCACATGTGTCGCATTTGGAAGGCATCTAAAAATTAATATTTAATGAGGGATTTGGTTTTTATATACATATATATATCCAATCACCACAATATATAGTACGTATCATATACATGCTATATCCCACAAAAAATATGTGAAACGATAAAAGCGATGATTATGGTCATCCTAATGTGATTCCTCGAGCCAAGAGGAATCACGGTCATCTAGGTCTACATCACAAGCAGCCTGTACAAGATGAACTATGTGCTTTGCCTTTCTGGGTTTGATCAACTCATCACATGAATGATCGACTCGCTATCAGACTGGTCGACTGGGTGCCACCAGTTGATTGGTTGGCTCCTCCAACCGATTGGTTCGCCTGGTCATCATGCATCTCATCATGGCCGCCACCCGCTCGTCTCACTCCTTGAACTGGTTACCAACTGATCGGCTCACTACTTGAACCGATCATCTCGAATGTCAACCGATCAGTTCACTCCTAGAACCGATCATCTCAACTGTCGTCAGGATGTTCGCCGTTCTTTGACATAACGGGAAATAAAATTCTATCCTATTTTACATTGTAAAAAGAGAAACCCCGAGTTACATTCGGGGGGAGCAAAGGTAGGAAAAAATCTCGAATTATTTTGAGTTACATTAGGAATAAGAGAAAGAAGATCGGTGCACAGACCGAGATGCAAGCAACCACATACAACCATACATAGATAGGGTTTATTGTCCATAACCATGCTATACATCCACCACAAAACTCATTTAAGGGTGATGCGTATCGAGTGCATTAATATTACATATCATGTATGTAGTTTGGGATTTGCGGATTTAAGATTGGACATGCATAAAGCCAATTTTATTCGCATCGTATGCAATAAATAAAGGGGACAAACCAAAATCGATCATATCGATAATCCTAAAGTATAGAGCAGTTGACGTGGCTCTGATACCACTTTTGGGTTTTAGGGAAATCAGATAAGGCAACGGAAACAAAATTTTCTCCTCCCCAAACCCAGAATAAGGAAACGCGTCAACGTCTATACAATAGGAAGGGATGGTTTGAGGAATCATAACTTGTCCTGAGGCTTGCTCAGCGACAATACCTCACGCCTTGCACGGTCTTCACCTCCGGTCTTGAACGGTGTCTGTGCAGCTCCTGGTCGCACCGGGACTGACGACTCTTGGTCACACTGGGATTGTCAGGATTGACAGCTGTCCTCTGAGTGATAGAAATCTCCTACCTCTAAAGTAGTCCACACGGACAACCTGGAACTCTAATCTCCTTGTCCCAAAAGGAATTGGAAGGAGTCACACCCTCCTATCAGCATACTAGTCACCAACACACTCTCCTACTACCAGTCACTTTCTGCAATTGTCTTTCCCTTGTTGTGCCTCCCTTATCGGGTAGCACTTGCTCGGGCTCTCTCGGTTACCAAAACCAGAGAGAATGAAAACTTTACAGAGCAACTGGTTGCACTGAGTTGTTCTCTAAGAAGCCCCCAATACCCCTATATATAGGAGGGTCATGGGATAGGGTTCTCTCTCCCGGGCAATGTGGGACTAAAGCAGGAGTAGAAAGGTTCAAGATTTTCCAAAAAACAGCCAACTACGTGACCTGAACCGATCGTTTCATCTCTGAAACGGTCGGTTGGGGACTTGAGCCGGTCGATTGACACCTCAACCGATCGGTTGGGACCCATGAAATGATCGGTTCACTTCTGAACTGATCGGTTCATGATCCTGATTAGTTCCCGATTAACTTTTCCTCTTTTATTTCGAATCAGTATCAAATACTAATCCTTATTCCAATCAAATTGGGCTAGTGAAGCAAAAAGAAATTTCTCACCGATCTTACTTTCCCAACTTGCTCAGTTGGTCTAGTTGAGCCAATCGGTTCAACATTTGAACCGATCGTTTCACCCTGTCTATGAGCCTATCGACTCACAACCTGAGCCGATCGACTCACAACCTGAGCCGATTGGTTCACCAAGCTCAGTCGATCGGTTCATCACATGAGTCGATCGGTTGTGAGTGCAGATTGTGCAGAAATAGTCAATTGCAGTTTCAATCAATCCGATACTCTAATCAATCTGTCCAACACCTTGAACACTATGATTTTGAGCTATCAATTAATTGAGTGTTTAATTGAACTACTAAACTCCTTTAGCAATAAATATAAACATTATTTGTGGACAAAACTCCTCTTCCAGGTTAAATCCTCTGTGTGTGACCCTACAGGTCCTTTTCACATTGGCAGTGAAAGTCCATAACACTTATGACTTCACAAGCAAAGAGCGTTGCCTAGTCACACATCAGTGCTACCCGAGTGAAATAGAAAGTTGGAGAACAACTTTCAATCCTACAATCCGTGAATGGTGTTACAGTGAATGTATAATTCCTTTGTCACTAATATCCCGAATGAACTCGAGGCATGGAACAGTCATCCTGTCAACGTTCATTCACTTTCTTGATCTCAGAGTAGATTGGAAGAGATATGTATGACATCAATATCACATACTGATTCACACATGTGTGCACGCCTTTCTCAATCCTACTCATCAAGTAGCCTTGGATATCAAACTCCCTCAGGAGGGACAAATCCCATATCTATCACTCACCCCTCAAAACCCCCATGTGTCAAAGACACCCAATCATCACCTATATAACAACCCATGTTTCAGGACTGTGTTTGATGATGTCAAAGTGTACCCAACGACATGTGTTGAGTGTAGTGATTTCAGGTCAAAGAATCACATTCACCACCATCACTGTGAGTACTGACTATGACTACCATGTCATGGTTCCATGTTTCAAACTCACGGTGGGTCTGTCTGGTACACTTGTTCTCCAAAAAGTACCTATGTGTTTAGTTTGATATCTCTATATCATGACTAATGAGATTCTATCATCAACCAACACCACAATCTTGTCTTGTGTGTCATTGCTGTCTATCTACCTTCCACAATGACATCCGACTAGGGACATAACAAGAATATACAAACTCTTAGCATCCGTATGATCTCATTTCAGGTCCTGAACATGAAGGCATATGTCATTGAATATTGTCATTCTCTAGGCATTCAATATGTTCTATCACTATCTCACATGACTGAACCAGAAAGAATTGGAAGCCTGCCTTTGATGTTTATCAAATCAATCTTAATGTATCCCATCAATCATCTCATGATTGGCTCTCAGGGCATACAAACCAACACTTGGTAGAGTACAAGGCTAGATATTTCATTTACACAAATTAATGTGTCATGTTGTTCATTTTAATCTTACAAATAAATTAAGTCATTTAGTACCACACTACCCTATAACTTCATTTTTGACAATTTATGATTATCCATTTAGTTATTACAATTATTCTATTATATTTAAGGAAAGAATTTTATGATTCAAAAATCATGTCAAGGATATATCTACTTATTTCATACTTTCTTGAGATTCACATATTATTTCAGTAACACAAACATCTTCTTTCATCGTTTTTACTTTTAATACAAAGTTAGATCTAGCATAATGTAAAACTAAGACAATATTGTTAATCCCTATTTAAAACACATATAATAAGAACATCCATACACTACTTATTCTTTTTATAAACTTACCCAAACTCACCTTCTACATAAACTTGTTAACAAAGAATAATAATACATCAAAAAATTAGGAATAATACTCATGAGCCATATACATATATGAACTATGGTGTTAATTAGATGTTGATTCAAGGTCTAAGTTGACTAATCCCTTGTTTTGATTATTACTAAACAATTCCAATTATTTGAATCTAATGATCTTCTACTTTTTTATTTCAAATTAAATACACACACTCCAAATGTCTAAACTTGCACATCATAATGTCGAGAAATCAAGTCATACACTACTACAGAAACGGCCTTTGGCGTCGGTCGTTTAACCCCATTTGGCGTCGGTTTCCGACCGACGCCTATGTGGGTGCCGCTAAAGGTTGAACACTTCGGCGTTAGTTTTTTAACCGACGCCTATTTGTCCTATTGGCGTCGGTTGTTTAGTAAATAACCGCCGCCAAAAGTGTTCGCGCCACAGAAAATGGCGTCATCTAGGGCACTTTGTGCGTCGGTTATTTACTACACAACCGACG
The DNA here is from genome assembly GCA_963693085.1 of Alisma plantago-aquatica. NCBI lineage: Eukaryota > Viridiplantae > Streptophyta > Magnoliopsida > Alismatales > Alismataceae > Alisma > Alisma plantago-aquatica. The sequence continues at coordinate 671,169,031 of OY856409.1, read as the reverse complement.
CCTATATGGCCGTGCTTCCCTGCACAGCTGTGCTTCCCTGCACGGCCGTGTTAGTACTATAGGCGTCGGTTTTATATGAATAACCGACGCCATTTACACCACGGGCGTGCTATCCTGCACGGTTGGGTTGTTTGTACTATTAGGCGGCGGTTTTATCAAATAACCGACGCTGTATGTCTTTGCTGACGGTTTTCGATAAATAACCGACGCCTATTTATATATTTTTTTTTTCATATCAGTTTGCAGGCCTGCTGTGGCTGGTCAGCAGGATGAGAACCTGCAGTTCAGTTTTCTGAACTGCAGGTTTACGACATCCATTGATATCAGCCTACAAACAGGCCGCAAACCTGCAAAAGTGACAAGAAAAATTCTACACAAGTACATACATTCAGACATCAATTCAATTCTCACATTCACACATATAGAAACATTCAAATACATGTATTAACATTCAGAAATATTCATTTACATAGTATCATTCATTATCGCTATCAACATCCCAATTATATCTTACAGTTGCCACTGCTTGTATGGCTTTTGCCCATTCTTCTCTTACTTCATTTAATGCTTCCATCGTATATGGAGCATGTATATTTTTTAAACGTTTACCTGTAGTGTTGTCAGTTTTAAACACCTGCAAAGAGAATGATGTATATATATAAGTAATAATATAAAAATAATATAAGATTGATATATTGCATACTAACTAATGAGACTATATATAATACCTCATGTATGGTATCGATGTCCAATGCGGCATATTTGATAATCATCTACATAAATCGCATCACATAGTATGCGCATGCCCAGCCATTGTCTTGTGTAGCACACTATAAATTGAAACATACAAAATAATACAACTAAGCACAATTCACATCAATAATATATATATTCGAGTCGGGAACTTACTTGTACGTTCTGCCAATTTATTGGCTGGTTCTTTTTCCTTGGGACCGTTCCTCCAGCCTTTTTGAATGCATCTAAACCCCTACATGTTAATATAACACAATAAATTGCATAAGTAAATAGTAATGTAATAAAAGATGTTAACGGATATAAAAATGAAATATTTCTCACCAGAATAATGGCATTCTCATTACGTGTCCAATTTTAGTGTTCAATGTACTCCCCGCAGGATCTAGATAATAAACAATGAATGTCCCGGGGACAATAACTAGTAACTCCCAATGTCTACCGCTAGAAGTAAGAAGTTAACAATTAATAACTCAAAATGCAAAATAAAAATGGAATTTTCTTAAGTCCAAATTATAAATAAAGTAAACTTACTTGACATTGAATGGAGCTATTATTATCGTCTTCTTTTGCTGACCAAAAATTGTAAAAGCATCTATACAGTATTGTTGAACATTATCAGGGTCTTTAGCTACCAAACTAATCAATGATGGAATCAAAAATCCCACATGATCAAATGCAAATTGTTTGCAATGATCTTCGACTAGGTAGCTGCAAAACATATAGGCGTATGCATTAATATATAAGAAACCAGATCACCGGATCTTACACAAGGTATATGGATGTATAAACAAGATCTCACCTTATCCATGTCTCTATCATTGATGTATTCAGCCAATCATACATAAACAGCTCAATAATATCTTGTATAAATAAAGAACTATCGTATGATTGACCTACATAATCTGCATCTAAAGAAATAATTATAGGGCAATGTACATTATGTGCCCGTAGCCAACATGCCATTCCCCTACAAGCAGGACCTAACGGGTATGTTAGGTCAGTTGGAACCCAATCGGGTAATGCGGGAAGTGGAAGTGGAGGCCTAGGTGCTCCTGGTGTCTTTTTTTTAACCTGTACATATAATTTCAGATCAGTTGACATCATATATACACATTAACAGTCTAAATCAATGTAAATTTATCTTACAATTTCAGTCGTGTAGACGACATCTGCTTTGGGCCACAATATCACCCCGCCTTCTGCATCAGCAAGTCTATCAATATCCGGGTGGGGATATGGCAATGTAGCTTCTCTCCAATCAGGTAACACACGTATCGGGCTCACACGAACGTAGCCCTGTGGCATTGGAGTCCCGTGAAACATTGCCCCAGGAAGGGACGGGTAAGCCTGCGCCTCTGCAACAACGTAGTCTTGCATTCTTAAGCGGCATGGCTTCAATGCCTACAAATTTACGTAAAGAATATTATACATATATACATATCATCTTGAAAACATAACAACTTGAAAAGACTAACTACAATGTCATAAACAATACTTACAGCAGACGTGCTAGGCGATGGGTCTCCAGGATTACTCGCAGTCTGTGCATCAGGAGAAGAGTGGGTCGCCATAGGCGTATTGGAAGCCTGAGATGCCTGCCACCGCAGCAATTCTTCCTTGACCTTCTCAGCAACTACATCGTTGATCTTCTTAGCAACTAAATCCTCAACTCTCTTATTCTCCTATACATGGATAAAAGAAGCATTAGCTTCTTATTAATGAATTTCCTTTTGCAGTAACATTCTAAAAAAAGAATAGGTTACCTCTTCTTGAGAAAGTCTCGCTCTGGGTTTGCGCTGGGATGGCCCAAAGAATGCTTTGATGCCAACACCAGCGCCGGCACCTCTAACACGTCCAGGATGCTCTGGGTTACCCAGAGCAACTGTCAATTCATCCCTTGTGCCCTGAGGGATGAACGTGCCTTGTTTCCTCTGCTCGTGCAGCTCCCGCTAATCACCATAAACAGAAATTGGTAAGTTAACACCACAAATAAGCAATATTCAAACGATTTCTCTAAGAGTTGTATTTTACCATTTTTGCAGCCGCCTCAGCAGTTACAGGCTTCTTTATTTTACCCTTCTTGTTTTGCCTGCCAGCTATCCAGATATCATGGCGAGGCATGGGTGTGGCAGACTCCTGAGTAGGAGCAGACTCCTGAGTAGCTGCAGACTCCGCCTGTAGTCTTTGGCGAACGCTTGCATAGCCTTTTGGACCCATAGTGTGGTCATGCACATTCAGTGCACGCCTTGCTTTTTGTGCGTCACTGAGGGCCTAGTTAGTATGCACATTAATGATTTGGTTAGTAGCACTAAATGCTAATCTTGAATAGGTGAATACAATGTATATTAATTAAATTAGGAGTGACACCTAATACCTTGAATTCTTCAGATTTTCTTGAAGCAACAAAATTGTCCCAATCTTCTTTGTCCAAGAAGTTCCATTGTTCAAGGGCTGACTTCTTATTCTTATCACCCTCTTTTATGTATTCTCTGTTCAGATTTGTCCTATAATTCCTAAGCATCTTTCCAGCGCGTTGCATCACATTTTTACGATGCAACTTCTCATCCAATGCAAACAGATTCTGTAAAATAGAAATGTTATTAACTAGTATCCAAAATAGAATTGCAAATAATAGAATTTGTAATCTACAAAATATAATTGCAAATAATAATAACTCACGCATAACTCCTTCCATATCAAGTCTTTTTTCCCTTGAGGAACTTTATGCCAATTGTCATACTTAACACCACAATGGCTCTGAGTGGTACACCCAAGATAGTTCACAAAATTATTGCGGTTCACTCCAATTGGATTTCCTCTATTATCAAACTTCACCACCAATTTAGATCCACTACCACTTAGCGCTAATAACTTCTTCAACAGAGTGATGCCCCTTTTCTTGTTAAGTGTCTGGTGTTGCGCATCAAGTTGCTCCAGTGCTTCAGTGGGTACAGGTGCATCAACCTAAAATTTGACAAAAATAAAACACACTAACTTAGCCCAATATAGAAATATAGGATATATGACATAACTAGAAGATAATGAATTTTATAGAAATACAGGATATGTTTTTAGAACTTACATTAGTATCCTCGCCATGCTCGTCATGGACAGCATGCTCATCATGGACTTCATGCTCATCATGGACATCATGCTCATCATGGTCAGCCATCTGAAAATGTCATTAAAAAGGCAAACATTTAGCATTTGTATTAACTAGAAAAAGGCAAACATTTAGCATTTGTATTAACTAGAAAAAGGCAAACATTTAGCATTTGTATTAACTAGAAAAAGGCAAACATTTAGCATTTGTATTAACTAGAAAAAGGCAAACATTTAGCATTTGTATTAACTAGAAAAAGGCAAACATTTAGCATTTGTATAAACATACATGTCTCTAAAATTGTGATCTTTTATCAATTAACAATCCTTCATTGTGATCTCCGCGCACATATAAGTCATCATTAGCTTCAATATTTTGTGGAGTTGGCAACCCAACTGAGAATGGACTGGAGAACAGTCCCAAACCGGGGACTATCCAAGATTTACTCCTAATGAGTAAATCTTGGACGGGTTTCTAGGCCAACAAATACATGTGTTGCATTCTTATATATAATAATTGTCTATAAACTACATGCAACATGGTTAATCCTAATCAACAGAGCATTATTAAATAATAAATCAAGAAATCAATAGTTTCAAACAAAAGGTCTAGGAATCTTTACTAGACATTATATGTATCCCTAATCATCATATTTAACATACTACATTATTATGAACATCCAGATCAGATTAAGATCATACTATGTTATAACCATTGGTTTAATAACCCTATTTCCGCATGTACATGTTTATCAACTTTAAAACCCTATAATTCATGAAATCATTCTAATTCAATTTAATATGTTGGGATCACATAAAATATATTGCAATAAGACATGTATGCTCGCGGGGAATGATTATTGCACAATGGGTTTGATTAAATCTAGAATAAAATCTTATATAATTGTTTGCTATAAAATCACACATAATGCACCACAAGGGTATCTTCATAGATGACCCACAATCTCGTGATATATTTCAATAAACTCAGGGTCACTCCGTATATGAATATCAATGGATTAGCATGACACTAACCCTGGTAATGAGGCATGACAAAGATGGGTAAAGTGTGGGATAGGAGATTTGAATCACTTGTGGAATTATTTTTGCCTCACCTTGCCAATATAAGGAGAGAATGAGCTCTCAATTTAATCTAGATTGGGCCTACAAATTTAGAACATTCACTAGGAAAATCCCAGTCATTTGCAATCCAAAAGTCCATCATAAGGCTCAAACAACAATGTATGCAATGGTAACTATAAACTGAATATAAATACATTATGAAGACCTAAAGGGAACCCATATACGTGGAGGAAGGAAGGAAGGTGGAAGAAAGCAGTACCTTGAGGGAATAGGAAGAATACCTGGCCTAGAGAGCAGCGGCGTGGCCTGAGCAGAGACCTACCCCAAAGAAGCCACCGGCGGCGAGGAGAGGAGAGCAACTGTGCGCGGTGAGGAGAGCAGCAGTGCGCGGCGGCGAGCAGGCGGTGGTGGTGCAGGCGAGCAGGCGGTGGCGAGCAGGCGACGGAGCAGGAGACTTCACAGCGCAGCAGCAGGAGCAGGAGCGGCGGCGAGCAGGCGGCGGCGGTGGCGGCGACGCAGAGCTGGTGTCCAACGGCGGCAGGAGCGGCGGCGAGCAGGAGTGGTGGCGGAGAAGGGGGCGCCGGAGAAGGGGAGCTGAAGAAGAAATCGCCGGAGAAGGGGAGCTGAAGAAGAAATAGGGAAATCGCTCGCAATGAAACAGAAGAAAGGGGAAGAGTCGGGCGATCGAGGGTTATGAAGTTCCCAAATAGCGTCGGTTGTTTCAAACAACCGACGCCTAAACATCTTTAGCGTCGGTTGTTTGAAAAAACCGACGTCTAATTGGCCGATATTTTCATGAAATTGTTTGGCGGGAACCACCTTCAGCGTCGGTTATACTCTAATAACCGACGCTGAAGGTGACACTTTTCGCGCAAATTTTCATCGCACATAGGCGTCAGTTTCTACCTATATAACCGACGCTGCTAATGACACTATTTTTTTGATCGAAATATGGATTTCGCGGGCGACTTTAAGCGTCGGTTTGTTATAAACAACCGACGCTGAAGACAAAGCGGTACTCGTGTCTGGCTGGTCTTCGAATATAGACGTCGGTTTTCATAAACAACCGACGCCTAACATAGAAGGCGTCGGTTTTCCTTAATAACCGACGCCCAGAAAAGTGTCACTGAATGCTATTTCTGTAGTAGTGATACAAGTACACAGATTGAAATTGAAGAATAGATAGTTGTATCCCTAGATCTTCGACGTAAATTACTTGTAATCATTGTATGATATCATATGTGTATTAGAGTCAATTATAATCTGTACTTGGAAGGGTCGTTAAAACCCCAAACAACAAGTGTAGTTGGTTAAATTACCCCTAGGTATGCCTTAGCTGACAATATTGTTCATAGGGCTTTCTAGAACCTTTTTGTCGGTCGAATTTCTTCCCAAAGGTAACTCAGCTGATCAAAAAATAGTCATTACAACAACCACTATCTTCCAAGTTGTCAATATGGATAACTCAGGATCGTACTATAGTAGTTACTTTCTGTAATGAAAATATAGTCGTTGGAGGGGCTAAAAAGGTGAAAATAGATCTGTTGGACACCACAAAATTGGCTAGAATTCATCCTAACTGATTCAAATGGCTAGGAGGCTTTCTCAACTATAAATAGGACCCCTTGGGCTTCATCCCATGGTTATCTAAGAACTATGAAGGTCCCTATACTATATTTGAGATAGATTTTCCTCCCAAGGGTCTCCAACAATTCTCATGAACTGAATCACTTGCTACATCCATTAGAGTGGGTAAGAGATTTGTAAGAGAGCTAGTCCTACATGTATATCTTGTCAGACCCTCACTTCCTATACCTCCTAATCTCTCTTTCTACCATGAATATGAAGATTCTTTCTCTTTATTAAGAAAGGAGTCCCTTGGTGAAAAGTTTCTTCTTGGTGAAGGTGAAGTCAAAGGCTAAAGATCCATGTCAAGAATGACTAAAGACTTTGAAGGTCGAAGACTCATTGTAAGAGTGGGTAACTCCTTATTGAAGGCTGAAGACTCACTATAAGAATAGTTAACCTTGGTAAGGTGAAAGGTTGTTGGTCATGGATAGGTAAGTCCTTTGTAATGGTTATTTCCTCCTTGATCCAAAAAAAATGCTAGTTTATCCCTTGAACTTGAAAAGGGCGATCTTATATTATAACTCTTAAAATGGAATATACAGAGTGATACAAGGATGAAAATCCTAGAGATTGACCCCTTTAGGTAGTTGATGTAAATCTCCTAGCTTGGGGGTTGCAACCACTATAAATAGTGTGATTTTTGGTGTTTGATTCAATCTCTCTCCCTTGATTTTAAATATATAAATATCTTAGAGAAAATATCTTGAAGGTCTAACGAATTATATTAAAGTGTATTTAGCTCTATTCACAGACACCCCTATAGAGCCTATTATGGATCCAACAACTATAGGAGAACGGTTTATCTCTAATTAATACTTCCACAAGTAGGATAAGATGGTCGATAATCAAGGTGGGAGATACTACATCAACATTACAATCTTTGACAACTTCCTCTATTGGAATAGAGAAATACATTGCTACATCTAAGGATCAACTCTTGAGTTATAGAGATTGTTAAACCTTTCATACAAGAAACCATAGGAAAGGATAGAATAATGGGATGATGCTACATTGAAGAAAGTAACATTGAAACCAAGAGCCATCGACATCCTTTATGACTTTTTTCCCCAACCAAGTTCAGTTGAATTTCTTCTTATGACACAACCTATGAGATATGGAGAAATTTATGTGTAACTTATGAAGGGACAAAGAAATTGAAAGAAAGTAGAGTCTATATGCTAAATGGTCTTCTTGAAAACTTCAAGATGTGTAAGAAATAAAGGTTATATGAAATGTACTCAAGTCTCAACACCATTATAAATGGTATTTACATCCTAGGTTATCCCATGGATCAAGGAAATATCAAATTTTATATCCTAAATTTTGTGATATTCAATTATATAAATATAAATCATGAATTGATTATTCCCCAATAATGTTATTGATAGAATAATAATTTACTTATGTCATTGTTTTCTTTGCAAATAGGTCATTAGCGCATGAGTTAAAGAAATAGGATATTTTGTACATAAATGAGTAGCAATGACTTTATGAATAGTTGAGTAATAAAAATATGAGAAAATATGTTAGTTTTTAAAAGAAAATGAGATGTGAGATGTTTTATATAATTGAAAGAGTAATAATCTAGCCAAGAATGTCAACAAAATGTTTGGGCATCAAACATGAATATCTCATCCTGACTTTTGGGATAGTTGAAAATAATAATGAAAAGAAGAGATTTCAAGTAATTGGAAGTAAAACGATGTTTCATGAAATAATGGCATTTGATTTAATGAAATATTTAAAAGAGAAAGTTTTGTATATGAAAGATACCCCAGTAAATCACTTACATTAGAAATGAAGTGTGAAACATATCAGTGAGTTTCTACAAAATAAAGATAATTGTTTTAAGGGATATATCAAAGAGATAGGAAAGGAATAATATTGATCCCAAGACATAAAGTGTTTCCAAATAGATTCATAATCAATTATCCAACAAATACTTTCCTTAATGGCTTTTGATTTTCTGAGAAAATAATATCATATTGGGAAGATACTTAGCCAAATCTAAGATTGCATATTAGGAAATGAGTGTTTGACCACTTGGAAAGTCACAAATGTAAATTACCATAAGAGTAATGTCACATATGAGATTAAGTACATGTATGGATTGTGGTGTTTAATGTAAGTGAATCACTTTAATGGAATGCCACCCACCATGTGCCTAAAAAGGAAACATGGCTTGTTGCCCACATCCCTCTCCTTCCTTTCTCCTTGGGAAACATGAACCCCAACCCTAGCACCTATATAAGGGGTGTCTCTTAAACCTGGAAGCATGATTTGAACCCCCTCTGGAACTAAAAGAAGTCACCATGAACGCCTCAGCCTAGCATGGACCCTGTCTCTATGTAATGGAGAGGACCTTTTTGCCACATAAGTTTGTACTGTCAACTCACTTATATGTCAGGTTGAGGTATCTTGAAGAGAAAGAGGAGGTGCATGCTCTTTCCCTAGCCTCTAGAATATCCACCAATGCCTACGATTTAGAGGACTCCAACCTCGGAGTTCACATCGGATGACTAGTAGCTTCTCCCTCTATCATAAACTTCCCTTTTCATGTAGCGTCATTGGGCTTTTGGAGGGAATTGTCTCCTCCCATCACCACACCCTAGCGATGTGGCAGGGTTTCATATGTACATGTCAGGGGTCGTTGTGCCACCACAACACAAAGGGTGGCTTTTCTAATAGCTCCATGGATTGGGTACCTCACAAAGAAGGATGGTAGATGTTGCCTTGGACACCACCACTAGTGCATGCATGTGTGGGAAAGAATCTATCAGAATCGAGAGAGATCCAGCTAGACGATGGTGGGGGAAGGGTAGGTGTTGTTGAAGGAGAAATTGCATGTGAAGGCATCATTCGACAACTAGGCACCAGTTGCAACACCTTCGAGCAACCAATGAGGATAGGAACACTGACTCACGAGGAGAAAGAAGGACCAGATGACTTTTTACGAAAGAGTCCCTAGATGCACGATTAAAGGGCAAGAACCTTAGCATCCTTTCACCAAGAATTAGAGACTCGCTAGGTGGGAGTTCAGAGATGACACGATAGTCCACATGGAAATGAGGTGAGTACCTGATTTTTCTAACTTGGTCATCCATAGTCGGCTAATAAATGTTTCACCTTCTGAAAATTGTAGAAAATGCTAGGATAGTCCAAATATAGAAAATTTTATATGAAAATTGATCAGATAAATGAGGGAACACGAATAGAATATAACTAATACCTAATTCTAATCAAAATTCCAATTTTACCATGGATATATGTTTAAGTGGTAATTAAATCACATAAACCCTAGATAGGTATACTAATCCAGTTAAAATATGATTCTTTGAGATATAAATAGACACTACGGAATATAATTATAATCTAACTTTATTGTGATCATAATGATGATAATTACAATTTCAAAGGTGATCATGCATATGAATAATTAGGTGTAAAATATCATATCTTTCTATGTTGTTAATGAACGTAAATGATCATAATGAAAGAACAAGATGGATATAGTAATTGGGGTTACACATAATGTATAATGTGGGTTAATAACTTAAATAAAGTGTTGTGCGATGGAATTAGGGTTTGTATCCTTAATCCATATCCAATCCCAAACATGAACTTAATTGATAACTCGGTGACAAGGAAACCTAAACCCTAGATTTGGATCGAGTAGCGTTTAAAGTGATTATTGTGATGGCGACACTTTAGAATTTATGCACATGGAAATTCAAATGTTGATTACTTGGAATGATGATTGGATTGATTGAATATACTTGGAGTATATTCTACATGATAATGTTCATGGTTCTACAGAAGGTGTTTGATTACACTTATGACTACCCGCATTAGTTTGTCGATGTTTGCCAAGTGTTTCTCAAGAATTGAACAAATAAAATGTTGGATGTTTATTTATATTTTGTTCAATTATAATGTCACTATGAGTACCACATAAAGATGAGATTAAGGGAACAAAATGTTGATTATTATTTGCAATTATTTGATGGAATATATGTTGTTAGTTTACTTACACACTTTTGCTTGCACCTCATGTGCACAGTAATTTTGATATGTTGATTCATGCTTTTGTTTCACGGAATTTTAGGTACGTGCTAGATAAGATGATATTAGATATTATGAATAGATGAAATTACATGAAGGCATTAACATAAGTAAGGGGTATTGTCAAGACACTTCTTCTCTATGTATGGTTCCCTAACAGAGAATCTTATAAACAACATTTGAAATAAATGATATTATTTTCTATTGATTATTTTTTGTTTAAATATGGATCATTGGGAAAAAATTTAGGTAATAGCTCTCATATTTTTGACCTTACTTAATTTGGGGTAGGTGAAAAGTGAGGTTGTTACATTTGTTACCAGGCCCCAGATTTTTCAAATAATATCTAATAGTTTAAAATTTCAAGTATTTGTAGAAATGAGGGGATTATTAGAGAATTTTCTAGATAAGATGGTATCTAGAAAGGATAAGGACTTGGGGGCTGGAAAAACTTTCCTTGGCACTGCTAGTCAGTTTACAAGGACTCTCAAGCCTATAATATCCTCAAATTTGGTAAATTTGGATTCTAAGATATGAATTCAATACTAATGCATTGAGATCCATTTTTAATATAATACAAGTTATGATAGAATGAATTATGAATTGAAGGCTTCAATAAAGTAAAGATGTAAAAAAAAAAATCTAAGATGGAACTAATATGCTTAGGTGAGCCTTGAAATGAAGTAATATACCCTAATTTCATAAATAGAAAGGAAATTAGGCTTTTGGACTCTTTGGAGGCCTATGTATGAACTATGACCCATGAAATCTAATCTAGACCCAATTGGGCTATTAGAGTGGTAAAAAGATCCATGGGATCTAGGATATGGGAATGGGGACTTTGTGCATAAATGAGATATCAAATAAATTGTGAATTGATTGGTGAGATAATTAGGAGATAATGAGCAAGTTTCTAGATTATTCTAAGGTGATAAGTGCCTTAGATAATTAGTTGGGATATTATCTAGTCTTTAATTTAATTTCAATTATTCAAGTATCAAATGATTATAATATAAGATAATATTTGGTCTAATACACGATAATAACTAAATAAAGATAAATACAAGTACTGGGATAATTTTGTGATTACTTGTGACTTAAGTGCCTAATTTAGGTAAATACTTACATGTGTTTATCTTTTATGTTTTGATCCCAAAATTTCTCGAGCCCTAGATAACCCAATTAGAAATATATACCTAAAATTTGGTATCATTTGGGTAACTCCTATGTGTTACATAATTTTTAGAAGATTAGGATAAATTTAATAAAGTGGGAGATAATCTTGATTATTTTGATTTTCTTATTATGTGTTGCACTAAGGTCTGCATAAGTCGAAACCTTAGCATGTAATGGAGAGATTGACCAAGGATCCCAATCATTGAGCCGGGATCGTACAATAGTGGATTCATTTCAACCTTGGGCCAAGAGGCCAATAGGGTGAGGACTCATCTTAGCCGCTCTATCTCCTCGAGGCTTTGATCACCCAAATAACTACATTTAAGGGTTTGGGAGTCCAAAACAAATTCAAAGGACCATGGATTCCCCATTATCTCTTCCCCTAAAATAATGCCCAAATCAAGGATGGGATGGCTCTCTCCCGCTCTAAGTAGCAGGAACTCTGCATCCTCCTAAACTTATAAAAGGAGTCTAGTGCATCCCTCATGACTAGAAGAACCAGACCATGCATCCAATCATGATCCCTAAACTATTAGGTTGACTCTCCCCTCTCTATCTTTCTCCTCCCTCAGTCAGCCTCCAAGCCACATAACTCTGTCACTTTCTACCTCCAAAGGGCCAATCAGGTCTAGCAGGAGGTCGTGAAGCTTCCTGGCTCTCCAAATTTTTTATCACTAGCCTGAAGCAAAAAGTCAACCTAAAAGTTTACTGCATTTAAGGAAAAACAACGATCAGGGTGTGTGAAAGAAGAAAGGAGAAGAGGGCCCATGAAATTACGTCCCTAGCCCAGAGTCTCTATGTTTAGGTAAGGGTTATTCCCATTATTTGGCTTTTGCTTTACCCCAGCCATGCAGGTGCATGATACCCATGTAGCGTGAGCCCATAGGCATAGGCCCTACCACACATCTGACTAGGATAATCATATAATGTATATTATTTACTGACTTGTCAGTCTTTAATTGGCCAGATTAATGGTTATCTTGCTTAATTCATTATACAAAAATGGTAGATTTGATAGTAGTCATATTATATACCAAATTCATCAAAAACATTGTAGAATCTAAATAAAATGAATTCAAAACCTGAACATGGTTACAAAAATATAAGCAACATATGAATATAATGTGATTAGTACACTAAAACCCTACGTTTAATTAATATATTGTTGACATCAATAGATATGTTATTTGTGACATAAACAATTACAGTGTCCATAATCATCGCTTTTATCATTTCACATGTTTTCTGTGGGATATCACATGTATATGATACGTACTATATATTGTGGTGATTGGATATGTATATGTACCTATAAAACCAAGTCCCTCAATATATATTAAGTTTTAGATGCCTTCCAAATGCGACACGCGTGAAAAGCTTGATCGATCAAGTGTGAGAACGTCGTAGCGTGGTGCACCGTCTATCTCATGGAATCGTGAAGGATGGATATGTTGGCCTTCCCTAGCAGGGTGCATATTCATTGTGTTGGCTTTGGGTCAAACTTAACGAGGTGACCTAGATAGTATCTAACACCTTGAGGCATGGAGGTGACCATGTCAAGGAGTTGTGCATGACATCTTTCAAGAGTTGTAAATGATGCAATTGGCAAGAGTTGCCTACCTGGAAGATCTAAGTTGTGGGTGATAGCCCAAGCTGATCCATGACTGAGAGGATTTTGGAATCTTGACCCACTAGAAGGTTGTACACTACAATCTTCTGAATTGATGGTGAGGTCTATAAATTTGAACAGAAATAGTGGGAGCAATAATTAATTAAAGTCCTAATAATATCGTAAAACTTTTTCAAATCAATCAAATAAGTCAAAAATGAGTTTTTGGAATAAATTGTATAGATTTCCTTTTGTAGCACAAATGGCCACAAATAATAATCACTTTCTTTGCGATCAGTCCTTGAGTCGGAAAAACTAAATGGGAATAATTCCACGACTAATTAGGACATTGAGAAATGTTCTCAATCGAAGAGTAAAAGCTCAAAGTCCTAGTTATACCAGAACCAGATGAACTCGCTCCCACCACACCAAAGGCTGAAAGGGATGCTTACTAGAAGCATATTGAGGATGCCATTGATGTGGAGCACTTTATTTTTATTCTCTGAACTGTGAGTTGTAGAGACAACATGAGACATATGATGTCTCTATGACATTGTCCTAGTATGTCATGATAGAAGGAGATCCAGTTAGTTCTCACACATTCAATGTGATTGGGTATGTGGAAAACATGGCTAGACTGGGATTCCCTCTTAGTCAAGAGTTGGCTACTGGTATGATACTGCAAATTTTGCAAGAATCATATAGTTTATGATGAACTACAACATGAACAACTCTGACAAGCCATTGATAAAGTTGTTGGACATGTTGAGGACAGTAGCGGCATAGATGAAGAAATACAAACCCTAATCTTGATGTGATAAATGAAAGGTAAATCTTAATGAAAAGGGTAAGGGTAAAGCAAAGAAGTGTTCTGATGCTAGCCAGCAACCCAAGTCATCTTCAGCCTCAAGGCATATGGGAAGGGTGAATGAGGGAGGAGAAATTGCCTACTATATCTAGAAGAACAAAAGAAGATGAAAGGAGGGGATAGAGATCTCCACGGTAGGTATCATGAAATAAACACTTCTTTATCTGAGGTATATGATACCAAGATAAAGATTTGACATATATGATATGCAATATATGATATGCAAGATCTAAAAAGAAGTGATGGCCTTTATGAAAGTACCAAGAAAGGAGTACTCATCATTGAAGCAAGTGTTTCTTCCATAGATAGGAGTACCTTTTAGTTTATTTCAGCCTAAAGGGCACGAAATAGAGTTGAGAACTGCTATTTCAATTTGACAATAGATACACTTTATTGTTGCATCTTCTAGTGACAAGATGTCTATAAATATAGTTTATGTTTCAATTTCAAAGATATGATCTTTGTGGCAATTGCTTTCTTTATCTTGTGGTACTTGGTATGCATAAGATAAAATGATACCTAAAAGTTATTGATAACTCAAACAACAAATTATCATTATCATGATAAATTCATTTCTAGTTCCAAATTGATGGATAAAGCAGACTCTTTTGGGTGTGAACCATTAAGAGACATGAATATCTTGGACACGATAAATCAATCTTCACTAGTGGTAGTGGGAGAATGATTATCCTATTAGATATAATACATATGATGTATTTATATGCCTATTGGAGAAAATGATAATACTTCAAATGGTGTTTAGAGAAATACCAATATGAATATCTTGAAGTGTTCAAGAATATCATAAATGAAATACAAATTTGGTAAAAGTAATAATTAT
Source organism: Alisma plantago-aquatica (assembly GCA_963693085.1). Taxonomy (NCBI): domain Eukaryota; kingdom Viridiplantae; phylum Streptophyta; class Magnoliopsida; order Alismatales; family Alismataceae; genus Alisma; species Alisma plantago-aquatica. The sequence continues at coordinate 671,153,905 of OY856409.1, read as the reverse complement.
TGATGTTATCAATGAATGAGATACTTAAACCAATGTTTGATAACCTTATGGGTGATTATGATATTGTATCATAGAGAACTCATGATTAAGGCATAGTGATGTCTAAATGAAAAGGAGTCATACTCTAAGGAGTTAGAGGATGATTATCAAATAACTAAATTCTTCTTAAATAGAGAATACCTTGCACTAATAAAGGATATTAAGAATCACAAAGTGTTGTGAGTTCTCAAATTTCTTAACAGATACACCTCAAATATCTATATGATGAGTTGGTCATATGATGAGTCAACAATCTAGATGATATTGAGGAACCAGATTTTGAGTTATGGTTTATGACCATTAGATCCTAAATAACTTCCATGTGAATCATAAGGTATGACCTTGATGGTAGCACCTGATGAAGCCCATAACACTACAACGAAAATGCCCATTAGTGGCCTTTTTGAAATGCCACAAAAAAAATAAACGCCACTAAACATGTTTAGTGGCATTTGTTGACACTTAGAAAAATGCCTCTAGTACAAATGCCACTAGAAAGATAGTGGCATAAGTTATAAATGCCACTAAACATTTGTCTTTAGTGGCTTCCAATGAATGCCAAATAAAGGCCACTAAACAATCATTTGGCATTTATAGAAAAGCCACTATCCATCAATTGGCTTTTATATAAATGCCACTATTTTGTTAATTTTTTTATATGAAACAGTTCTGATTGAGTGCAATGGCTTATAAAATAAGCCACTAATGACATACTAGTTCTGTATTACTACATTTTCATGGTTTTTAGTCATTAAATTTTCAGTTCATTATCAAGTTTTCTAATTGGATGCCAATTGCAGCTGAACTCAGATTTCCAAAAGTATGAATATTTTTTATTTATAATTAAATGACAATTACATGGGGAGGACATTTTACCTTACCCCATAGATTGAATACAACACCAATGATATACTTTCATATAACATTTTTCTATTCAATAAACTAACTTCTGCATCATTGGATCTGTCTCTTCCCCGATATGACTAGCTACTTTTAAGCATGTTGACTTTAGAGCTCCTTCAGGAAATAGCTTCAGCACCTGATTCAGTAAGCACCTTCTCAGATGGCGCTTCTTGACTTGATTTCTTGACTTTCTGCCACAACTGTTGGGAATCTTGGATTTTTGGCATTCAAAGATGAAGACAGTTGAATCATTTTCTGCAGCTCATCTAGCTTCATCTTAGTAATAACATCCTCGACAATCTTAACCATCCCTGGTGTCATTCCATTAGCATCCATAGCTAACAAAGATTTGGGGGTAGCATTCAAAATGTAATATTGAAATGATCTGCAGAAGTCACTAGTACTTACCATATGATATATTATACATGGTATATAAGAAAAAAGACATACAACTCTATAGATGAGAGAAAGAAGTTAGCTACAAAAATATATTTTGGTTCATCAACACAAAATTCCCCTGTATGAAATGCCTTGCATGTCTATATGAAATGTCATGCATTTCTGTATGAAATGCTCATGTATGAAACTTAATAAACTCCATTAATCCACAATAAGACAAGCTTCTTAGAAATATGAAGAAATTATTGTGATTAGACAGCATACTGGTTTTATTCTAAAGAAGCTATCTCCCAATACTTCTGAATAAAAAGTGGATTCTACAAACAAAGAAATAATATGAAATGGGATGTTATCGAAGATGAAAAGACTAGAAACAAAATTGAGAATATTAATTGCAATTTTAGTGAATATGAAAATCCACATGGATGGGAACCAAGTTGATGGAGTGGATGTCCTGAAATGGTTTTCGCTCATTCGGAGTCTATCATTCATATGGAAGGTGAAGTATAAAAGGATATGGATTTAATGGATGAGTGAGAATGGAGATTTTTATTCTCCCATAAATTCCCTCTAGTTTATGGCAAGATAGCTATACACTCAACCATGTTCTATGAAATTGGATGTTGCATTGTGAATAAACATGGTAGTTATAAGATGAGTTCGGAAGAAACGGGAACACTAAGATGAATATGTAAGACTATATAGAAATGACCATTAGAAATGAAGTGGTAGTGTACAGTCTTCAGGACAGACTATGAGAAGGTTTTTCTACATGGTTTGGACACATGGAACAATTCAGGTAAGGAGTTGGACATGTGCAACAGTTCAGATGATGTTATGGAACTAGACATTGCTAGAAGGAGACAAGATAGACCAAAATTAACATGGAGAGAAATAAGAAGACCTGGACTCAATATATCCCCATGAGAATATGACCCAAAATAGAGTTGAATAAGGATTCATGTAGCAGACCTCCACATGAGATCAAACCTAAGATGATGATGATGTCATCTACTTGCAAAGCAATCTGCAATATCTTCTATTTGTATGATTTTTATTGGACCATCCAAAAATCATTAGTAGCATACTAAGTTTTTTTTGTGTGCCACTTTGAAGCACATTCTTGGGTTAGAGAAGGGGGTAATGCGTCCAAAATTCCATTAGACATATATGTTCTGCATAACATGCGCCAATTTTGTGAAATATAGCCTCTTGAAGAAATTTTCTCTGAGGGTAAGTATTCACAATTCATTTATATATTCAGATTCATTTATATATTCAGGTTTGTCAACACAAAATGCTCCTATATGAAATGTCTCACCTCCGAATGATGTGGACGGGTAACTAGATGATTGATGTATCCTAGCAGCCGCTTGTGCAGAACTCATGCTTGGAGGAAGAAAATGTGAATTTAGTCCACTTAAAGGTGGCCTGGGAATAGGGGGCATGGGAGGCAACAGAGGATGAGTAGCTCGTATTGAATGAGTTGGAGGTGAAGTAGTAATGCCCTGCATTTCTATTAATGTCCCCTCCAAATTTTTCATCATTCTGATATATCAAACACAAAGAATCAGACAATAAAGAATCATGAGAGTTATTTGATCGTGTTGAACAAACAGGGAATAGATAGCTCACCCACAACCCTATACAGGACCTTGATTAGTCAAAAGCATATTATAATGTCCAACATAAATAACACTAGGGCCTCTCAACACCCTTTCACATTCATGCAATGAAGTATATGCTTCTAGCTGGGCCCCTAACGCAAGAATAGCACGTTCCTTGATAGTTCTAGGCACAAAATGTTCGGATTGAACAAGCTTGATCAATTAATTTATATATTCAGGTTCATTTATATATTTAGGTTCATTAGCAAGGAAGAATACCAATTCATCATGTGAATCATTTGATTGAACCAACGCCTTTGAAAGCAAAAATAGGCCCATACACTATTAGCTTCCATCATATACATCATCTGTGTTGAAATAAAAGTTGTGTGTAGCAGCTGTGAAATAAACAAGAGAATACATATTCCATTTATAGCTAGTTACATTAAGGTTGTAACATCATTTGAATTAGTATACTATGGTTTATAGGGTAAGGCACCACTTTCCTCTAGACAACAATTTTCCTATTACTTATGGTTTATAGGGTAAGACACCACTTTCCTCTAGACAACAAATTTCTTATTACTTATGCACACCATAAAAGTATATAAGAAGCCATTCATTAACTATTAACCACACATAAGGTTTGGCCTAAAGTATGAAGGACTCGTGTAGTGAAGGTAATAATTAGAACATACATGACGTATGCTGGAGCAATGTTGGACCATATATTTAATTATAATAATTAGATACCACCCATATGGGAACTTGGAAAAATGTAATTTGGGAACTATGAAAACTAGAATTGAGTGTTTATCAATGAAACTTTTTTCAATGACTTCTCCTGAGATTTTCCAAGGGACCACAGAAGAACCAAAGCATGGGCAGCAATAATGATGGTAACATCTGGTTCACATGTATGATGTATCATTATAACTTAGTAGCATACCAGCTTTGTGCACACTTAGCATCAATAGAAAGTTTTTCATGGCCACGAAAAGATTTAGACATGTATTCAACAAAAAGAGTATTTTCTTCTTCAGCTAATTTAGAGGGTCCTTTCAGTATTCTTTGACATGCACCTACAAAAATCAAAATATTACTGTCATTTGTAGTTGTCCGTGAAGATAGAAGAAAGTCTCATTTTAGGTTGTCCACAACACCAAACTACATTTTAGTTACAAACAGTGAACCATTTAAAGGGCTAGGAGGAACATGATGAATATATACTTATGAACTCAATCCAACATGGATAGATAAAGGCACAAACGAGCTTCTTTCCATTAACCTGTGAACTCAATCCAACATATATAGCTTCACCTCAATAGGATTCGTAGCCATAGGAAAATATGTAAAAAATCAACTCCAAACTCAAACAATCTTCTTAAGAAATGTAACATCATTACAAAATGAAAAAGTTTATAAAATGACTATACATCCATACAATAGAAACAAGGATAAAACTTTAAGGAAGAGGTATTTAACTTGTCATCTTTTTCATATTCTTCTGCATGCCATCTCATTAAGGAAGAGGTTTTTGATGACATGAACAACCGCATTAGGTGTTATATAAGTGGAAAGTGTCTGAGCACTTTGATAGGTATTCTCTTAGGTTTTTTTGCAAGATCCTCATCATCATCTGGGATTGTAATTGTTTTCGATCTTGATGCTCCACATGTATCACAGACATCTTTATCACTAGAATCCTTCCAAAATAGCATGCAACCATTTGAACAAACATGAATCTTCACATAATATAAGCCCAACTCCTTAATCATCTTTTTTAGCTCATAAAAGGAATTAGGTAACTGTTCTCCTTCTGGTAGCATTTTTTTAAAGAACATAAGAAACATAGATGATGCTTTCCTACTCAAGACATTAAGACAAACCAGGTGATAGAATTCTAGGATGCAAGCAAGTTTGCTAAGTTACGTACCCCCTGGATATAATTCTATCTCAGAATCCTTTAACAAGATATAAAATTTTGTCAACATTGAAATGTTGATTACTAGCCGACTCTACACATTCCATATTTTCGTCTTCACTGAAAGTTGAAAAAGCATCATGCAACATATCTTGTAAATTTTCAACATGTAGGCAATCACCCTGATCAGTTGGAGCATTTATTTAAACATCGACATCTTCACCATGAAAAGCCCAAGAAATATAGCTTGGTAAGAAGCCATTCCACAATAGATGACTCAATACAGTCTTTCTGGTGACTTGGTATACATTAGTACACTTTCTATAAGGGCATACAATCTTGTCTCCAATTGTTGAATGTTGATAAATGAAATCCAAAAATTTTTATACTCCACATAAGTATTTACTACTCGTTCGGTCGTCCTCTGCTATCCAAGACTTATCCATTCTACAAAATTAGTAAAACATATTACATATATGAGTAAGTATGTCATATCAAAAAAGATTACACAATATGAGAAAATACTAGTGTAATCATGCAAATGAAGTTCACATGAGCCTATCCGACTAGGCGGGCGCCCAAGAATTTTTTGAAATACTTATAATAAGGTTAAAAGAACATAGTTATAATAAAGATAAAAGAAGATTTATAATGAAATTTATCACTAGTTTGTAACTTAATAGGATATGCATATTTCTATTTTGTTGTTGGGTTTTGAACGTGTCATTAGATAGGATGGTTTTATGAATTTGAAACATTTATGGGAACACACACTTCATTTATTGCTTGGGGACATCCCAAATAACTTTTGATCTATAATTTCTTCTATTTCTATTGATGGAACATCTGCTATTACCATCATTATGGACACGTGCTTGAATTTTATGAACTACAACAAAGATTCATTTCTTTATCATCATACTTCTTTTACCAAAAATCATATGTAAACAGTTATAAGCATTCATGTAGCAACTTTTAGTTCCATTCATTAATCTCTTTTTACATCCACACACAGGGGTGTACCTCTAAATAGTACTAAACAAAGGGGTTGGTGTACCTCTAAACATGCACATAATTAAAATAACTATTAATACAGACAAGTCTAGATAGATAGACAACTAAATACTTTACCAACATGGTCCCACATTAGTAACTGAGAGGCCTTTTCATTGTGGCGATCTTCTCCCAAAGTTCAGAATAGAAAGTAGCTATGAGGATTGATTACTTTAAGACAAAAAGTGTAAACACAAAACAAGATAGGAGAATTATATTTGTCAATTGGACCTACCGTGGTCTTTTTGATGATGATGATGTTTCATGGAGCTCCTCACTATGGTCTTTTTTATGATGAACTAAGACAGATCTCATCATCAATTTCGTCTATGCTAGTTTGCTCCATTGCTGATACCGCCATTGATGATCAAGAATCTTGTTGTTGATGTTTGTTATCCAAACATTGATGGTATTATGGCCAACTGGATGGAGAAAAATCTTGTCACTATGGCCCACTAACATCTTTCTAATCCAATCATGCCAACTGGATTTTGATACAAGATTTCCCGCCAAATCATACTCAACCTTGATAACATGTGAAAAATTGCCAAAATTTAGGGTCACTTCACTAGGCTTGTAGTGTCTTCCGTTCAGAAAACACCAATGTTCAGGTATGGTTAGTTGGTTTAAGGAATGGTCATCTAGGATGATGTTCAATTGTTCTTCATTATGGAACATTAACATTGGCATAGAGGCCCAGTTCATAGTGACTGTTGTGGGTGGACAGAGACTAAAAAATATAAGTACTAACAATTGTAAGTATATATAATAATGTTATATATTTTTAGAAAAATAGGCATAACATAAGTTAACCTTTTTTTGCTTGTCATAACCAACTTTATTGTGGTGGACATGATAGCTTGAAAAGAAATCTAAGAGAGGAGATCATGTCCTATATCTTTGCAATTGGTCCAATGTTCAATAATACTTCATTGTTGTGTGATTAGCAGTTGGTAATGAAGATCTATTTCCATCCATTCCTCTTATTTAGTCCCACCCAAATTGATGGGATTCCATATTGTTAGTTATCATAACCAAGTTTTCAACGTCTAAACCCAAGAAGTTGCCAACAAAATCTACATTGATAGACAGCTTGTTGGTAAGAGTTAGACCACTAAAAAAAGTGGTGATTGGATACCCTTCACCAAACCCATGGTACAGATGCAGAACTATGTTCACATATATACATTGAAATGAAGATGGTCCTATACTGGAAGCATCTCCAACTGCATCCTATTCCAACTCAATATAAGTATGTTGCAATTTCATCACACACCTATGAATTCAAGAGAAATTTTATGAGGTTTTCTCCATCACAGGTACTCTAGTCAAACATGTACAACTCATTAAAATGATAAGCACAACATACAACTTTGCATAATCTTCAGAGATACAGTGAAATTGAAGGAATGGTTTATTTTTTATTTGACAAATTGTGTCTTAAAATAAGACACATTATCAAACTAATGATATTGATGTGGAACTCTGTTCGCACAAACACATTGAAGTGAAGATCGTTTTACACTGAGAACATCTCCATTTGTATCCTATTCCAACTCAAGATAAGTATGATGCAATTTCAAAACACTCCAATGAATTTAGGAACAAATTTTTATGAGGTTTTCTAGTGTTAGCAGACGCCTGACAATATCACATGTTGATTAAACTTCATCACATGTTTCTAGTAAAATTAAAGGAACTGTGTGGCTTTTATTTGGCAAAAAATGTTTTGAAATAAGACTCGTAATCAAACCAATGATACTGATGCGACACTCTGTTCACACATATACATTGAAATGAAGATGGGTTCGCACTAGAAGCATTTCCATTTTTATCTTATTCCAACTCAAGATAAGTAAGTGCAATTTAAACACACTTCAACAGATTTAGGCAAGTGTTTTGAAAGGATCACAAGCAGATTAAACACCTTCACATATAATTAAGCAACAATTGCCAACTTTCGCATCATAGATCTAGTATGGTGTCAAGCACTATTGGTACTTGCATGATAAAAAACCATTTTGAAGGTAAGTTTAGATTTACAACTGGGGAAATCATATAGTTAGGATCATTCAATGTAGATTTACAAGTGTGAAGTTTTTATGTGTTTTTTCCCTTCTATTTCTACTATTTGGCAGAGACAAAAGAACTACATATCCACATTGTGTTGGAACAACCAGATGAGGAGGTACCCCATCTATCAAACAATGATGATTGATGAAGCACCTCTGTTATGTAAAAATTATATAATCTCTGCATATCTGAATGATAAAAAAAATTAGCTCACTACAGTTACCATCACATGAGCTTCTTCTAATGGTTTGTCATGGTGGTGACGAAGGACATGTAAAACATATGGAGCTGGAGGATTCTTAGTTGTAGATATTGGAGGCAAAGATAGAGTGTCATGTGAGATTGAGATATATGTTGTTATTTTTTCTAACTGTATGCAGTAGGCATGCATTTATATAAATGTTTTAGTGTTTATTGTTTCTCTATTGCTTGCAATTATACTTGATGATGGGGCTTCATTAATGGGGGGTCATGATTGTTTTGTAGGCTCATGTTCACATTTGAGGCACTACAATGGTAAGGCATGATTATATTTAGGAAGCCTCCAATGGCCATGTCCATGTAAAGACCAATTTTTCATTGTAGGGTCATGATGTGCATGAGGCGGCCATTTATAAATCTATTTGGTTACGAATGAATGCATGAGTCTCGACAAAGTAGTCCATATTAATAGATTAGTAGTAGGATAGTTCTCTTTTATAAAGAGCCTATAGTTTTTCAATATAAGAACCTATTCGAAAGATTTTGATGATGTTCTAGCATTTATAATTGCAGGGGTGAGATGTGATTGACTTTAGAGGAATGGTTATTGTACTTAATTGATACCCACCATTCATGATGCCATTGGAAGTAAAACTTAGTACAAGTTTGTAGCTTAGAATTTCAATTTAATGTCTTTTAAATGTAACATGATGCTTTATTATAGAATCTAAATGCAGGGCCATGATATGCTTAACTAATAATGAAGGGTCATTCACGATCCTCATACTTAACTCAACAAATTCCAAGATAACAATCAACATTGGAGTTTTTGTAGGCTACTCTCTCCATTCTAAAGCACTAGCTCTATCCTAGGATGAAAAGGTATTCTATTCTGACTACTTATTGGCCCTAAAAGTTTGGTTAATCAGGTAATTTTGTCTATTTTTGTGCTACTATGTTTAACTATAACTATGCATCTACAATGCAGTTTTGAGCTATTTCTTTAACCTTTTCTTTTCCCATAATCTTACAATCTTCTTAATATGAGTTGAAACCAACATATAGGCATGAAGTGCATGTCAGAATGATAACTTTGTTAAATGTTATTGTGACGACCAACAAACAAATCATCATTAATTAAGCGGAATAAACATAAACAGTGGATTAACAAAAATCACTAAAAATTAAAACCATTTTGCAAAGAGATCCATTTCTAGGAAAATTGTTTAAGGCAAAACCAAAACATTATATACATCATTGTTCACATTGTACATACACTGTACCATCTTTTCTCGAGGATAACATATAGCAGTTGCTCTAACAAAACACATACTGAAGCAACATAAAACCTCGAGGCATTTAAGCCAAAATCATCAGATTATCATAAAACCATAACAAACCAACTCCAAGGACCTGAGAGTACTGAGACGACACATACGACTACTATCTACAAGACACGACAGGCAGTACACTCAACCTGAGCTGTCATTGTTGTCCCTGATGTTGTTGATGTACCTATGTAGAAAGGTCTTCACCTCCTCGTGCACGTCCACCTAAAAATTTGGACCACGGGGGTAGCAAGAGATATAACTCTCCCCCGACCGTATTATTTTCATAGATTAAGCAATTATAAACTGAGCAGAGGTTCTTTTTATATTGACAGGAAGGATAATTCACTGTATGAATAGAATGAAGTAATCTCCTTACTTAAGGAGAACATTGCATCTACCCATGGTAGAGTTATCAATCATCTATCTTCTTTACAAGGAATGTAAAGAAACATAAATAACATTTATCCACTAAGGATTCACAGAAGAAATGTAACATCAGCCAATGATTTCCGTATTCAATCCTTAAGCAAACATGCTATACGGCTGATTAAATTTTACAAGCACACTTATGCCCTAAGGAGATGAGGTATACCACTCATACTCCAACTGACCACAGTGAAGTCGAAATCGGTTCCATACATAGGTCAATGGAAGAGCTGGACTCCATGACTTATCCATTCTACAAAATTAGTAAAACATATTACATATATGAGTAAGTATGTCATATCAAAAAAGATTACACAATATGAGAAAATACTAGTGTAATCATGCAAATGAAGTTCACATGAGCCTATCCGACTAGGCGGGCGCCCAAGAATTTTTTGAAATACTTATAATAAGGTTAAAAGAACATAGTTATAATAAAGATAAAAGAAGATTTATAATGAAATTTATCACTAGTTTGTAACTTAATAGGATATGCATATTTCTATTTTGTTGTTGGGTTTTGAACGTGTCATTAGATAGGATGGTTTTTTGAATTTGAAACATTTATGGGAACACACACTTCATTTATTGCTTGGGGACATCCCAAATAACTTTTGATCTATAATTTCTTCTATTTCTATTGATGGAACATCTGCTATTACCATCATTATGGACAGGTGCTTGAATTTTATGAACTACAACAAAGATTCATTTCTTTATCATCATACTTCTTTTACCAAAAATCATATGTAAACAGTTATAAGCATTCATGTAGCAACTTTTAGTTCCATTCATTAATCTCTTTTTACATCCACACACAGGGGTGTACCTCTAAATAGTACTAAACAAAGGGGTTGGTGTACCTCTAAACATGCACATAATTAAAATAACTATTAATACAGACAAGTCTAGATAGATAGACAACTAAATACTTTACCAACATGGTCCCACATTAGTAACTGAGAGGCCTTTTCATTGTGGCGATCTTCTCCTAAAGTTCAGAACAGAAAGTAGCTATGAGGATTGATTACTTTAAGACAAAAAGTGTAAACACAAAACAAGATAGGAGAATTATATTTGTCAATTGGACCTACCGTGGTCTTTTTGATGATGATGATGTTTCACGGAGCTCCTCACTATGGTCTTTTTTATGATGAACTAAGACAGATCTCATCATCAATTTCGTCTATGCTAGTTTGCTCCATTGCTGATACCGCCATTGATGATCAAGAATCTTGTTGTTGATGTTTGTTATCCAAACATTGATGGTATTATGGCCAACTGGATGGAGAAAAATCTTGTCACTATGGCCCACTAACATCTTTCTAATCCAATCATGCCAACCGGATTTTGATACAAGATTTCCCGCCAAATCATACTCAACCTTGATAACATGTGAAAAATTGCCAAAATTTAGGGTCGCTTCACTAGGCTTGTAGTGTCTTCCATTCAGAAAACACCAATGTTCAGGTATGGTTAGTTGGTTTAAGGAATGGTCATCTAGGATGATGTTCAATTGTTCTTCATTATGGAACATTAACATTGGCATAGAGGCCCAGTTCATAGCGACTGTTGTGGGTGGACAGAGACTAAAAAATATAAGTACTAACAATTGTAAGTATATATAATAATGTTATATATTTTTAGAAAAAGAGGCATAACATAAGTTAACCTTTTTTTGCTTGTCATAACCAACTTTATTGTGGTGGACATGATAGCTTGAAAAGAAATCTAAGAGAGGAGATCATGTCCTATATCTTTGCAATTGGTCCAATGTTCAATAATACTTCATTGTTGTGTGATTAGCAGTTGGTAATGAAGATCTATTTCCATCCATTCCTCTTATTTAGTCCCACCCAAATTGATGGGATTCCATATTGTTAGTTATCATAACCAAGTTTTCAACGTCTAAACCCAAGAAGTTGCCAACAAAATCTACATTGATAGACAGCTTGTTGGTAAGAGTTAGACCACTAAAAAAAGTGGTGATTGGATACCCTTCACCAAACCCATGGTATACAGATGCAGAACTATGTTCACATATATACATTGAAATGAAGATGGTCCTATACTGGAAGCATCTCCAACTGCATCCTATTCCAACTCAATATAAGTATGTTGCAATTTCATCACACACCTATGAATTCAAGAGAAATTTTATGAGGTTTTCTCCATCACAGGTACTCTAGTCAAACATGTACAACTCATTAAAATGAGAAGCACAACATACAACTTTGCATAATCTTCAGAGATACAGTGAAATTGAAGGAATGGTTTATTTTTTATTTGACAAATTGTGTATTAAAATAAGACACATTATCAAACTAATGATATTGATGTGGAACTCTGTTCGCACAAACACATTGAAGTGAAGATCGTTTTACACTGAGAACATCTCCATTTGTATCCTATTCCAACTCAAGATAAGTATGATGCAATTTCAAAACACTCCAATGAATTTAGGAACAAATTTTTATGAGGTTTTCTAGTGTTAGCAGACGCCTGACAATATCACATGTTGATTAAACTTCATCACATGTTTCTAGTAAAATTAAAGGAACTGTGTGGCTTTTATTTGGCAAAAAATGTTTTGAAATAAGACTCGTAATCAAACCAATGATACTGATGCGACACTCTGTTCACACATATACATTGAAATGAAGATGGGTTCGCACTAGAAGCATTTCCATTTTTATCTTATTCCAACTCAAGATAAGTAAGTGCAATTTAAACACACTTCAACAGATTTAGGCAAGTGTTTTGAAAGGATCACAAGCAGATTAAACACCTTCACATATAATTAAGCAACAATTGCCAACTTTCGCATCATAGATCTAGTATGGTGTCAAGCACTATTGGTACTTGCATGATAAAAAACCATTTAGAAGGTAAGTTTAGATTTACAACTGGGGAAATCATATAGTTAGGATCATTCAATGTAGATTTACAAGTGTGAAGTTTTTATGTGTTTTTTCCCTTCTATTTCTACTGTTTGGCAGAGACAAAAGAACTACATATCCACATTGTGTTGGAACAACCAGATGAGGAGGTACCCCATCTATCAAACAATGATGATTGATGAAGCACCTCTGTTATGTAAAAATTATATAATCTCTGCATATCTGAATGATAAAAAAAATTAGCTCACTGCAGTTACCATCACATGAGCTTCTTCTAATGGTTTGTCATGGTGGTGACGAAGGACATGTAAAACATATGGAGCTGGAGGATTCGTAGTTGTAGATATTGGAGGCAAAGATAGAGTGTCATGTGAGATTGAGATATATGTTGTTATTTTTTCTAACTGTATGCAGTAGGCATGCATTTATATAAATGTTTTAGTGTTTATTGTTTCTCTATTGCTTGCAATTATACTTGATGATGGGGCTTCATTAATGGGGGGTCATGATTGTTTTGTAGGCTCATGTTCACATTTGAGGCACTACAATGGTAAGGCATGATTATATTTAGGAAGCCTCCAATGGCCATGTCCATGTAAAGACCAATTTTTCATTGTAGGGTCATGATGTGCATGAGGCGGCCATTTATAAAGCTATTTGGTTACGAATGAATGCATGAGTCTCGACAAAGTAGTCCATATTAATAGATTAGTAGTAGGATAGTTCTCTTTTATAAAGAGCCTATAGTTTTTCAATATAAGAACCTATTCGAAAGATTTTGATGATGTTCTAGCATTTATAATTGCAGGGGTGAGATGTGATTGACTTTAGAGAAATGGTTATTGTACTTAATTGATACCCACCATTCATGATGCCATTGGAAGTAAAACTTAGTACAAGTTTGTAGCTTAGAATTTCAATTTAATGTCTTTTAAATGTAACATGATGCTTTATTATAGAATCTAAATGCAGGGCCATGATATGCTTAACTCATATTGAAGGGTCATTCACGATCCTCATACTTAACTCAACAAATTCCAAGAGAACAATCAACATTGGAGTTTTTGTAGGCTACTCTCTCCATTCTAAAGCACTAGCTCTATCCTAGGATGAAAAGGTATTCTATTCTGACTACTTATTGGCCCTAAAAGTTTGGTTAATCAGGTAATTTTGTCTATTTTTGTGCTACTATGTTTAACTATAACTATGCATCTACAATGCAGTTTTGAGCTATTTCTTTAACCTTTTCTTTTCCCATAATCTTACAATCTTCTTAATATGAGTTGAAACCAACATATAGGCATGAAGTGCATGTCAGAATGATAACTTTGTTAAATGTTATTGTGACGACCAACAAACAAATCATCATTAATTAAGCGGAATAAACATAAACAGTGGATTAACAAAAATCACTAAAAATTAAAACCATTTTGCAAAGAGATCCATTTCTAGGAAAATTGTTTAAGGCAAAACCAAAACATTATATACATCATTGTTCACATTGTACATACACTGTACCATCTTTTCTCGAGGATAACATATAGCAGTTGCTCTAACAAAACACATACTGAAGCAACATAAAACCTCGAGGCATTTAAGCCAAAATCCTCAGATTATCATAAAACCATAACAAACCAACTCCAAGGACCTGAGAGTACTGAGACGACACATACGACTACTATCTACAAGACACGACAGGCAGTACACTCAACCTGAGCTGTCATTGTTGTCCCTGATGTTGTTGATGTACCTATGTAGAAAGGTCTTCACCTCCTCGTGCACGTCCACCTAAAAATTTGGACCACGGGGGTAGCAAGAGATATAACTCTCCCCCGACCATATTATTTTCACAGATTAAGCAATTATAAACTGAGCAGAGGTTCTTTTTATATTGACAGGAAGGATAATTCACTGTATGAATAGAATGAAGTAATCTCCTTACTTAAGGAGAACATTGCATCTACCCATGGTAGAGTTATCAATCATCTATCTTCTTTACAAGGAATGTAAAGAAACATAAATAACATTTATCCACTAAGGATGCACAGAAGAAATGTAACATCAGCCAATGATTTCCGTATTCTATCCTTAAGCAAACATGCTATACGGATGATTAAATTTTACAAGCACACTTATGCCCTAAGGAGATGAGGTATACCACTCATACTCCAACTGACCACAGCGAAGTCTAAATCGGTTCCATACATAGGTCAATGGAAGAGCTGGACTCCATGACCTCACCCATCTCGGCCAGTCTGAGAAAATGAGTAGGACATCTCGTGTCACTGCTAAATAGCTTTCCAGGGTATACTGGTAACTTTGCTATAGAGCTACAGTAGTGGCTGCACTCTCTTCGCAATCGAGAGATCTCGTGTTTAACTCACATCGATCCGACATTAAACATCATCGGGAGATTTATGATACATCCATCCCGGCACATATAATGAAGGATTGAGAGATCTCGTGTTTATCTCATGTCAATCGCACATTACGGCGTAAGGTACTCACGCCCATCACCCCCACATATTCAAAAATATGCGCTCCGAGTTATGCCGCGGAGCAACCCATTTCACCATTCAGGAAGGGACCTGACGCCAAATGGATCTATGGTCAGGTCACTACATGATGAGATTGCACTTGGTTAATTAAGTGCATTATTGTATTCTTTTAGCATCAGTCAAGTTTTCAAACATGAATTATTATGACAAATGCTACAAAGAAAAATATAATACATCTATCAAGTACTTTTCAAATCTCTAAAACACATATAACATTTAGGATCTCAATCCCTTATCTCATTACTGGGGATTCTCATCCCTTAACATTATCATCATCATGATTATGGATCTGAGTATTCAAACCCTGAGTTCATCACAGAACATCGTTAATACCTCTAGGTCCTTAGACCAAGGTATACATGATACTTGTTACACAAGTATCTCACATGGCTCGCAAGGCCCATTAAGTATCTTGTCACCTCTCACAAGGCAACAAATTGTCACATGACTCACAAGGCCATTACATCTTGTCACCTCTTACTAGGTAACAAATTATCACATGGCTCACAAGGCCATTACATCTTGTCACCTCTCACTAGGCAAAAACTTATTCATATGGCTCACAAGGCCATTACACATCTTGTCACCTCTCACTAGACAACAACTTATTCATATGGCTCACAAGGCCATTACACATCTTGTCATCTCTCACTAGGCAACAACTTATTCATATGGCTCACAAGGCCATTACACATCTTGTCACCTCTCACTAGGCAACAAATTATTCATATGGCTCACAAGGCCATTACACATCTTGTCACCTCTCACTAGGCAAAAAATTAATCATATGGCTCACAAGGCCATTACACATTATACTTGTTATACAAGTATTTAACATGCCTTACAGGGCTTAAGCAATAAAAGAATTACAACCTTCCCATCATTAGGGTTAGGATTTTCCATTATTAACCATTTACGTTTTCAAGATCATATTATCAATAGTCAAACCCTAATTCATTACACCACACAACTAGGAGCCAACATTAATACCATAAATATTCAATCATACTTATTTATTCTTATCATTTTTCATTAAATGATTATCAACACAGGGAATGAGTTCATCTCTCATTATTACCAGAGTATGATTACATCATACTTCATTAACTTGGCTTAACCCTTTTTCAAGGTATATTAGCCTGCACTTATCAAAGTACATTAAATTCATTACATCTCAATGTAGCTATTGACATGACATGCTTCATGTGTTACTCATCAAAGTATATTGGATTTAATGGTGCATCAAGGTGCATCAACCTTAAAGTGCTAGATGTGATATTTACCATACATTGGTGTATCACTTCCCCTACTTAAGTTCAACAACTTATCTTGTATTAGGGTATTTCCCATCCTAATACTTTATCCACTAGCTCATCACTTTTATCATGTAATGTATTGGTCATAAGTCACATATTTGAGTTATCCAACCATCATCAATGATATGGACTAATCTCGGGTTAAGGCATTGTTGATATAGGGTTGACCATTATCAACCACTCTAGGTATTTCACCTATCAAGGTATTAGCCATACCATTACTTGGTGTTACACTCATCACTTCTAAGAGTGTCTTTCTCTCACCTTTACAAGATGTATAGGGTTGAATCATGTGCATATATTCACCATATTGGGTTGGAGATGTATAAGCACTCACCATATCGGTCTAGAAGTACATGAAAACCATCCATATCGAGCTAGAGGTGTATGAACACTATCCATGTCGGGATAGAGGTGTATGAACACCATTCATATCGGGCTAGAGTTGTATGAACACCATCCATGTCGGTCTAGAGCTGTATGAACACTATCCATGTTGGGCAGCTCACCATCTAGGGTTGGCCGTGACGGATTAGAGTTTTCCATTTCAGGCTCAACCCAATATTCAAGTCAATAGGAATGTAGGGCACCAAGACATATTGGGCTACACCATCAAACATTAGGTTGCAACACCCATGTCGGGTTAGGGTTGGTTATGTCGAGTACATGGTACATATATGTTTCGCCCACGATGTATAAGAGGTATCAACTCATCACCATGTTGGGCTACCATGTTGTCTAGGGTTGTGTATTGTGCAACCCTATCGTGCAAGGTCATGTGTCATGCAACCATGTTGTCTAGGGTTGTGTATTGTGCAACCCTATCATGCAAGGTCATGTGTCATGCAACCATGTCATGCAAGTTCATGTAGGCCTCATGATACTAAGTACCAATGATGTATTATATGATCATATCGTGCAATAGCACTTGTTACTCTTCACTTATATCGGGCTACCCATATTAGGGTTTCTTGTCAACTTACAAGTATACAATTGACCTTGTATTGTGCATGTAGTCTATAATAGACTTCCTCTTGCGAAAGAGATGTATACTACACCCCCATATCGTGCAGGAAGGTATACAAACCTATTCATATAATTTTAGTGAAATAGGTGCATCATCATATCGGGTTAGAGGTGCTTGCTCATGTGCTTGCACCCGATGTCACTTTTATAAAGTGATACCATCATCTTCAAGTTCTAGACCTTAGTTCTAACTATTATAGTTCATGGAAACAGGTCCAAGAAACTACTAGAACTCATAATTTCATCAACTATTTTAGGAAATTTCAGAGTTAAAAGTATTTCACTAATTATAGCAATTTAGGTGAAAAATAATAACATGGTTGAGTTCAAGTTATATAACCTGCCTTAAGAACCACTTCAAAGCTCCAATCTCCAAAGCTCCATGTTTCTAAGGTTGAAGATGACTTATGAAAATTCCAAGGCTTGTTCATAACTCCTTCATATACAAGGAATTACTATGCATAAGCAATTGGTGAAGAAGAAAAGAAAAGAAGATCAAAACCCTAAAATCATGCTTCAATTCAAGGTTGAAGATGATCTTATCCTTACCTTAGGGTCAAGTATGAGCTCCTTCTTTCTCCTTAACACCTTTCCATGATACACTAGTGGCCTTGCACTATATGACAATGCTCATGCATGATATGGCACTCACTTGCACGATATGGCACTCAACACTTCACCCTATTGGCCGATATCACCTTATATGGCCAATTTCACCTACTTGGCCGATATGCTCTTGCCATGGGTGATATCCCAAGGCCCGTGCACGATAACACAACTTCCCTTCACGAAATGGGATCTCTATGCATGATACCTTAGGGTAGGAGGGTGGTAAGGGTCACAAAATTGCACCAAGGGGTGAAACTAGGGGTATATATACTTGTTGTTCATGAAGGAAGGCAAAAATGAGGTGTCAACATTTTGAGCTAGTAGGTGCCACATGTCTGTTGGTATGTATGCCCTGAGAGCCAATCATGGGATGATTGATGGGATACATTAAGATTGATTTGATAAACATCAAAGGCAAGCTTCCAATTCTTTCTGGTTCAGTCATATGAGATAGTGATAGAATAGATTGAATGTCTAGAGAATGACAGTACTCAATGACGTATGCCTTTAGGTTAAGGACCTAAACGATGAGATCATACAGATGCTAAGAGTTTGTACATTCTTGTTATGTCTCTAGTCAGATGTCATTATGGAAGGAAGATAGACAGCAATGACACACAAGACTAGATTGTGGTGTTGGTTGATGACAAAATCTCATTAGTCATGATATAGAGATATCAAGCCAAACACATAGGTACTTGTTAGAGAACAAGTGTACCGGACAGACCCACCGTGAGTTTGACACATGGAACCATGGCATGGTAGTCACAGTCAATACTCACAGTGATGGTGGTGAATGTGATTCTTTGACCTGAAATCACTACACTCAACACATGTCGTTGGGTACACTTTGACATCATCAAACGCAGTCCTGAAACATGGGTTGTTATAAAGGTGATGATTGGGTGGCTTTGACACATGGGGCTTTTGAGGGGTGAGTGATAGATATGGGATTTTTCCCTCCTACGGGAGTTTGATATCCATGGCCACTTGATGAGTAGGATTGAGAAAGGCATGCATGCATTTGTGAATTAGTATGTGATATTGATGTCATACATATCTCTTCCAATCTACTCTGAGATCAAGAAAGTGAATGAACGTTGACCGGATGACTGTTCCATGCCTCAAGTTCATTCGGGATATCAGTGACAAAGGAATTATACGTTCACTGTAACACCATTCACAGATTTTAGGATTGTAAGTTGTTCTCCAACTTTCTATTTCACTTGGGTAACACTGATGTCTGACTAGGCACCGCTCTTTGCTTATGAAGTCATAAATGTTAAGGACTTTCACTGCCAACGTGAAAAGGACATGCAGGGTCACACACATAGGATTTAACCTGGAAAAGGAGTTTTGTCCATAAACAATGTTTAGATTGATTACTAAAGTAGTTTAGTATTTCAACTAAACACTCAATTAATTGATAGCTCAAAATCATAGCGTTCAAGGTGTTGGATAGATTGATTAGAGTATCAGATTGATTGAAACTGCAATTAACTGTTTCTGCACAATCTGCACTCCCAAGCGATCAGCTCATGTGATGAACCGATTGACTGAGCTTGGTGAACCAATCGGCTCAGGTGGTGAGTCGATTGGCTCATGGACAGAGTGAAACAATCGGTTCAAGTGTTGAAATGATCAGCTCAACTGGTCCAAACGAGTGAGTTGGGAAAGTAAAATTGGTGAGAAATTTCTTTTCGTTTCACTTGCCCAATTTGATTGGAACAAGGATTGGGATTAGGTACCAATTAGAACTAAAAGAGGAAAGGTCAATCGGGAACTGACCAGGGCCACAAACCGATCGGTTCAGAAGTTAACTGACTGTTTCATGGGTCCCAACTGATCAGTTGAGGTGTCAACCAACCGACTCAAGTCCCCAATCGACCGTTTCAAAGATGAAACGATCGGTTCAGGTCATGTAGTTGGTTGTTTTTTTTGGAAAATCTCGAACCCTTCTACTCCTACATTAATCCTACATTGCCCGGGATAGAAAACTCTATCCCATGACCCTCTTATATATATATAGGGGTATTGGGGGATTCTTTGACAACAACTCAGTGTAACCAGTTGCTCTGTAAAGTTTCCATTCTCTCTAGTTTTGGTAACCGAGAGAGCCCGAGCAAGTGCTACCTGATAAGGGAGGCACAGCTAGGGAAAGACAACTACAGAAAGTGACTGGTGGCAGGAGAGTGTGTCAGTGACTAGTACACTGACAGGAGGGTGTGACTCCTCCCAATTCCTTATGGGACAAGGAGATTGGAGTTCCAGGTGGTCCGTGTGGACTACTTCAGAGGCAGGAGATTTCTGCCGCTCGGAGGACAACTGTCAATCCCGACAGTCCCGGTGAGACTAGGAGTCGTCAGTCCCGGTGCGGCCAGGAACTGCACAGACACCATCCAAGACTGGAGGTGAAGACCGCGCAAGGCGTGAGGTATTGTCGCCGAGCAATCCTTGGGACAAGGTATGATTTCACAAACCATCCCTTTCCTACTGTATATACATTGACACGTTTCCTTCTTCTGGGTTTGGGGAGGAGAAAATTTTTGTTTCCACTGCCTTCTCTGCCTCCCCTAAAACCCAACAGTGGTATCAGAGCCACGTCAACTGCTCTATACTTTAGTATTATCGATATGATCGATTTTGGTTTGTCGCCTTTATTTATTGCATAGGATGCAAATAAAACTGGCTTTATGCATGTCCAATCTTAAATCCACAAATCCCAAACTACATATATGATATGTAATATTAATGCACTCAATATGTGTCACCCTTAAACAAGTTCTGTGGTAGATGTATAGCATGGTTATGGCCAATAAACCCTATATGTGTATGGTTGTATGTGGTTGCTTGCATCTCGGTCTGCACACCGATCTTCTTTCTCTTATTCCTGATGTAACTTGAAATAATTTGAGATTTCTTTTCTACCTTTGCTCCCCCCGAATGTAACTCGGGGTTTCTCTTTTTACAATGTAAAATAGGATAGATTTTATTTCCTGTTATGTCAAAGAATGGCGGACATCATGACGACAACTGAGACGATCGGTTCAAGGAGTGAACCGATCAGTTGACGTTCGAGACGATCAGTTCAAGGAGTCATCCGATCGGTTGATGACTGGTTCGAGGAGTGAGATGAGCGGGTGGCGGCCATGATGAGATGCACGACGACTAGGCTAACCGATCGGTTGGAGGAGCCAACCGATCGGCTGGTGGCGCCCAACCGACCAATCTAATGGCGAGCCGATCATTCATATGATGAGTTGATCAAACCCAGAAAGGTAAAGCACAGAGTTCATCTTGTACAAGTTGCATGTGATGTAGACCTAGATGATCGTGATTCCTCTTGGCTCGAGGAATCACATTAGGATGGCCATAATCATTGCTTTTATCATTTCACATGTTTTCTGTGGGATATAGCATGTATATGATTCATACTATATATTGTGGTGATTGGATATGTATATATATATAAAACCAAATCCCTCATTAAATATTAAGTTTTAGATGCCTTCCAAATGTGACACACGTGAAAAGCTTGATCGGCCAAGTGTGGGCACGCCCAAGCATGATGCATTGTCTATCTCGTGGAACCGTGAAGGATGAATATGTGGGTCTGCCCAAGCAGGGTGCATATTCATTGTGTTGGCTTTGGGTCAGACTTAACAAGGTGACCTAGATAGGATCTAGAACCTTGAGGCATGGAGATGATCATGGAAAGGAGTTGCATATGACATATTATCAAGAGTTGCATATGATGCAATTGCCAAGAGTTGCCTACCTGAGAGATCTACGTTGTGGGTGACAGCCCAAGCTAGTCCATGACTTAGAGGATTTCAGGATCTTGCCTACTAGAAGATTGTACGCTGCAATCTTCCGAATTGATGGTGAGGGCTATCAATTTGAACTAAAATAGTGGGAGTGATAATTAATTAAAGGCCTAATTATATCATCAACTTTTCAAATCTATTAAATAAGTCAAAAATGAGTTTTGGACTAAAATTGCATATTTTCCTTTTTGTAGTACAAATGGCAACAAACAACAATCACTTTTCTTTATGATCAATCCTTGAAAAGGACAACCTGAATGGGACAAACTTCCACGACTGGTATAGGACATTGAGAATTGTTCTCACTCAAGAGAGAAAGCTCTATGTCCTAGATACTCCAATTCTAGAGGAACCTGCTCCTAATGCACCAAAGGAAGAAAGGGATGCTTATAAGAAGCATTTTGATGATGCCATTGATGCAAAGTGCTTGATGTTGTGCTCTATGAACCACGAGTTGCAGAGACAACATGAGAACATGGGTGTCATTGAGATGATTCAGCATCTCAGGAACATGTGTGAAGATCAAGCACGACAAGAGAGATATGATGTCTCAAGGGCATTGTTCAAGTGCGTCATGACAGAAGGAGATCCAGTTGGTCCTCATGCACTCAAGATGATTGGGTATGTAGAGAACTTGACAAGACTGGGATTTCCACTAAGCCAGGAGTTGTCTACTGACGTTTTACTGCAATCGTCGCCAGAATCCTACAGTCAGTTTGTGATGAACTACAACATGAACAACTTTGATAGGCCACTTTCAGAGTTGTTGGGCATGTTGAGAGCAGCCGAGACACAGATGAAGAAGGACAAGCCTAAGACTCTGATGGTGATCACGGGCGAGAAAGGAAAGTCCAAGCGTAAGGGAAAGGGAAAAGCTAAGAAAGGTTCTGATGCTAGCTAGGAGCCCAAGTTGTCTTCAGCTCTCAAGGCCAAGGGAGGCGTGACCGAGAAAGGCAATTTCCACCATTGTCAAAAGCCAGGACATTGGAAAAGGAATTGTCCACTCTATATGGAAGAACAAAAGAAGAAGGAGGCAACAGACGTCTCTACTTAAAGGTGTCATGAAAGTAAACTTGTAACACTTTTTGAGGTATATGATACCAAGATGTAAGGTGTAAAGCACTCAATAAGTGGGGCAAGTTTTTCCGCCATAGATAGGAGTACTTTAGTTTATTTTCAGCCTAAAAGGCATGTAATACAGTTATGAACTACTATTTCATATTTGCCAATAGATAGAAATACTTTATTTTTGCATATTGTGTGACAATGATGGCAATCAATAAAGAGATGTTTCAATTTCTAAAGATATGATCTTTGTGGCAATGCCTTGTTCATCTTGTGGTACTTGATACGCGTAAGATAAAATGATACTTAAAGTTATTGATAACTCAAACAATCAAATTAGCATCAATCACGAGAGATTCATTTCTAGTTTCCATATGATGGATAAATCTAGACTCTTTTGATTAGAGAACCAGTAAGAGACATGAATATTTTGGACATGATTAATCAATCTTCACTAATGGTAGTGGGAGAATGATTATCCTATTAGGTATAATACATGAGATGTATTTACATACCTATTGCAATACATGCTAATACTTCAAATGGTGTTTAGAGAAATACCAATATGAATATCTTGAAGTGTTCAAGATTATCATAGATGAAGTACGAATTTGGTAAAATGTTAATTCTTGATGAGATCAATGAATGAAATACTTGGACCAAATGTTTGAGAACCTTATGAGTGATTATGATAGTGTTCCATAGTGATCTCATGATTAAGGCATGGTGATGTCTGAATCAATAAGGAGTCATACTCAAAGGAGTTAGAGAATGATTATCAAATAACTAAATTTTTCTTAATAAAAGAATACCCCACACTAATAAAGGAAATTAAGAATCACAAGGAGTTGTGAGTTCTTATATCCTTGACAGATACACCTCAATTATCTATGTGATGAGTTGGTCATGTCATGAGTCAACTATCTAGATGAATATGAGGAACCGGATTTTGAGTTATGGTTTATGACCATTATATCCTGAATGACTTCCATGTGAACCATAAGGTATGACCTTGAAGGTAGCACCCATTGGATGGAAATCCATAAGTGCAAATAAGTCTTAAGCATTAAGACACCTGGTTAACATTTGAGAAGGATGATGCTTGTTGATTGTAACTTAATGACTAGGAGATTTGGCATACGGATACTAAAATCGCATTCTTGTAAGGAATACGACAAGGATGTGTACGTGACACAACCTATAAGGTTTATGAATCCACTAATGCAAATGAAGTCTATAAGTTACAATGGACTAATGAATATGATTGATTGAGTACAAGCATCTCCGAATTGGATCTTTACTTTGGTGATATAGTCAAAGGGTTTGACTGATATGTCAAAGATAAAGAAGGGATCTATGATTTAATGGGAGTGTATTCACATTACACATGTTGATGTGAAATGGAATGTTCTAGAATGGAAATCCAAAGTGGAAATTATCTTTAAGGAAGAAAGATATGTTTCCTATGTGATAGGAATAGAGATCTATAGAGTTAGTTCTTGTAAACCTCTTGACCAAAAAAGAGAAAGCATACATTGGCAATCTGTACTGAAGGGTTCAGTATGCACAGATTCAGTGGGAGAAAACTTGTCCATGCTTCATGGAGTTAGTATCCCAAGGCCAAGTGTCCAATTCTTATGAAGAATGGGAACACTAAGAATAGATAATAAACTACCATGTATGTAATCATCCCATTATCTTACATGTATGGACATGGCAAGAACAAAGTGCATTTATCATCTTGTATGTAGGACATGACAATATGATATGCTCATCCTGATAACTCGTGTGTGGGACATGATGAGTGGATGTCTGTCTGGTTCCAGTAAGGGTTACTGGAATACCATGAGAACTTGATAAGTACTTATGAAGTACTAGTTCTATGGAGATAAGGAAGAGTTCAATGTAAAGAGTTACACTGATGCAAACTTCCGAAAAGGACAAAAAATTAATCACAAAATATATATAGGATATATGAAAGTGAAATTTTGTTGATAATTGGAAATGTTCCAATGAAACCATTTTAAAAGGAAATTCTGAGTATCCGTGTGTTAGAGAACAATAGTGGATACTATATGGAAGTTCATGAGATTAACTTATATATATTCCGGTCATTGATGACAAGTACGGAATCCTTGATCATGCAATGTGGCTAAAGGTTAGCAAAGGAATATTGGATCGCATATTACGGAAGCTCAATCTCATATGTGTGACGTACAGCGTAGAGATGTGAGACATGCAATTGATACTGACTTTGGCAAGGTTTTTTCATAACTCACTATGTTCGCACTAGATCACAATAACATGTGGGACATGTTTGAAAATCACTATGAATATGATTCAAGGGTGATTGGCTCGCAGTGCAAGTGGGAGTCTATTGGTATGTATGCCCTGAGAGCCAATCATGGGATGATTTATGGGATACATTAAGATTGATTTGATAAACATCAAAGGCAAGCTTCCAATTCTTTCTGGTTCAGTCATATGAGATAGTGATAGAACAGATTGAATGTCTAGAGAATGACAGTACTCAATGACGTATGCCTTCAGGCAAAGGACCTGAACGATGAGATCATATGGACGCTAAGAGTTTGTACATTCTTATTATGTCTCTAGTCAGATGTCATTGTGGAAGGTAGATAGACAACAATGACACACAAGACTAGATTGTGGTGTTGGTTGATGACAGAATCTCATTAGTCATGATAAAGAGATATCAATCCAAACACATAGGTACTTGTTAGAGAACAAGTGTACCAGACAGACCCACCATGAGTTTGACACATGGAACCATGGCATGGTAGTCACATTCAGTACTCACAGTGATGGTGGTGAATGTGATTCTTTGGCCTAAAATCACTACACTCAACACATGTCGTTGGGTACACTTTGACATCATCAAATGCGGTCCTGAAACATGGGTTGTTACAAAGGTGATGATTGGGTGGCTTTGACACATGGGGCTTTTGAGGGGTGAGTGATAGATATGGGATTTGTCCCTCTTAAGGGAGTTTGATATCCATGGCCACTTTTTGAGTAGGATTGAGAAAGGCGTGCACGCATGTGTGAATCAATATGTGATATTGATGTCATACATATCTCTTCCAATCTACTCTGAGATCAAGAAAGTGAATGAACATTGACAGGATGACTGTTCCATGCCTCGAGTTCATTTGGGATATCAGTGACAAAGGAATTATACATTCACTGTAACACCATTCACAGATTGTAGGATTGAAAGTTGTTCTCCAACTTTCTATTTCACTTGGGTAGCACTGATGTGTGACTACGCACCGCTCTTTGCTTGTGAAGTCATAAATGTTATGGACTTTCCCTGCCAACGTGAAAAGGACTTGTAGGGTCACACACATAGGATTTAACCTGGAAAAGGAGTTTTGTCCACAAACAATGTTTAGATTGATTACTAAAGGAGTTTAGTAGTTCAATTAAACACTCAATTAATTGATAGCTCAAAATCATAGTGTTCAAGGTGTTGGACAGATTGATTAGAGTATCAGATTGATTGAAACTGTAATTGACTATTTCTGCACAATCTGCATTCCCAACCGATCGACTCATGTGATGAACCGATCGACTGAGCTTGGTGAACCGATCGGCTCAGGTGGTGAGTCGATCGGCTCATGGACAGAGTGAAACGATCGGTTCAAGTGTTGAAACGATCACCTCAACTGGTCCAAACGAGCGAGTTGGGAAAGTAAAATTGGTGAGAAATTTCTTTTCGTTTCACTTGCCCAATTTGATTGGAACAAGGATTGGGATTAGGTACCAATTAGAAACAAAAGAGGAAAGGTCTATTGGGAACTGACTAGGGCCACGAACCGACTGGTTCATAAGTGAACCGACTATTTCATGGGTCCCAACCGATCAGTTGTGGTGTCAACCGACCAGCTCAAGTCCCCAACCGACTATTTCAGAGATGAAATGATCAGTTCAGGTCACGCAGTTGGTTGTTTTTTGTGGAAAATCTCGAACCCTTCTACTCCTGCTTTAATCCCGCATTGCCCGGGATAGAAAACTCTGTCCCATGACCCTCTTATATATATAGGGGTATTGGGGGCTTATCTGACAACAACTCAGTGCAACCAGTTGCTCTGTAAAGTTGTCGTTCTCTCTAGTTTTGGTAACTGAGAGATCCCGAGCAAGTGCTACCCGATAAGGGAGGCACAATAAGGGAAAGACAACTACAGAAAGCGAATAGTGGCAGGAGAGTGTGTCAGTGACTAGTACACTGATAGGAGGGTGCGACTCCTTCCAATTTCTTATGGGATGAGGATATTGGAGTTTCAGGTGGTCCGTGTGGACTACTTCAGAGGCGGGACATTTTTGTCACTCGGAGGACAGTTGTCAATCCCGACAATCCTGGTGAGACCAGGAGTCATCAGTCCCGGTGCGACCAGGAGCTGCATTGACACCGTCCTAGACCGGAGGTGAAGACCACACAAGGTGTGAGGTATTTTCACTGAGCAAGCCTCGGGACACGGTATGATTTCACAAACCATCCCTTTCCTATTGTATAGACATTGACGTGTTTCCTTGTTCTGGGTTTGGGGAGGAGAAAATTTTTATTTCTGCTTCCTTCTCTGCCTCCCCTAAAACCCAATAGTGTCATGCATGGGTGACATATGTACATGCATGCATAAACATTTATCTTAACATTAAAAAAGGTTGAAGATCATCTAGAGATGCAAATTCATCCATTGCTTATCCATTTGGATAAGTCATCTAGGTTTAATCACTATTTTAAGTCAAGCCGATACACTTTTTCTATGGAAACTTGTTGGCCTTCACACCTCACCTCCTTGAGGTTATTTGCACGATATGGACTTTGCCAAGAGTTCACAAAATGATATAGGATACCTCCTTGGGCTCCTTGGCCGATAGGCACTCATGTATAAGCTTTTCAACTTGATACAACTCAAGTTAAGCTTTCAAATTCAACCCTTTTCTTGGTCATTTCTTCACCAAGATTACCATCATTCATAATGGAATCAAACATGGTGTATCCTCCTTTATCTCTCCTCTAAATGATGCTAGGAGGGAGTAGGAACACTCTAGATGTTGTAATTTTCATATCAACTCTACATTTTGGGTAAATTGCACTTTGTACCAAAGTTGGTGCACAATGCACCATCATTGTTCGAACAAGTTCAAACTTGGAATTTAGGCTTTCCACAAGCCACAACCTTGCATTATTATCTCTCTTATGATGCAAAAACATATAAGGCACGTTCAACATGTGACATATTTCAATATAACCCCTCAACTTGGGTAAGTTGCACTTTGGTCCAAAACAAAGGAATATTTCTCAAACAACATTCAATCAGGACCAAACTTGAAACATAAGTGTGTCACATGATGACAAAACTCCTTAGAGGATTTTATTAGAGTTCTAAGAAACTTTATTAGCCAATACAAATAGGGTTACCTCATAACCCAGGTCAGGGTGGTTACAAGTTACATCGTGTTGCAGATACTCTAGCCATTGATGCAAAAAATGGTGTGTATGAGAACATAGGACTTCCTTGCATAAAAAGTGTAGGGGATATTGACAAGAATAATTACCTAGAGTTTTTTAACTTTCCCTTCCTTAATAAGTTTTTGGAAAAGGAATTTTCAAAAGTCATTGGACTAAAAAGTTAGATAAACTCTACAACATTTGCATTGGTAACTGTTAAGAAAATTCATTTTAAATTCACCTCTGTATGTTTCACTCATGCATTACATAATTTATTACTAATCCTAGCCTCAAATCAGTTTGTCTAGTTCATCATTGCTCTAGTTAATTTTAAGATTTTGCACCCTAAGATCCATCATTATTCCTCATATGTCCCAAAAAAGTGAAAGAAAGCAACGTGAACAGACTTTATATTCAATGGATGTATTCATTTGTAAGATCTACAAAATACGGATAATATTTTATTGTTAGGACCTACCAGTAGAAAGTTTTTCATTTTTTCTATATTTTAACGTGTAGTATATCACAAATGAAAGTAGTTCAATGGATTGTATGTTATAATTGGCATCTCTATATGGCTAATGACTTGAGATGTCCAATGACAACCTTGAAGAGGTTTATTTCCTGCCAAAAGGTTCTTATTGAGAGAGTGAACAATACTTTTGTAGATGTTGTTCTAAAGAGGGATTCTAACACTAACAAGGAACATGGATGATCCAGATATACTTAAGAAGCCTAATTGCCTAAAGCTTATGTGGTGTTTCAGAACAGTTTTTTATATAACACACCAGTACTACAATCACTGAACAGACCAAGATCAACCCACATACCTTGCGCGGATTGTGGTGGAGGACAAAGCCGCTACACTCCTCTCCTAGTGGATGGCACTCGTCTTCTAGTCGGTGCACTCCTACTTTTAGCTGGCGACAAAGGGGCAAACGGATGATTCTCTGTATGGAAATGGTGAGGGAAGAGGATCAGAGATACATATGGTTGGGACTCACCCACAATGTCTCACTTCGATGTCGGCAACTTGGCAATCAGTGGCTGGCTACTTGTCACTCCACCACTGGAAACCACAGCAACTTGGCACTCCTTCCGCCGGTGACTGGCACTCCACATGCCGCCACCAGTCCACCAACACTTAGGGCGACGATCGACCAGGACTCTTTATCTCCTCCACGTGTTTGCTGGTCTAGCTGGTGATAGAGGAATTAGGGACATGGAGAGAGAAGAGAGATCAATCTCCCTCACAATACTCATGATCTATTCACGATCTATTGGAGCGCGAAGGGAAACTGATGGAGCGGGAAGTAAAAATTACGTTAGCAATTACTTTCTAATTTGGTATGGCAATTCAAGATTACCACTGATTAATAATAAAAATGCCTTTAATGTAATGTTCTTTTTAAAAACTCCATAGTAGGTGGTTTAGAGGCATTTTAATTAAAAATACATGTATATTATAAAGATAGTGGCTTTTTTTTATAAATGCCACTTGAATAAATGCCACTAATGGGCAATTTTTCTATAGCGTAAGTACATATAAGTCTCAAGTGTTAAGACACATGGATGACATTTTGAGAAGGATCATGCTTGTTGATTGCTACTTAATGACTAAGAGATTTGGCATACAGATACTTAGACCGCATTCTTGTGAGGAATCAAATAAGGATTTGTATGTGACACAACCTATAAGGTTTATGAATCCATTAATGCAAATAAAGTCTATAAGTTACAATGGACTAATCAATGTGATTGATTGAGTACAAGAAACTCAGAGCTTGGATCTTTACTTTGATAATGTAGTCAAAGGGTTTGACAGGTATGACAAAGATAAAGAAGGGATATGCGATTTAGTGGGGGCGTATTTACGTTCCACATGTTGATGAGGAATGAGATGTTCTATAATGGAATCCTTTGTGGAAATTATCTTTAGGGAAGATAGAGACGTTTCCTATGTGATAGGAATAGAGACCTATAGAGATAGTTCTTGAAAAACCTCTTGACCTTGAAAAGAGAGAGCATACATTGGCAATCTATACTGAAGGGTTTAGTGTGCATAGATTCAGTGGGAGAAAACTTGTCCATGTTACATGGAGTTAGTATCCCAAATCCAAGTGTCCCAATTCTTATGAAGAATGGGAACACAAAGAATAGTATGGATCTATCATGTATGTAATGATCTTGTTATCTTGCATGTATTGACATGGCAAGAACAAAATGCATTTATCATCTTGTATGAAAGACATGATAATATGATATGCTCATCCAGATAACTCATATGTGGGACATGATGAGTGGATGTCTGTCTGGTTCAAGTAAGGGTTACTGGAATACCATGAGAACTTGATAACTACTGGAGAAGTACTAGTTCTATGGAAATAAGGAAGGGTTCACTGTAAATAGTTACACTGATACGAACTTTGAAAAAGAAAGAAAATTTATCGTAAAATATATATGGTATATATAAAAGTGAATGTGTGTTGAAAAATGGAAACGTTCCAACAAAGCCATTCTAAAAGGAAATGTCGAGTATTCGTGTGTTAGAGAACAACAGTGGTTACTATATGGATCTGGTAGTTCATAAAGATGAACATATAGATATTCTAGTCGTTGATGATAAGTAAGGAGTTCTTGGTCATGCAATGAGGATAAAGGTTAGCAAAGGAATATTGGATCACATATTATGGCAACTGTGACAAAGTCAGTTTTATTATATTTCTCTATCTTAAAAGTTTTATTATCAAAATTTGTTGATAGAAATACCCTCATATACTTCCCTAACTCAATTGAACAAAGATGAGTGACACATTGCAAAGATAATGCAAACCCTAATATGCTATGATGATAAAATACATGTGTTAGTGTATTTAGTAAACGAGCACCCCAAACTTTTGATTTTGGATCTCAAATTCATACCATAGAAGCATAATGACATCATAAAGCTAACCCTAAAATTTTATTGTGTTTAGGTCAACTAATTGGGAGTTATGATCAATGTAAACTACTGCAATTTTCCTTTCTTTTTGTACCTAGGGCCAGAGTTCTGGTCTTAATCGACCAAATTGGCTATAATCCGGCCGATTAACAGTTGGGCGCAGACCTTTTAGTTGAGGGTCAAATATCAGCCATCCGATCTGAGGCCTCGAATTCCTGCCATAATCCAAGGGTCATGGACCCGTCACTACCTCCCGCCTTTCCCAAACTAGACCGCAACAGACACCCGACCCAACGTTTACCCCATGCACCTGACCCCTGCCTCGCCCACGCAAGATTTTTGGAGGAAGCACTCCTCTTACCAGGACGAATACAACGAACCTACACTCATCTCCCCTCACCCTCAGGACGGGGAGAACGACCTCCCCCTTTTTCACTACCCTCACTCCGGAGGCGGACGAAGAACCCCCAACCTCTCTAAACCCTAAGACCTACCCCGAGGGTCTATAAAAGACCCCCTCGATGTCGCCTCTACCTTCCTTTGCCTTTTTGACCCTCGTTGACACCTGAGATCTCTACCCGATCTCCAAATCCTAGCGGCGCCGCCACACTTGCTCTGGGTCGATCTCCTCTGCCTCGCCCTTTTCCTCCAAACCTTTGCCTCACCTGGTACTACGAGGTCGCAGGGACCTTGGGCGGCATCTTTTCCACCCTCGTGGGAGCCTGCTGCCCCCTTTTCCTACTCGGCTCTGGTGAGCTTCTCCGCCGCATTTTCATGATCTGAAGCTTGCTCGCATGAGGAAGCACTGACCAGACTGGGACCCAAGGCGCCAGGCGGACCACTACCCGATCACCACATCAACTAGGGTCATGGGTCAACAAAGATTGAAGAAGGGGCCACTCACACGGATAGGCCAATCATCAATAGCCACGTCAGCAACCCAGTATCAAACTCACAAGACCTTGGATCAACCAGGGCCATTGAACCAGTAGGATCCGTGTTACGACCCCACCTCCCGATAACCTGCAATTAAGGGAGACCGAGAGGTCGAAGCCGCACCCATAACTTCCAGATCAAAGGTTCGACAATTAACCAAGAATAATTATCAAATTTTAACAGATTATACTGCAAAGCTGTAAGAAAATAATTTTTTGCATACCTTTTTGAAAACTTGGATCTCTAAACTTCTATCCACTTAAGGATTCTACTCTAACTAATCCTCCTTGTATTTTACTTCATGTATTTCACAATATGACGATTTACTGTTTGTCCTTTTGGCTTGTACCTAAAACACCATCGAACAAAATGTCGGTCAGCCGAAGTTGGTATGTGGGGGAAATAATAAACGTGCAACTATGATAACAATGTAATCATTCAATTAATCATTTAACAATCAAGATTACATTTTAAATATAACTCCGCGATCCATGAGTACCCTATCCTCTGTGCTATCCCTGCAGTGGACCTGGATACTACCTTCCTTATGGTAGATCCCCATTAAACCCCTCATGGTGCCACCTATAGGTGAACCAGTTTCTAGGGCTGAGTCACATGGCACTACTCGTAAGTAGCCCACTCCTTAACTCATGGTAGGCTAATGAGTCTCATGGCACTACATGTAGGTAGCCCAGTTTCTAACTCTCGATAACCTAGACCTTGCTCTAGGATTACCCCCTTTTTAGCCTTTTCAAAACAATAGAGGTGGACCCGGATCTAGCCAGTTATATATGCACATTTATAGTGATAATCATAGTCACTTTATAGTTGCATGAAATAAATAGACATCCAACAAGTTATTTTCAAGCAACTGATCAAAACTTCAAGAATCACTGTGAAACTAGAGCGATTATTCATAAGCATAACCACATACCTGATTTGATGAGTCATGTAGATTATTGAACATATACTTCATGTATATACAATCAAGCCAATCAAAAGATCCAAGCAAGTAATTCAATCATCACATAATTCCTGAAAAGAATATGTACTCTATTTATTACAAACTTTATCAAGAATCAACTTTATTGACTTGGATTCTCTTTCTATGGTTTCTAATCTGCATTAAGGTTACATTAATATTCATTAGGGTTTCTTAGATCAATTTCTCAAACTTTATCCCTTTTAGGTTAACAAACCCTAAAATACTCTTTTCCATTTATATGAACCTTAATTGCTCAACTATCCATTTTAATAGTCTTTTATACCCAAATTGACTTAGGATTTTCATATCCCTATTTATTTATGGATTTGAACAATTAAACCAATTAAAAGACGTATTCTCCTAAATTAGGGTTTTCAAGCTCATTAATGCATAATCATGCACGAAACCCTAAATTAAGCCAATTATATAAAAAGATCATCTTTTTAGATCCTATTTACACTTTTATTAACAATAGGTTAATATCTGCTGAAATTATCCAAATAACGTCATTAAGTCCATCTATCATCAAATATAAGGGGTTTTCCTTAATTGAATCATTAAAGATGATAACTTTATGTACTTTTCAAATTTCAAGCATATTTATGCACATAAACTCTAAATTAGACTAATCACGTGCAAAGTTCTTCCTTTTTGAACATAATGTACCTTTTTACATTTAACAGGTTAACATCACCTCTAATGATCTATTAAACCCTATTAAACACTTTATTCATTTCAAAATAGGGTTTCTTATTCTTTAATTCATTAAAGATGATAATTTATACTACATTTCTAACTATGATTAGATTCGGGCTATAAAACTATTTTATTGGATTCCTTGTGTTCTTCTTATCAAAATTCATATATTACTTGTCCTAATCAGAGTTACCAATCATTAGATATGATTTTTGCAAGGAAACGTACCTCTCGGCCAATCGGATTCCGCCACGTAGCCTCTCCCATGCAACACATGCTTTGGAAAACATTTCGAAAAGACGTATGTGCCCCCGCTTAAGTCGATTGTGCTTTCAGCCTGTGAAGGGCATAAATGTCCAATGTCTGATTCCTCATCTTCAACCTCACACAGGTGTTGCTGCCACCCTAGCGGCCAAGGATGCGGCTTGACTCCTTCTTCTCTGACCCCGATGACCCCCAGGGAGTCTTCTACTGCCTCTAGTGTGCTTCTGTGCATGTGAAGGAGCCGCTGGGTCATGGCCAAGATGGCTAAAACAAGCTTCCCAACCTCTGCAACTCACGGACGACCTGCTACTCTTCTGCGGCTTCCGTGCAAGAGCTGGGGCTCGAAAAGGATGGCTGAGCTCTTCTGAGATGTCATGGGGCATCGTGCTTCCCTTGTACTCCTTCTTTGCAGCCTCATATCTCCGCAATCATGTAGTTTCTCGTTGGTTAGGGTTTATATGATGAAGAACAAGAAGAAGATGAGGGATAGAGAGGGGGACATGAGATTTCTCTTGGATTCATCCAGCAGTACTACCCCTTATATAGGGGAGGACATCCACACCCTAACGTGCTTGCCTATGAACAGAACAAGGCTTCTCCTCATTAGGAAACCTCCTTTCCCATAATTGAGAACAAAACCTCTCTTTTAATTAATTCCTTTTTCTTTAAGTATTAGGATTTTGAAAATTATATCTTTTATCTTCTTTGTACTTGCTTTTCAATTTATTGGCACGAAATTATATTCTCTTTTATTAGAAAATACTTCCTTTCTATCCTTATCACAAAATCCATTAATAATGTATCACATTATCCTCTTATTTTGCAATTTTAGTATTTTGTCTTTCCTTCCTCTTTATTGGGACCCCTTGGATCCCAAGGCACTCCATTATTTCGAAATTCTTTTTATTGGATACTTATTATCCTTCTAGATGCATCTTTATGCATTATTTCACATTATCTTGTTTATTTCTCATTAAAATATCTCTTTTTGAGGATTTCTCTTTTATTTTCCTCATTGGTATTCCTTTAATCATTAGGAATCCTTGGGATATGTAATTCCACCAAGGATAATCCAATTATACCTTTTTCCCACTTATTTCCAACATTTTAGCATTATTTTAAATTTCTTTCTTAATAAAGAAATACTTAATTAATCTTTTCTTTTCTTATTGCACTCTTTATGCAACTTTGGACCCCTTGGAACCCAAGGAACCCAAGAGGCACGAAATCCATCCTTGGATTACATCTTTTTGCCTTCTAGAGGTTTCTACCTCTTCCATTTCTCAAATATTCAATTATTCAATTACTAATTGAATTTTCTTAATTATTTGGGCCCAATAGCCAATAAAGCCCACAACACAACCATCAAGGCTATTGTAAACAAAATCCATGTATTCAAAACAAATTATACCATTCTTTGTTCAATTATATTTAATATGAGAAATTACATTTCTCACCAGATGAACCCAAAACTTGGGGTTGTAACATCCTTCCCCTCTTATAGAAATTTTGTCCTCAAAATTTATCAAGCAAACAAACAATACAGGTTAAGACTTTTCCATGTCCATCATTGGCCCCTATGTGGCTTTACCATACTCATGGCGTCTCTAAAGAACCATTATCATCACATATTCTTTTCTCTGAGTTCTTTCATCCTGGCGTCTATAAACATCACAGGTGACTCAGGCCATTTCATCCTCCCTTGGGGCTCACTAGGTTCATTGTTCGCTCATGGTCTGGGTACCTCACATAGTGCTCTAAATTGGACACATGGAACTCATCACACATTACTTTATCTTGAGGGGTAAGATCAAACTTAACCTTTTCCACCAAACCATATCAAAAGAGCCCATGCATCAGGGACTCAGCTCTCTTAGCTATAACTTAAGAGGGGTCAGATTTTCACATATTCTCCCATAGTGAACTTGTATGTCAGTCTACTTTGCATCTTCTCATGACTCTCATCGTCTCTTGGCTCCTTTCAGCCCTTGCACAATCAAAGTGACTTCATCTACACGCACTGTGGTCCTTTTCTATGCATCACATGGTCCTTTCACCAACATCACCTTACTGAAGTGGTGACCAACACAACCTCCCTAACAGAGCTTCTTTAAATCCCTATACTGGCTATGGTGGTCATCATCACATCTTTCATAGGACAGTAATTGTCTCTAGCAATCACCCTGAACGAGCACATATGCTCTCATCATACACTTTAGTCTGGATCATACTAACCATTAGTTAGGGGTGATAAACTGTACTAACATCGAGTCCTTCATGCACCTACTTCCATCTTTTGGAAGGGAACCTTTAGGTCAAACTGAAGAACCTTTGAACTCGCTTCATGGTGTAGTTGAACCATCTCTCATGGGTAGTTCAACCAAATATGTCCCTTGACAAAACTCTTTCTTTCTCATGTCATCTAGGTAAGGTAATCTACCATAACCCATATTGCATCTCGACCTTCCTTGGTCCAGGGGAGGCCTATCACAACATCCATAGTGATGAACTCCCATTCCCTCTTGGGAACTCTTTATCCTCTATATCAATGCACTGGGTTACCGATGCTCATCCTTCACCCTCTGTCATGCATGGCCACATACCACCTACAGCCTCATCTTAAGCATCCAAAGTGCCACTGTCACTTATTATCTTTGTGGTACGGTGTATGGTGATCTTAAAATCATGATATCTCATGTATGTCATTATTCTTCCAGATCAATACCTCAAAAACCCTAAACCATTCTATCGGGGTTTCATCACCTTCTTTTCCAAAGAAGTGCACTTGAGGTTCTACCACCATCCTTTCATCGTATCAAGGACTAGACTGACTAACCAAACAACCCTTAACTTTTCAACGTATCTTGTTACATCTGAGTGTTATCCAAACACCTCTCCTTTCCAAACTTAGGGTTAGCCAAACAACCTCTTCTAGCTTCTAGTGAAACAAGCCAGATGTATCTCAACCAGAGCATCCATTACCACTTCACATCCTTAGGTATTAGGTAACATTGAAATCGTACACTTCCACGTATTTCACTTATCATCACAAACTCAAATTCTAAGTCTATCTTCATTAAGAACACTCTCTGATTTCATCATCATGGTGATCAAACTCAACCTGGTATAACTTGTAAGTTCCACTTAGCTCATGATAAAAACATCCTCATAAGGTGACTACCTCATTCCTCTTAGTGTTTGCAAACCATCCATGTATCATTCACTTTACCAGGGTAGGTTATCTTCTCTATCCCCATTTCTCATGGAAACGTTCCAACCTACATCATCTCTTATCCTTGGTGTATGGCATGCGTAATGTCCTATCTCTGACCCCCATAACAAGAGGAAATAAGCATTTGGCTGCAGTCCAAATATAGAGTTCTTCCTATTCCAAGAGTAGAGATGGTACATCCCACCTTACCAATACACCTTTACATCTAAGTTGCAACGTGCCACATATGTCTCTACATCACAGACATCATGATATCAAACTAGTCTTGAACCTACTGAGGTTTATATCCTTGTTCATCTCCTCTAGGTCTATAGGGTATTGGCTATTTTGGAGTCATCCCTCTTCCCTCATGCATCAAGAGAGTGCCCTACTCATCTGCCCTTTGGGTCCCATGAGTTCATGAAGGTGATCAATCTCCTAACCCATGGCCCTCAGACAATGATAGCTATTACCCCCCGACCCTATGGTCATGTGCAACTGGGGAATTAGGCAACTCCTACTTTCATCGGTCTTATCCCTACCTGACCCTAGGATAGACTTAGGATTCTCCATCATAGTACATGTTCACTTAGAACCTTACCAAAGTCTTCATCATCTCTCTTTATGCATTCATGGGCTGGCTTTCATCCTTTCATCGGGATCATGGCAACCTGCCTACCTTGGTCAAGCCCCATACCGGTTACCTCCATGGTAACACATTTGCAAGAACTTAGAGATGGATATCTATGGGCCTACAGGTTCATTCTTGTTAGCTAAATTGATATTATTATAATCCCTTTGTTTTGATGATAACAAACATTTCATTCTTGTGTATCTAACGTGCTACTTGAGTGTTGCAGGAATGAGGTGGATGACAAAGCTCTAAGGAATCTATATGCTTGAATGATTGTAAATGTCATGAAATGTAATCAATTGTAAACTTGTACAAATATATAATGTACAAGTACTTAGACTTCATGTAAATCAAGCGTTAGATCTTCCGTAGCTAAACACCACACTTAGTTAGGTCATCCCCTTCAATAGTGTCACATATGCACACTCATACACACACTTAGTGCCTTAATTGAAAGATTGAAACAAGGTCAATCTCGGTCGACAAACTCTTCGACCGAGACACTCTCGGTCGACAAACTTCTCGACCGAGAATGACCTAAGTAGCCATTAGACACAGCTGAGAAGGTAGTTGGCAGTTGGAGCTAAACGTTGCTAACACTTGATCCAGAGTGCTTGTCGGTCGACAAAACTTTGACCGAGTAGGCATCTCGGTTGACAATTCTTTGACCGAGATGAACTCTGACAGCAACTGTAGAATTAATTAACTAGCCGTTGCTAATGCGCCTAACTTGTACCTAACGGCTAGTTAAACACTTAGAACCCCCTAGAAAGTGTCTAGAACGTCCTTAAGCACTTGTAGGCCATTTCTATAAATAGGACATGCCTTAGGACACCAAAATACATCCAAGCTACACTTGTGCTACACTTGAGCTTGAATACTCATTGGCAATATGTTTTTGAGCAATAGAGCAATTCCTACATTGGCTATTCATTCCCATTGCTCCTAATTCGTGTCCTATAGGCTAGCATCTCCTTTCCACAGAACTTACACTTCTACACTCATTGGTTAGGAGATCAATACGCTTGATATAGGAAAATCAAGCCTTGTGCTTCAAAGGATAAGTTGTAATTTCTATTTTCCTTCTTGTTCCTTTTAT
Organism: Alisma plantago-aquatica; assembly: GCA_963693085.1. Classification (NCBI taxonomy): domain Eukaryota; kingdom Viridiplantae; phylum Streptophyta; class Magnoliopsida; order Alismatales; family Alismataceae; genus Alisma; species Alisma plantago-aquatica. The sequence goes on along the minus strand of OY856409.1, from coordinate 671,114,406 downwards.
TATTTGTATTCTCCTTGCTACTCCTAGGGTTGGAGGCTGCGAATTGGAGAAGGTTCTTCTCGGAGGAGAAGGTGGACTTCAAGCTACTTCAAGAAGGCTATTGCAATGGGAAGCTACTTCAAGAAGGCTATTGCAACGGGAAGCTACTTCAGGAGGAAGGTTGCTTCAAGGTTGGTGCAATTACTTCTAGGTGAAGGCTGCTTCAAGGTTGGTGGAATTACTTCAAGGTGAAGGCTGCTTGAAGGGTTTAGGGAGAGAATTGTAATTTTATGTTAAAGTCCTTGCGAGGTAATAAAATTAAATTCTTTCCAAATCCCGATTGGGTAAGCAACCGGGTAGTGGACTGACTACCTTAGTATTTGCTAAGGTAGGAACCACTCTAAATCCTTGTCCCCTTGTCCAATATTCTTGTGGTTGGTTGTTTGAGTTAAATAATTGTTAAAAATATCTTTAAAACCCTATTCACCCCCCCTCTAGTGGTTTTTCAATTGGTATCAGAGCAGGCTTCAAGGAGCTCTAACCAAGTCTTGAAGAATGGGTGACGGGTTGCTCAACAACCTCAACTTGGAAGGAACACTCGTGGCTAGACCTCTAGCTTTTGATGGAACTAACTACACCTACTGGAAGAGGAGGATGCAATTTTACTTCCAAGGAATTAGTTGGGACTTATGGAGAATGGTATCAACTCCTTATGAACTTCCTCATACGGAGTATGCAAATTGGGATTTCAATACGGTAAGATCAGCCCAAATGAATGCAAAAGCTGTAAGTATACTTTATTGTTCAATTTCCGTTGGTGAATTCAATAGAATATCAAATTGTGAAATGGCATATGATATTTGGCATAAACTTTCTATAACATATGAAGGTACTATTCAAGTTAAGAATTCTAAAATAGGAATGCTTAAGCAAAAGTTTGAACAGTTTCGTATGGATCAAAATGAGTCTATTAGTGAAATGTATGCCAAATTTTCTTCTATTGTAAATGGTTTGAATGCTTTAGGTAAAGTGATTAGTGAGGAAGATCAGGTGTCAAAGATTCTTAGATCTCTTCCTTCCAAATACAAGCCAAAGGTGACTGCTATTGAAGAAGTAAATGATCTCACCCGACTAAGGATGGAGCAACTCATTGGCAACTTAGAAGCTCATGAGGCAAATTTAGAAGAGGAAGAAAGAAGAGACCGTGAACTTCAACAAAGAAGAAAGAAGGACATTGCATTCAAAGCATTAACCAAGAACAATCATGATACAAGTGAAGATGATAGTGAAGAAGAAGAAACTCTCATTGTAAATGGTAAGCAATATAAAAGTTATAAAACTCACAAAACTTCTAGTGTTTCGTCTTCCAGGTGCTTTGAATGTGGCAAAAAGGGACACATGAAAGATGATTGTCCAAAACTCAAGAAAGGGAAGAAATCATCTCACAAAAAGAAGGAAAGGGCATATAAATCTGCATGGGATGATTCAAGCGATGATAGTGATGATGGAAAAGAAGAAGTAGAATGTCTTATTGCTACAACAAATGAAGAAGAAGAAGAGGTAAGCCTTTTTGATTTACCAAAAGAGGATTTAATTTCTAGTCTTCAAGAAACACATGAGAAATATATTGAGTGCAAGAAGAAGCTAAAGAAATCAAATAAAGATTTACATGCAAATCTTATTGCTCTCACATCTGAAAATGAAGATGTCAAAAAGACTATTGAAGATCTTGATATTAAGCTAAAATCTGTAGAAGAAAATTGCAATCTTCTTTCTCTTGAAAAGACAAATTTGCAAACTCAAGTAAATGATCTTCAAAAACAACCTATTTTGTGTACACATCTAGATTATGATATTATTGTGAAAGAAAGAGATTCTTTATCATATAATCTAGATCAAGAAAAGTTGGATATCAAGAAGAAAATGGATGAGATTGTTAAGTTGCAACAAGAAATTAGTAGTTTGGGTAGCAATGATACTCTTGATAAAATCTTAAATGATTCCTATCATCAAATTGGAAGGAGAGGACTAGGTTATAAGCCTAAAAGAAAATCTTATCAAAAACCTAGTTGGAGGAGAACACAAGTGCTAGAGAATCAATCCATGTATATACCCAAGAACAATTCAACTTCTAGAAAGAGAAATGAGATTGACTCTATTAGTTGTCATTATTGTTTGCGTCTTGGACATTACTCTTTTTCCTGCCCATACAAGAATAGGAATGATGATCTTGCTTGGGTTCCTAAAACTTAGAAGATTAAATTTGACTAGTTGACATTTGACCTAAACTAATTCTTGATATACAAATGGCATATCTCAACACAATCGGGCTCTAACTTGCATAATTTTTGTTTTGCTTGGAATCAATTAACAGCTCTGAAAAACATTCTAGAAAATTTGTCAGTCGAGAATCTGTCGACCGAGTGAACATTCAGTCGAGGAATTGTCGACCGAGCATGTCACTGATTTCAGACTGTAGTAAATCTGCTGAATATATTTTCAATTGATCAAATTGCTACCTATTTGATGTAAATGAATGATTTTACATGCAAAACAAGATTGAAGATCATTATTGAAAAACTTATAAATATAAATGAAATTATTTTGGTTGATCCTCTAAATAAGTTAAAACTGAAATTATGCTTAGTTTAATAAAAAGAAATTTCTATTTTATCATTATTCACATGATTTTTCCTAAAATATTTTTTGGTCTATCCATATAGAAATCATGTGTTATGACATCTATTTTAAATCACAATCATTGTGTTTCATGGAATTATCATTATATGCTTTTTTTGTTCTATCATTACATCATGGATATGCTTTCACTATTTCATCATTCAGCTCATAAAGATGATGCTATGAATAGATAATGATAATTGTAAGGATCATTGATGATAGCAAAATGATTCATTGGTGATATGTTTCTTAGAACAAGAATTTTAATGCTTACAAGAGCACAATGTTATAACATATAAATTTCTCAATTGATATCTTTAAAGACTTGAGATATTAATCGTGTTTAAGAATCTTATGAGGGTACAAGAAGAAATGGAATTTGATATTTATGTACCTACAGAAAAGTTTATATAAATATTCTAGGAAAATTAAGGACGAATGTTTTCATATTGAGTATCATTTAAAATGCTTCAAATTGATATCTAATCAAATTACATGCAGATATTATACTTCATATATGAGTGTTCAATTTGGAAATCTGCAAAATTGCCTCTTGGTTGAAATGAAATTTGACCAAGGGGCGCTATTGTCGAAGTCAAGGTCGACCTAAAATAAGCTTTGACAAAATGCTTTTTTGTACTTTTTTTTTACTGCACTTAATCTTAGTATTTTGAATCAAAATGTGTTCATTGCACAAACATAAAGCTCCAATAAAAGGTCAAAATCAAATCTTGTTTGTGACCTTAGAATCCTTAAATTGTCTAAATTATAAGATTAAGGGGAGCTTACAAAACTATCTTGATTATAAGATTAAGAAGCTTACAAAACCTTGTAAAACATTATTTGAAGCTTGTTATGACCTTAGTATCCTTAAATATAAATAAAGGAATCAACAAATTTCAAGAATATGATATATATTGTGTTCTTAATGGAATTCTCTAAACAAATTCTGGGCTTAACATCCCATGCATTTGGATAGAGATACTTTTTATGTACTTTACTATAAGCCTAAAGGATTCTCATTTCATTTCAGGGATTGACATCCCTTGTAAATGGTTGAGAAACTACTCAATATATTCATAAGCTTAAATGATTCTCATGTCGTTTTCAGGGCTTAACATCCCTTGTAAAATGGATGAGAAATCAATACACATATGCCATGAACTTAAATGGAACTCATGTCATTTCAAGGCTTAACATCCTTTGCAAATGAATGAGAAATAAATTGTGGCTAAATTTAATTACTTTGCATTAATCCCTTACTTTTAAATTGAATATCTCTTTAAGGGGGAGCATAGCATAAAATTAAGGGGGAGAAATATAAGTCATATAAAATGATTATATTGGATATCTTTTTGAAATGACAAAGGGGGAGAAATAATATAAAATCAAAATCAAAAACATAATTGAGTTAGATAAAAACCCAGCCAGCATTCACTTGCAAAACAAGAATGGCTACAAAAGGTAAACTTCAGGTATGAAACTCACTTGATTTATATTTCCTTATTTCATATTTTAAGAAATGTTTGTCATCTTCAAAAAGGGGGAGATTGTTGGCAAAATTGATATTATTATAATCCCTTTGTTTTGATGATAACAAATATTTCATTCCTGTGTATCTAACGAGCTACTTGAGTGTTGCAGGAATGAGGTGGATGACAAAGCTCTAAGGAATTTATATGCTTGAATGATTGTAAATGTCATGAAATGTAATCAATTGTAAGCTTGTACAAATATATAATGTACAAGTACTTAGACTTCATGTAAATCAAGCGTTAGATCTTCCCTAGCTAAACACCACACTTAGTTAGGTCATCCCCTTCAATAGTGTCACATATGCACACTCATACACACACTTAGTGCCTTAATTGAAAGATTGAAACAGGGTCAATCTCGGTCGACAAACTCTTCGACCGAGACACTCTCGGTCGACAAACTTCTCGACTGAGAATGACCCAAGTAGTCGTTAGACACAGCTGAGAAGGTAGTTGGCAGTTGGAGCTAAACGTTGCTAACACTTGATCTAGAGTGCCTGTCGATCGACAAAACTTCGACCGAGTAGGCATCTCGGTCGACAATTCTTCGACCGAGATGAACTCTGACAGCAACTGCAGAATTAATTAACTAGCCGTTGCTAATGCGCCTAACTTGTACCTAACGGCTAGTTAAGCACTTAGAACCCCCTAGAAAGTGTCTAGAATGTCCTTAAGCACTTGTAGGCCATTTATATAAATAGGACATGCCTTAGGACACCAAAATACATCCAAGCTACACTTGTGCTACACTTGAGCTTGAATACTCATTGGCAATCTGTTTTTGAGCAATAGAGCAATTCCTACATTGGCTATTCATTACCATTGCTCCTAATTCGTGTCCTATAGGCTAGCATCTCCTTTCCACAGCACTTACACTTCTACACTCATTGGTTAGGAGATCAATACGCTTGATATAGAAAATCAAGCCTTGTGCTTCAAAGGATAAGTTGTAATTTCTATTCTCCTTCTTGTTCCTTTTATTCTTTGTATTCTCCTTGCTACTCCTAGGGTTGGAGGCTGCAAATTGGAGAAGGTTCTTCTCGGAGGAGAAGGTGGAATTCAAGCTACTTCAAGAAGGCTATTGCAACAGGAAGCTACTTCAAGAAGGCTATTGCAACGGGAAGCTACTTCAGGAGGAAGGCTGCTTCAAGGTTGGTGCAATTACATCTAGGTGAAGGCTGCTTCAAGGTTGGTGCAATTACTTCAAGGTGAAGGCTGCTTGAAGGGTTTAGGGAGAGAATTGTAATTTTATGTAAAGTCCTTGCCAGGTAATAAAATTAAATTCTTTCCAAATCTCGGTTGGGTAAGCAATCGGGTAGTGGACTGACTACCTTAGTATTTGCTAAGGTAGGAACCACTCTAAATCCTTGTCCCCTTGTCCAATATTCTTGTGGTTGGTTGTTTGAGTTAAATAATTGTTAAAAATATTTTTAAAACCCTATTCACCCCCCCTCTAGTGGTTTTTCAATTGGTATCAGAGCAGGCTTCAAGGAACTTTAACCATGTCTTGAAGAATGGGTGACGGGTTGCTCAACAACCTCAACTTGGAAGGAACACTCGTGGCTAGACCTCCAGTTTTTGATGGAACTAACTACACCTACTGGAAGAGGAGGATGCAATTTTACTTCCAAGGAATTAGTTGGGACTTATGGAGAATGGTATCAACTCCTTATGAACTTCCTCATATGGAGTATGCAAATTGGGATGTCAATACGGTAAGATCATTCCAAATGAATGCAAAAGTTGTAAGTATACTTTATTGTTCAATTTCCGTTGGTGAATTCAATAGAATATCAAATTGTGAAACGACATATGATATTTGGCATAAACTTTCTATAACATATGAAGGAACTGTTCAAGTTAAGAATTCTAAAATAGGAATGCTTAAGAAAAAGTTTGAACAGTTTCGTATGGATCAAAATGAGTCTATTAGTGAAATGTATGCCAAATTTTCTTCTATTGTAAATGGTTTGAATGATTTAGGTAAAGTGATTAGTGAGGAAGATCAGGTGTCAAAGATTATTAGATCTCTTCCTTCCAAATACAAGCCAAAGGTGACTGCTATTGAAGAAGTAAATGATCTCACCTTGCTAAGGATGGAGCAACTCATTGGCAACTTAGAAGCTCATGAGGCAAATTTAGAAGAGGAAGAAAGAAGAGACCGTGAACTTCAACAAGGAAGAAAGAAGGACATTGCATTCAAAGCATCAACCAAGAACAATCATGATACAAGTGAAGATGATAGTGAAGAAGAAGAAACTCTCATTATAAATGGTAAGCAGTATAAAAGTTATAAAACTCACAAAACTTCTTGTGTTTCGTCTTCCAGGTGCTTTGAATGTGGCAAAAAGGGACACATGAAAGATGATTCTCAAAAACTCAAGAAAGGGAAGAAATCATCTAACAAAAAGAAGGAAAGGGCATATAAATCTGCATGGGATGATTCAAGCGATGATAGTGATGATGGAAAAGAAGAAGTAGAATGTCTTATTACTACAACAAATTAAGAAGAAGAAGAGGTAAGCCTTTTTGATTTACCAAAAGAGGATTTAATTGCTAGTCTTCAAGAAACACATGAGAAATATATTGAGTGCAAGAAGAAGCTAAAGAAATCAAATAAAGATTTACATGAAAATCTTCTTGCTCTCACATCTGAAAATGAAGATCTCAAAAAGACTATTGAAGATCTTGATATTAAGCTAAAATCTGTAGAAGCAAATTGCAATCTTCTTTCTCTTGAAAAGTCAAATTTGCAAACTCAAGTAAATGATCTTCAAAAACAACCTGTTTTGTGTACACATCTAGATTATGATATTATTGTGAAAGAAAGAGATTCTTTATCATATAATCTAGATCAAGCAAAGTTGGATATCAAGAAGAAAATGGATGAGATTGTTAAGTTGCAACAAGACATTAGTAGTTTGGGTAGCAATGATACTCTTGATAAAATCTTAAATGATTCCTATCGTCAAATTGGAAGGAGAGGACTAGGTTATAAGCCTAAAAGAAAATCTTATCAAAAACCTAGTTGGAGGAGAACACAAGTGCTAGAGAATCAATCCATGTATGTACCCAAGAACAATTCAACTTCTAGAAAGAGAAATGAGATTGACTCTATTAGTTGTCATTATTTTTTGCGTCTTGGACATTACTCTTTTTCATGCCCATACAAGAATAGGAATGATGATCTAGCTTGGGTTCCTAAAACTTAGAAGATTAAATTTGACTAGTTGACATTTGACCTAAACTAATTCTTGATATACAAATGTCATATCTCAACACAATCAGGCTCTAACTTGCATAATTTTTGTTTTGCTTGGAATCAATTAACAGCTCTGAAAAACATTCCAGAAAATTTGTCGGTCGAGAATCTATCGACCGAGTGAACATTTGGTCGAGGAATTGTCGACCGAGCAGGTCACTGATTTCAGTCTGTAGTAAATCTGCTGAATATATTTTCAATTGATCAAAGTGCTACCTATTTGATGTAAATGAATGATTTTACATGCAAAACAAGATTGAAGATCATTATTGAAAAACTTATAAATATAAATGAAATTATTTTGGTTGATCCTCTAAATAAGTTAAAACTGAAATTATGCTTAGTTTAATAAAAAGAAATTTTTGTTTTATCATTATTCACATGATTTTTCCTAAAATATTTTTTGGTCTATCCATATAGAAATCATGTGTTATGACATCTAGTTTAAATCACAATCATTGTGTTTCATGGAATTATCATTATATGCTTTTATTGTTCTATCACTACATCATGGATATGCTTTCACTATTTCATCATTCAGCTCATAAAGATGATGCTATGAATAGATAATGATAATTGTATGGATCCTTGATGATAGCAAAATGATTCATTGGTGATATGTTTCTTAGAACAAGAATTTTAATGCTTACAAGAGCACAATGTTATAACATATAAATTTCTCAATTGATATCTTTAAAGACTTAAGATATTAATCGTGTTTAAGAATCTTATGAGGGTACAAGAAAAAATGGAATTTGATATTTATGTACCTACAGCAAAGTTTATATAAATATTCTAGGAAAATCAAGGACGAATGTTTTCATATTGAGTATCATTTAAAATGTTTCAAATTGATATCTAATCAAATTACATGCAGATATTATAATTCATATATGAGTGTTCAATTTGGAAATCTGTAAAATTGCCTCTTGGTTGAAATGAAATTTGACCAAGGGGCGCTATGGTCGAAGTCAAGGTCGACCTAAAATAAGCTTTGACAAAATGCTTATTTGTACATTTTTTTACTGCACTTAATCTTAGTATCTTGAATCAAAATGTGTTCATTGCAAAAACATAAAGCTCCAATAAAAGGTCAAAATCAAATCTTGTTTGTGACCTTAGAATCCTTAAATTGTCTAAATTATAAGATTAAGGGGGAGCTTACAAAACTATATTGATTAGAAGATTAAGAATCTTACAAAACCTTCTAAAACATTATTTGAAGCTTGTTATGACCTTAGTATCCTTAAATATAAATAAAGGAATCAACAAATTTCAAGAATATGATATATATTGTGTTCTTAATGGAATTCTCTAAACAAATTCTGGGCTTAACATCCCATGCATTTGGATAGAGATACTTTTTATGTACTTTACTATAAGCCTAAAGGATTCTCATTGCATTTCAGGGCTTGACATCCCTTTTAAATGGTTGAGAAACTACTCAATATATTCATAAGCTTAAAGGATTCTCATGTCATTTTCAGGGCTTAACATCCCTTGTAAAATGGATGAGAAATCAATACACATATGCCATGAACTTAAATGGAACTCATGTCATTTCAAGGCTTAACGTCCTTTGCAAATGAATGAGAAATAAATTGTGGCTAAATTTAATTACTTTGCATTAATCCCTTACTTTTAAATTGAATATCTCTTTAAGGGGGAGCATAGCATAAAATTAAGGGGGAGAAATATAAGTCATATAAAATGATTATATTGGATATCTTTTGAAATGACAAAGGGGGAGAAATAATATAAAATCAAAATCAAAAACATAAATGAGTTCCATAAAAACCCAGCCAGCATTCACTTGCAAAACAAGAATGGCTACAAAAGGTAAACTTCAGGTATGAAACTCACTTGATTTATATTTCCTTATTTCATATTTTAAGAAATGTTTGTCATCTTCAAAAAGGGGGAGATTGTTGGCTAAATTGATATTATTATAATCCCTTTGTTTTGATGATAACAAACATTTCATTCTTGTGTATCTAACATGCTACATGAGTGTTGCAGGAATGAGGTGGATGACAAAGCTCTAAGGAATCTATATGCTTGAATGATTGTAAATGTCATGAAATGTAATCAATTGTAAACTTGTACAAATATATAATGTACAAGTACTTAGACTTCATGTAAATCAAGCGTTAGATCTTCCCTAGCAAAACACCACACTTAGTTAGGTCATCCCCTTCAATAGTGTCACATATGCACACTCATACACACACTTAGTTCCTTAATTGAAAGATTGAAATAGGGTCAATCTCGGTCGACAAACTTTTCGACCGAGACACTCTCGGTCGACAAACTTCTCGACTGAAAATGACCCAAGTAGCCGTTAGACACAGCTGAGAAGGTAGTTGGAAGTTGGAGCTAAACGTTGCTAACACTTGATCCAGAGTGCCTGTCGGTCGACAAAACTTCGACCGAGTAGGCATCTCGGTCGACAATTCTTCGACCGAGATGAACTCTGACAGCAACTGCAGAATTAATTAACTAGCCGTTGCTAATGCGCCTAACTTGTACCTAATGGCTATTTAAGCACTTAGAACCCCCTAGAAAGTGTCTAGAACATCCTTAAGCACTTGTAGGCCATTTCTATAAATAGGACATGCCTTAGGACACCAAAATACATCCAAGCTACACTTGTGCTACACTTGAGCTTGAATACTCATTGGCAATCTGTTTTTGAGCAATAGAGCAATTCCTACATTGGCTATTCATTCCCATTGCTCCTAATTCGTGTCCTATAGGCTAGCATCTCCTTTCCACAGCACTTACACTTCTACACTCATTGGTTAGGAGATCAATATGCTTTATATAGGCAAATCAAGCCTTGTACTTCAAAGGATAAGTTGTAATTTCTATTTTCCTTCTTGTTCCTTTTATTCTTTGTATTCTCCTTGCTACTCCTAGGGTTGGAGGCTGCGAATTGGAGAAGGTTCTTCTCGGAGGAGAAGGTGGACTTCAAGCTACTTCAAGAAGGCTATTGCAACGGGAAGCTACTTCAAGAAGGCTATTGCAACGGGAAGCTACTTCAGGAGGAAGGTTGCTTCAAGGTTGGTGCAATTACTTCTAGGTGAAGGCTGCTTCAAGGTTGGTGCAATTACTTCAAGGTGAAGGCTGCTTGAAGGGTTTTGGGAGAGAATTGTAATTTTATGTAAAGTCCTTGCGAGGTAATAAAATGAAATTCTTTCCAAATCCCAGTTGGGTAAGCAACCGGGTAGTGGACTGACTACCATAGTATTTGCTAAGGTAGGAACCACTCTAAATCCTTGTCCCCTTGTCCAATATTCTTGTGGTTGGTTGCTTGAGTTAAATAATTGTTAAAATTATCTTTAAAACCCTATTCACCCCCCCTCTAGTGGTTTTTCAATTCTCATACCATGTACTTTTCACTTAGCTTCTCAAGATCCTATGAGACCTCTTTAGGTTACCTTAAACCAACAAAACTGATATACACCCTACCAAAGGGGTCCCTCTCCCAGGATGGGAGGAAAACTATCTCTTGACAACATGGTCACAAAATCTCTTAGGTCTAGGGTTTACATCCACATCAGCCTTCTTAACCCTAGCAAGCTACTATGACACAGTAGATCACCTACTGAACCAAGCTAGGTCATACTTGTCCTCTTTCCTCAATGCTGGATCAAGATCATACCTGCCTTTATCATCAACCTAGCTATGAGGGGTTCATCAAACATACCTTAAACTTAAGGGGCTTCTCTTTTCCTCTATACATGAGGAGTACCATGCTCGAAACTGTAGCAACTTAATTCTCATCATGAGCATTAGGTATACCACTTCCCCTCTTAGGCCTAGGAACGCTAGGTTCACCTTTAGGTGTCCAACTGCATGCTCTATCTCTTAATCAGAACCAAACATGTAACGGGTATGACATACACTTCCTGTCATCCTTTTTCCTTGATCAACACTTTAAAGTTGGGTCCTTCTCAAGGACAAACAACAAGGTACAAGGCCTCATAACCTGTTACTAAACCTCTCTAGGGTATACAAAACTTCTTCTTCCTTTCTTAAAAGGTAATCACTTATACCATAGGCACATAAGTGCCAGAAGCCTCATCTTCTTTCTAGGGTTTGGTTCCTCCCATGGCAACCAAGTCATCATCAACCTCTAGGGATCAAGCATGTGGTGACCACTATCATCCACTTAGGTTGCATCATCCCTAACTCCCTACATATCTTAGGATTCCAACCTTCTTGCTTGGTTCTTCCTCTCTCTTTCTAGAGCTAACCCTTCAATTAACCTCACCATTAGAGGTCCTTTCTTCGTGAAGGGTCAACCTCAAAAGCATGCCCCTACCTGGAAGAAGCCTACGTTCAACTCATGTTCGCTCAAGGTTATCTATAGCCCCTTAGGCTTATTACATGAGCTATCCATCAAACTCTCCCGGTCAAGATTCAACCTATTGCTCGCACCACTGATGCCTACAGGGTGCCTATTATGCCATGCTCATATCAACCCATGGGGTTCCATAGGTTCTTCTCTAACCTCAACAATGATGGAGCTATCCTTCACTCTAACATGCACGACCCTTCCTAGAGTTGGGTTGCCAGAGGTGCTAGGTCATCCAACCTCTCATGGCCCATACGTCATCTAAAGCATGTCCATCCAAACACTTGGTTTACTCATCATGCCATCACTCTCTCTAATCTTCACTTAGGGTTAGGGTTAACATCATCCTCAAAGGATGTGCCATGTCTCTACTTTTAATGGAGGTCCCTGCCTCCAAGACTAACTCTCTTTATCTATCCTCCTGATATGAAGATCTAGCCTCGGGCCTCTTCTGAGGGCATGACAACTTATGTCATACGACCTAACATGTATCTATTTTTTAGTTTACGCTTACTCTATTAAGCTTATGTCCATGACATCTTATTTACATGCTTTTCATTAATTTGATGGAGCATTCCTTAGACCTTATTAATCTTACCCATACCTCAAGAGGGTGAGGAGGAGAGAGAAAAACCCTAATTCTTAAGGTCCTTAAGAGAATTTGTGATGAGAAGGGATGAATAACATGAGAAAGTCCTAAAGGTATCTTATTTCGATTCATACCCTATGACTTTGGCCAGGTAGTCACACAGATCCAGGAGTCCTCATATTCCGACTAGCAGTGCGGAGGAAAATATTGCCAGCCCCCGGTCATGATCCTTTTCTAGACACCTCCGTATTTCGGATAATCCTCTAATAACTCCCTTGGGTTCTATGGAGTTTGTAAAATTTAATAATTATTAATGGTTAAATGAGGAACCTAGGCTCTGATACCAAATGTTACAACCCCACCTCCCGATAACCCCCAATTAAGGGAAACCGAGAGGTCGAAGCCGCACCCATAACTTCCGGATCAAAGGTTCGACAATTAACTAAGAATAATTATCAAATTTTAATAGACTATACTGAAAAGCTGTAAGAAAATAAATTTTTACATACCTTTTTGAAAACTTGGATCTCTAAACTTCTATCCACTTAAGGATTCTACTCTAACTAATCCTCCTTGTATTTTACTTCATGTATTTCACAATATGACAATTTACTGTTTGTCCTTTTGGCTTGTACCTAAAACGTCGACAAACAAAACGTCGGTCAGCCGAAGCTGGTATGTGGGGGAAACAATAAACGTGCAACTATGATAACAATGTAATCATTCAATTAATCATTTAACAATCAAGATTACATTTTAAATATAACTCCACGATCCATGAGTACCCTATCCTCTGTACTATCCCTGCAGTGGACCTGGATACTACCTTCCTTATGGTAGATCCCCATTAAACCCCTCATGGTCCCACCTATAGGTGAACCAGTTTCTAGGGTTGATTCACATGGCACTACTTGTAAGTAGCCCACTCCTTAACTCATGGTAGGCTAATGAGTCTCATGGCACTACACGTAGGTAGCCCAGTTTCTAACTCTCGGTAACCTAGACCTTGCTCTAGGATTACCCCCTTTTTAGCCTTTTCAAAGCAACAGAGGTGGACCCGGATCTAGCCAGTTATATATGCACATTTATAGTGATAATCACCGTCACTTTATAGTTGCATGAAATAAATAGACATCCAACAGTTATTTTCAAGCAACCGATTTAAAATTCCCCGAATCACCGTGAAACTAGAGCGATTATTCGTAAGCGTAACCACATACCTGATTTGATGAGTCATGCAGATTATTGAACATATACTTCATGTATATACAATCAAGCCAATCAACAGATCCAAGCAAGTAATTCAATCATCACATAATTCCAAAAAAGAATATGTACTCTATTTTTACACACTTTATCAAGAATCTACTTTATTGCCTTGGATTCTCTTTTTGGGGGTTTCTAATCCGCATTAAGGTTTCATTAATATTCATTAGGGTTTCTTAGATCAATTTCTCAAACTTTATCCCTTTTAGGTTAACAAACCCTAAAATACTCTTTTCCATTTATATGAACCTTAATTGCTCAACTATCCATTTTAACAGTCTTTTATACCCAAATTGACTTAGGATCATCATATCCCTATTCATTTATGGATTTGAACAATTAAACCAATTAAAAGATGTATTCTCCTAAATTAGGGTTTTCAAGCTCATTAATGCATAATCATGCACGAAACCCTAAATTAAGCCAATTATATAAAAAGATCATCTTTTTAGATCCTATTTTCACTTTTATTAACAACAGGTTAATATCAGCTGGAATTATCCAAATAACGTCATTAAGTCCATCTAACATCAAATCTAAGTGTTTTTCCTTAATTAAATCATTAAAGATGATAACTTTATGTACTTTTCAAATTTCAAGCATATTTATGCACATAAACTCTAAATTAGACTAATCACGTGAAAAGTTCTTCCTTTTTGAACATAATGTACCTTTTCACATTTAATCAACTCTAATGATCTATTAAACCCTATTAAACACTTTATTCATTTCAAAATTATACTAGGGGAAGGAGTAAGGACATTGTTAGTCGCTCCTTCTCTCTAGGGTTCTGATCCCCCTTCTCTCTAGACTCTCAGTGTGCGGCTGCTGGGGGGAGGGAGCTCCACCTCTGTGTCTCCCTCCCCTTGGCCCTAACGGCCATGGTCATGGTCTTACAGATTGCAGATTGCAATGGATCGTTGGAGATAGTAGGCGGACCGACTAGCCCAAATTGTTGGGTCTCTCCTTGGGAATCTAGGGACACGAGGGGGATGCGTGCGAGGTTCCTAGATTGGGGTCTGCGGATCAGCATTTTGACTTCGTCGACTCTGCTCCGTTCAAGAGAGATGGCGGGAGAGAAGCTGTTTCCCCTCTAGATCTAGATCGCACTGTGCTCCCTTCACAGGTGAAGTAAAGGGGTGTTTCGCCCCTTCTTCACAGGAAACCTTATCTCCCTCTCTCAATAATCTGGTTATCCAGGGTGACGCGACCCTCGACTAAGGCTTGGTTGCTGCCTTGGCGACCCCGACGGTGGGCGGGTTTTCACTGGGCGGTTTGGGGTTTCTCTGACGTGCTTGGTTCGGGCGAGGCGGCGATGATGTCTCCCCGACTCAGGCCTTGATGTGGGGTCCGCTTTGTGCTTCAGCGCGGGGGTGCTCACTCGCTGGGTAGTGTGGTTCTTCCTGACCTACCTGGCGGTGCCTCCTTCAGATGATGTGTCCTGGTGGTGTCTTCCTTCCTTGATGCTGAACTTGTTCTCGCAGTCAGGGAAGACTGGAATCCACATCGTGGAATGGAGGCTTGTTCCCTCCTCCACCAAGTGATGCGTCGGTGACGAGTCCTGCTTCTCCCTAGTGACTAGTCGAGCTTTCCTCTGGCTGGCGGTGATGCGCAAGATCCTCTGCTTCCTGTCGGCCCCTGGCCACTGGAAAGTTTGGCCTACGGCCACATGAAGATTCTGTGTGGGGTTGGATTTAAGGGGGCAGATCCTTCTTCTTCTCTCCTTGGCCATCTTGCTGCTGTGTGAAGGAACACCTTCTAGGTGTTCATTGGAATGCCACTGTGCAAACAGTGGCTATCTGAGAAGTTGTCAGCTATTTCGAGCTCTCTTGGGCTTGGTCCTATGAGTTTTGACCAGGTGATGATAGTTATGATATTGCAGGACTACAAACAGAGTCGTGGGTAGGAATGTAAACTCTAAGGATTTCCCTAATCTTGGCTCATGACCACACTTTGTGGGTATTCTGATTGATAGCGGGTGTTGTGCTTTGTATGATGGTTTGAATTTGATTTGCATTCATGCTGCTATCTGTTGCAGGCTACTCTGATTGTGCTGTTATTCGACTTGTCCAGCTTCTATGTTGATTAGTTGTCATGGGGTTTCATGGGGTATTTCCCGTATGGAACTTGGAGTTTGTGACCTGGAAAAGTCTAAAGTTTTGAGAATTACCTTCAAGAAGGACAATGGGTGGTTGCTCTTATGCAAGTAACACTTACCATTTGTGAGTGTACAGATGTATGTAATTTTTGCTTTTAAAAGGTGTCATCTGTTTGGAATGCTTGGATTAGATCGATAAACTAAATAGACTTTTGTAGTGTTTAAGTTATTCCCTAGTGATCTAGTTCTCCTCTTGCGTGGGGATTGATCCTTAGATGAGTGTTTTTTATGTTTTTTATCAATCATGTAATGGGGTTTTTATGCCCAAAGTTTTGGTATCATAGCAACACGTATTTTTGACCGACCAAAAAAATAGGGTTTCTTATTCTTTAATTCATTAAAGATGATAATTTATACTATATTTCGAACTATAATCAGATTCAGGCTATAAAACTATTTGTTTTGGATTCCTTGTGTTCTTCTGATCAAAATTCATATATTACTTGTCCTAATCGGAGTTACCAATCATTAGATATGATTTTTGCAAGGAAAAGTACCTCTCGGCCAATCAGATTGTGCCACGTAGCCTCTCCCATGCAATGCATGCCTTGGGAAACATTTCGAAAAGATGGCTGTGCCCCCGCATAAGTCGATTGTGCCTTCATCCTGCAGAGGGCATAAACGTCCAATGTCCGATTCCTCATCTTCAACCTCACGCAGGTGCTGCTGTCGCCCTAGTGGCCAAGGATACAGCTCGACTCCTTCTTCTCCGACCCCGATGACCCCCTGGGAGGTTTCTACAGCCTCCGGCGTGCTTCTGTGCATGTGAAGGAGCTGCTGGGTCATGGCCAAGATGGCCGAAACAAGCTTCCCAACCTCTACAACTCACGGATAGCCTGCTGCTCTCCCATGCAATGCATGCAAGAGCTGGGGTTCGGGAAGGATGGCTGAGCTCTTCCGTGATGTCATGGGGCATCGTGCTTCCCTTATACTCCTTCTTTGCAGCCTCATATCTCTGCAATCATGTAGTTTCTCATTGGTTAGGGTTTATACAATGAAGAACAAGAAGAATATGAGAGAGAGAGAGGGGGACATGAGATTTCTCTTAGATTCGTCCAACACTACTACCCCTTATATTGGGGAGGACATCCACACCCTAACGTGCTTGCTTGTGAAGAGAACATGGCTTCTCCTCGTTAGGAAACCTCCTTTCCCATAATTGAGATCAAAACCTCTCTTTTAATTAATTCCTTTTTCTTTAAGTATTAGGATTTCGAAAATTATATCTTTTATCTTCTTTGTACTTGCTTTTTAATTTATTGGCATGAAATTATATTCTCTTTTATTAGAAAATACTTCCTTTCTATCCTTATCACAAAATCCATTAATAATGTATCACATTATCCTCTTATTTTGCAATTTGAGTATTTTCTCTTTCCTTCCTCTTTCTTGGGACCCCTTGGATCCCAAGACACTCCATTATTTCGAAAAAAAAATTATTGGATACTTATTATCCTTCTAGATGCATCTTTATGCATTATTTCACATTATCTTGTTTATTTCTCATTAAAATATCTCTTTTTGAGGATTTCTCTTTATTTATCTTTTATTTTCCTCATTGGTATTCCTTTTATCATTAGGAATCCTTGGGATATGAAATTCCACCAAGGATAACCCAATTATACCTTTTTCCCACTTATTTCCAAAATTTTAACATTATTTTCAATTTCTTTCTTAATAAAGAAATACTTAATTAATCTTTTCTTTTCTTATTGCACTCTTTATATAACTTTGGACTCCTTGGAACCCAAGGAACCCAAGATGCATGAAATCCATCCTTGGATTACATCTTTTTTCCTTGTAGAGGTTTCTACCTCTTCCTTTTCTGAAATATTCAATTATTCAATTACTAATTGAATTTTCTTTGTTATTTGGGCCCAATTGGCAATAAAGCACACAACACAACCATCAAGGCTATTGTAAACAAAATCCATGTATTCAAAACAAATTATACCATTCTTTGTTCAATTATCTTTAATATGAGAAAATACATTTCTCACCAGATGAACCCAAAAATTGGGGTTGTAACAATCCGACCGTTGATCAAGGTAAGATCCTCTTCTTCTTTTTCTTTTATTCAAGAAAATGGTTTATCTTAAGAAAATCATAGAAAATTCTAGGATTAGCAGAAAATATCAAACATATATACCATTTTTATCATAAAATTATTCTCTATCCAAATAAAATGTTACCAGGACCTAGATCTGTTGCCTTTTTCAAAATTAGTTGCCTAAAGCTTAAATGAAATCCTTGGTTATAATTAATTATTGATAATGGTTTTTCTTGATGAGGTATGACTTTCTAAGTTGTAATTAACCCTAAATGAAACCCTGATTTCTAATTAAATTGAAATACTATTCTAAGATGACAAATGACCAAAGGATTAGGAGAAACCCTAGATCTAGTTTTATCTTTCTATATGGAATTAAAGATATATCTTTATAATGGATTTAAAGTCTTCCTATCTTAAAGCTAAAAAGCTCATATCTAAAGGATGTAAAGTCTTCCTCACATTCGTCTCAGAAACCAGTCCTGACAATGGGCATGTAGAAAGACTGGAGGTGGTACGTGATTTCCTTGATGTATTTCTGGAGGAGCTTCCTGGGCTGCTTCCAAATAGAGACATTGAGTTCTCCATAGATCTTCTTCCTAGAACCACTACGATTTCTAGGGCACCGTATAGGATGGCACCTGCTGAGCTTATGGAGCTGAAGAAACAATTACAAGAACTTATTGATAAGGGTTTTATCCACCCTAGTGTTTTCCCCTGGGGTGCACCTGTCCTCTTTTTTAAAAAGAAAGATGGTTCAATGTGGATGTGTATTGACTATCGCATGTTGAACCAAGCTACCATTAAAAACAAGTATCCTCTCCCTCGTATTGATGACTTCTTTGATCAACTTTGTATTGCTAAAGTCTTCTCCAAATTTGATCTTCATTCTGGCTACCATCAACGTAAGGTCAAGGATAGAGACATATCTAAGACCGCTTTTCGAACTCGTTACGGGCACTATGATTTTCCAGTGATGCCGTTTGGGTTGACCAATGCACCTGGTGTATTCATGAACTTGATGAACACAGTCTTCCAACCTTATCTTGATGAGTTTGTGGTTGTCTTCATTGATGATATTCTGATCTATTCTGACTCTATGGAAAAACATCGGGAGCATTTGAGGTATGTCCTTGAGATTCTTCGAGCCCAGAAATTCTATGGCAAGTTTTCTAAATGTGAATTTTGGATTGACAAAGTTATGTTTCTTGGTCATGTCATTTTTGGGGGTAACATATCTGTTGATCTTGCTAAAGTATCTGCTGTACTTGATTGGCAACCTCCTCGCAATCCTTCTGAAATCTGGAGTTTCTTAGGTTTGGCCGAATACTATCGTCGTTTTTTTCCAAATTTCTCCAAAGTGGCACTTCCTCTCACAAGCTTACTCAGAAGGATGAACACTTCATTTGGTCAGCTTCTTTTGAGTCCAGTTTTTAGTAGTTAAAGTAGAAGTTGATGTCGGCTCCTGTTCTTGTTCTACCCTCTGGCAACGAAGGGTTTGTGATATTCATTAATGCTTCCCGACATGGCCTAGGGTGTGTCCTACAGCAGAACGGGAAAGTTGTGGCCTTCGCTTCCAGACAGCTAAAACCCAATGAGTTGAATTACCCTACACATGATTTGGAGTTAGCTTCTATTATCCATGCTCTCAAAATCTAGAGGCACTACCTGTACGGGGCAACGTTTGATATCTTCGCCGACCACAAAAGCCTCAAGTACATTCTGACGCAAAAGGATCTGAACCTGTGACAACGACGGTGGATCGAGTATCTGAAGGACTATGACTTCACCATTAGCTACCATCCAGGAAAGGCCAATGTGGTTGTAGATGCTCTTAGCAGGAAAAGAGCCATCTATGCATCCCTGTCTGTACCCGAATGGAGGAACATGGAGGATCTAGCAAGCTGGAGACCACAATTTCTGGCTGATCGTATGCATGTCAATAACATCTCTATCACATCCAACCTGCATTCTGAACTTCTGGAGGCACAGAAAGCTAGTCCCGAGCTTGTAGAGCTCTCCTCTCTCCTGGCTAAACCTCATACACATCTGTCTGTGGGTCTTGATGGTGGTCTTCGATACAAGAACCGTATGTCAGTCCCTGAGCAGTCAGCTGTAAAGACAACAATTCTTAGTGAGGTGCATGGGTCCAAGTATATAGTTCATCCTGGCACGACGAAGATGTACAAAGACCTACAACGTCAGTTTTGGTGGAGAGGCATGAAATATGATATTGTAGATTTCATGTCCAGATGTCTGACATGCCAGAGAATCAATGTCGAGCATCAAAGACCAGGCGGTCTACTGCAACCCCTCGAGATCCCAGAATGGAAATGGGAACATATCACTATGGACTTCATAGTGGGATTACCCAGGACCAGGAAGGGGTACGACGCTGCATGGGTCATCGTGGTTAGTCTCACCAAGTCAGCTCATTTTCTACCTGTGAAGACTACTGCAAAAGTTTTTAAGTTGGCCGACCTTTATATACGGGAGATTGTACATCTGCATGGAGTTCTAGTGTCCATTGTCTCGGACCAGGACCCATAGTTTACTTCAAAGCTATGGAAACAAGTTCAATAAGAATTGGGCACCAAGTTAAACTTTAGTATAGCTTATCATCCGCAGACAGATGCACAGTCAGAACGAACAGTGTAGATTCTGGAGGATCATCTCTGAGCTTGTGTTCTTGACTAGGAAGGCTCGTGGGACCATTACCTACCTTTAACTAAGTTTGCCTATAATAATAGATATCAGACGAATATTGGGATGCCACCATATGAAGCTCTCTATGGCCGACCGTGCAGATCTCCATTACATTGGGATGACGTCAAAGAACACACCTTGATGAAATCTGAGGAGTTGCAGCTGTATGCAGATAAAGTTGCACTGATCAGGCAAAGAATGAATCAAGCACAGGATAGGCAGAAATCATATGCAGATGCTCACCAACAAGAACATCAGTTCAAGGAAGGTGATCATGTCTTTCTGAAGATCCAACCTATTCGAGCTTTGGCCAAGAATAAGGGAAAGCTCAATCCTTGTTATGTGGGACCCTTCGAGATCCTTGAAAGGGTTGGAGAATGTTCCTATCATCTTGCCTTGCGACCTCATTATAGTGCTATGCATAATGTATTTCATGTATCTAATCTAAAGCCTTATGTCAAGGACCCCAGTCACATTCTAAATCATGAGCCTCTCGAGATGAAAGATGATCTATCTTATGTTGAGTCACTAGTCAAAATCCTTGATTTAAAGACAAAGGAGCTTCGCAATGATCAGTGTATAGATATGGAGAAAGTTCTCTAGAGCCACCATGATCAAACCGATGCTACCTGGGAGCTCAAGTCTAAAGTGGAGCAGAAATATCCACATCTCCTTCAGGCTGCTTGAATTTAGAGGGGAAAATTCTTAAAAGGAGGGGAGAATGTGACAAAGTGAGTTTTGTTATATTTCTCTCTCTTAAAAGTTTTATTATCAAAATTTGTTGACAGAAATACCCTCATATACTTCCCTAACTCAATTGAACAAAGATGAGTCACACATTGCAAAGATAATGCAAACCCTAATATGCTATGATGATAAAATACATGTGTTAGTGTATTTAGTAAACGAGCACACCAAACTTTTGATTTTGGATCTCAAATTCATACCATAGAAGCATAATGACATCATATAAGCATCATGACATCATAAAGCTAACCCTAAAATTTTATTGCATTTAGGTCAACCAATTGGGAGTTATGATCAATGTAAACTGGTGTAATTTTCCTTTCTTTTTGGACCTAGGGCCGGAGTTCTGGTCTTAATCGACCAAATTGGCTGTAATCTGACCCATTAACAGCTGGGAGTGGACCTTTTAGTTGAGGGTAAAATATCATCCATCCGATCTGAGGCCTCAGATTCCCTCCCTAATCCAACAGTCCTGGACCCGTCACCTACCTCCCGCCATTCCCAGACTCGACCGCAACAGACCCTCGACCCAACGACGACCCCGTGCACCTGACCCCTGCCTCACCCACACGAGATTTTTGGAGGAAGCACTCCTCTCACCGAGACGAATTCAACGAACCTACACTTGTCTCACCTCACCCTCAAAACGGGGAGAACGACCTCCCCCTTTTTCGTTGCCCTCGCTCCGACGGCGGACGAAGAACCCCCAACCTCTCTAAACCCTAAGACCTACCCCGAGGGTCTATAAAAGACCCCCTCGATGTCGCCTCTATCTTCCTTTGCCTTTTCGACCCTCGTTGCCACCCAAGATCTCTACCCGATCTCCAAATCCTAGCGGCTCCGCCACACTACCTCTGGGTCGATCTCCTCTGCCTCGCCCTTTTCCTCCAAACCTTTGCCTCACCTGGTACCACGAGGTCGCTGGTACCTTGGGCGGCATCTTTTTTGCTCTCATGGGAGCTTGTTGCCCCCTTTTCCTACTCGGCTCCAGTGAGCTTCTCCATCGCATTTTCATGATCCGAAGCTTGCTCACGTGAGGAAGCACTGACCAGATCGGGACCTAGGGCGCCAGGTGGACCACTGGCCGATCACCACATCAACTAGGGTCGTGGATCAACAAAGACTGAAGAAGGGGCCACTCACACGGATAGGCCAATCATCAATAGCCATGTCAGCAACTCAAGATCAAACTCGCAAGACCTTGGATCAACCTGGGTCATCGATCCAGTAGGATCCGACCGTTGATCAAGGTAAGATCCTCTTCTTCTTTTTCTTTTATTCAAGAAAATGGTTTATATTAAGAAAATCATAGAAAATTCTAGGATTAGCAGAAAATATCGAACCTATATACCATTTTGATCATAAAATTATTCTATATCCAAATAAAATGTTACCAGGACCTAGATCCGTTGAATTTTTCAAAAATAGTTGCCTAAAGCCTAAATGACCTCCTTGATTATAATTAATTATTGATAATGGTTTTTCTTGATGAGGTATGACTTTCTAAGGTGTAATTCACACTAAATGAAACCCTAATTTCTAATTAAATTGAAATACTATTCTAAGATGACAAATGACCAAAGGATTAGGAGAAACACTAGATCTAGTTTTCTCTTTCTACATGGAATTAAAGATATATCTTTATAACAAAATTAATATCACTAGATGAAAATTAGTGATTATGATTGGTCCGAATATTTAAACAAATCTTGATGTTATGAATGGTTAATATGTTTAGGGTTGCTTTTCCCTTTTATCCAACCATCTTATAGACCCTAGTTTATGGAAATCTTCTAATTGATTGATTAAATGCTATATTTTAAGCAAACAAATTAATGATGGATCAGACCTGATAATATCTCTAAATTCAATTAGATATGGGAAATCCCTGATATGGTTTAAGATAACATAAAAAGTAATAATAACTAAGGACATATCTTAGTCTTGGTCACATGGACCAATAGTAATGTTGTACCCTTGCTTCCTTTGCAGGGTGACTAAATCCTTGATTGATTCTAAATCCATGGAATATCTGATCTAATCAAGCAGGTATGTGGTCTTATAAGTATAAGACTAGATTTCTGGTTGCCTATGATATGTATACCTTGAATGCTCATATTTGATTATGATTGCTTGGTTGACTAGTATGAGTTATACTTTTCCAAATCTAATGTAACATAAATGGTTACGATGGGTTGTAGCTACTAGAGCATATAGCCTAGTGTGGATGTATGTTGCCTAACATGGACATATGTTTCCTTGGCGCATGTTAGATGCATGATGATATTATATTTCCCACACTAGATGTAATTCAAGTGCAATGTGTGTAGTACAACCACATCAAAATGATTGTAATTAAAAGGATGTTTACCCGATTTTCATCTTAAGAAATGGTTTTATCTCTCTTTTCTTCTTGATCAAATATTTTTCTTTATGCAACCTTATTAATGTAACTCTTACCACGTACCAGCTTTGTTGATGTTTTGTTTCTCGTATTTTCTAGGTACAAGGAACAATTGACAACCAAAATGTAACACATGCTCAAAGAACCTGAAGGCACAATTAATAATCATAGAGGATATATTAGATTGATCTATTCCTCTTATCTCATTTCTTGCTATATGTTGTCTATTTCTTTTCCTAGTTGATGTTGAGGATGATTGAGATCCTATGTAATAAAGTTATCTTCTCTAGAACAATATTTTCTCTCCATATGTAATGACTTTATTTTACTTATATGAATGAATGTTCGTGTGACATTTTATGATGATCTGGACTTGATCTTGGCTCAATCTTTGATTTTAGTTGATTACCTTGATCTCTTGTATTTTCCCTTTTGACATCTATAGATATGAGTGCACGCATATCTATAAATGTCACTATGGAAAGTATATAGAAATTGGGGTCGTCACAACAACTCCATCTCATACGTATGACGTACAGTGAAGAGATGTGAGACATGCAATAATACTGACTTAGGAAAAGTGTTTTCATAACTCACTGCATTAGCACTAGAGCACAGTAACATGTGGGACATGTTTAAAGATCACTAAGAATATGATTCTGGGGTGATAGGATCGCAGTGCAAGTGGGAGTCTATTCGTATGTATGCCCTGAGAGCCAATCATGGGATGATTGGTGGGAAAAATTAAGATTGATTTGATAAACATCAAAAGCAAGCTTCCAATTCATTTTGGTTCTGTTAGTTATGAGATAATGATAGAACAGGTTGAATGTCTAGAGAATGACAATACTCAATGATGTATGCCTTCAAGTATTATACTTGAACGATGAGATCATACAGATGTAAAGAGTTTGTACATTCTTGTTATGTCCCTAGTCAGATGTCATTGTGGAAGGTTGATAGACAACAATGACACACAAGACAAGATTATGTGTTGGTTCATGACAGAATCTCATTAGTCATGATATAGTGATATCAAACCAAGCACATAGGTACTTGTTAGAGAACAAGTGTATCGGACAGACCCACCATGAGAGTGACACATGGATGCATGACTTAGTAGTCACAGTCATCTCTCACAGTCATGGTGGTGAGTGTGATTCTTTGACCTAATATCACTACACGTAACACATGTCGTTGGGTACACTTTGACATCATCAAATGCAGTCCTAAAATATAGATTGTTATAAAGGTGATAATTGTGTGACTTTGACACATGGGGCTTTTAGGTGTGAGTGATAGATATGGGATTTGTCCCTCCTAAGGGAGTTAGATGTCCATGGCCACTTGATGAGTAGGACTAAGAAAGGCATGTACATGCATGTGTGAATCAATATGTGATATTGATGTCACACATATCTCATCTGGTCTACTCTGAGATCAAGGATGTGAATGAACGTTGAAAGGATGATTGTTCCATGCCTTGAGTTCATTCTTGATATTAGGGACAAAGGAATTATACATTCACTATAACACCAGTCATGGATTGTAGGATTGAAAGTTGTTCTCCAACTTTCCTTTTCACTTGGGTAGCACTGATGTGCGACTAGGCACCGCTCTTTGCTTGTGAAGTCATAAGTGTTATGGACTTTCACTACCAAAGTGAAATGGGCCTGTACGGTCACATACATAGGATTTAACATGGAAGAGGAGTTTATCCATGAATGATGTTTATATTGTTTACTAAATGTGTTTAGTAGTTCAATTAAACATTCAATCAATTGACTTGACTGAGAATCACCAAGTTCAAGTGTTGGACTAACTAATTTGGGTGTCATATTGATTGAGAACTACATTGACCAATTTCTGCACAACCTGGACTGCCAACTGACCAGTTAAAAGTGTTGAACTAATCGGCTCAGGGTCAAGTGAGATGATCGATTCAAGTATTGAACTGATCGGTTCAGCTGGACCAAATGAGCCAGTTTGGGAAAGTTAGGTTAGTGAGAAAATATTTTTCATTTCACTTGTACAATTCATTTGGGACAAGTATTACTCTTTGGATTAATTAGAAATGGAAAGAGGAAAGTCAATTGGGAACTACCCTACGAAGTGAAATGACCAGTTCATGAATGAACTGATCGATTCATCTCCCCAAATGACTGATTCATGAGATGAACAGATTGGTTCAGTCCCCAAATGACCAGTTCCTTTGTGAAATGATAGGTTCACCTGTCGCAATGTATCAATTTGTGGAAATTCTAGACCATTCTACTCCCGCTTTAGCCCTGCATTGCCCGAGGCTGAGAACCTTGACCCTGACCCCTCCTATATATATAGGGGTATTGGGGGCATCTCAGGAAGAATAGCTCAGACAATGCCAGTTGCTCTGCAAAGTTGTCCTCTCTGGTTGTGAACTGTAAGAGACTAAATAGGTGCTACCCAACTAGGGTGGCATAGTGAGGGAAAGACAACTACAGGATGACAACTAGTGGTGGGAGAGGACGTTAGTGACTAGTATGCCGATATAAGGGGACAACTCGTTCCAGTGTCCTATAGGATAGGATGACTGGAGTTCTCAGTGGTCCGTGTGGACTACTACATAGGCGGGAGATTTCTACCGCTCAGAGAATAGTCGTCAATCTGACAGTTTGGGTGCGATCAGGAGTTGCACAGATGCCAACCAAGACCGAAGGTGAAGATCATGCTCACTGTGAGGTTACGTCGCCGAGCAAGCCTCAAGAGAAGGTACGCCTCTACAAACCATCCTTCCTATCATATAGATGTTTATGAGATCTCTTTGGGTTCTTGGTTTGGGGAGAACATTTTTGTTTCTGCTGCCATCTCTTCCTCCCCTAAAACCCAACATTGACTTCCTCTTTATATAAGAGGACCATGGCCAGGGTTTTCAGATCAACTTAGAGTTGAAGAGACAATTTGTCATGAATTTTTGACTAGTACAGATCATGAGTCAGTCGACTCAACTTTTGAGTCAGTCGACTCACACCCCAAGTCAGTGGAACTGAATGCTTTTCTATTCACAAACATATTATCAATTAATGCAAAACATGACATCAACATCATTCCTTGATCCACTCTTATTGACCATTGAACTTGATGATTCAGTTAGTTCAAACTTTGAATTGATCAGTTCATAATCTAAAATGGTCGATCCATTTTTTACTACAACTAGTGTTCATCCAAAAATTGTTTGAATCAATCCAACACTTAAATAATTTGACCCAACACTCAAGTCAATCAAAGTAAATTCTTAATCAGTCAGTTTTTATCAGTGTTGTTTAGATTGAATTCCTAAAAACTTTAGTAATCAAGTTAAATCTTATTCATGAGTAAACTCCTATTCCAAATGTATCCTATGTGTGTGACCCTATAGGTCCCAAGTTATGTTGGCAATGAATGTCCATAACTAATTTATGACATCACAAGCAATGAGGGTTATCTAGAAACACATCATTGATATCCAAGTAATTGTAAAGTTGGAAAATAACTTCGACCTACAATCTGTGGTTAGTATTATAGTGATTCTATAGTTACTTTGTTCCTGATATCCAGATCAAACTTGAGGCATGGAATCATCATCCTCTTAACATTCAATCCATGAATCTTGAACTAGAGTAGACTATCTGGTATGCATGTGACCTCACATATCATATATTGATTCACATGTGTATGGCCATATGTTTCTCAGTCTAGCTTATCAAGTGGCCAAGATATCAACTCTAGTAGGAGGGACAACTCCCATATGCATCACTCACAGTCAATCCCCATTTGTCTCAGTGTACCCAAGCATCACCTTTATGGCAATCCTTATTCAATGTCATGTTGGATGATGTCAAAGTATATGGAATGACATGTGATGAGTGTAGTGATTTTATGTCTAAGGACCACAACCACCACTATCACTATAAGAGTTGATTTTGACCACCATTCAATTGTTTCCATGCATCAGTCTCAAGGTGGGCCTGTTTGTTACACTGTTCTCTAACAAGTACCTATGTGTTTGGTTTAACATCATATATCATGACTAATGAGATTTTGTCATCAACCAACACACATGCTAGCCTTATTTATTATTGATGTATGTTAGCTTCCACAATAACTTCCAACTAGGGACACAAAAAGAATGTATATACACTTATCATACATATGATCTCACTATTCAGGTCTTCAACTTTAAGGCACACATCATCGAGTAAAATCATTCCATAAACATCCATCATGTTATACCATTATCTTATAATTGAACAAATATATAGATGAAGATTGCCATAATTGTTAATAAAATTGATATAAGCCATTACAATCATCATATGAGTGTCTCTCTGGGCATACACACCAAAAAACTCCCACTTGCAATTAGAGACAATCACCTATGAACCCAATCCCCAAGTGATCTAAAATGACCATCGTGCTTCTGCTATGAAAGTACTTTTGTCAAGGGGTCGAAAACATTGCTTTCAGTTGGTACTCTACAAATCTTCACATCTCATCATTGTATGATATCTCATATGAGATGGAAATATTGTAGTATGTTCTTAGAACACTGATGAGATCTAGGTTCCTTAGCTTCTAGAATAGCTCCATTGTTGTCACCATACAACTCTAGTGCATCGATGATGCTTGGAACCACCCCAAGTTTAGAGATGAACTTCTTAATCCAGATAGGTTCCTTTACTGGATCAGAGGCAGCAATATACTCAACATCTATTGTAGAATCAACATTTGTTTCTTTCTTGGAACTCTTCCAGCTTATGACTCTATTGTTGAGAAAAAACACAAATCCAAATTGCAATCTAGAGTGATCTTTGTCAGTTTGGAAGCTTGCCTTGGTGTAACCTTTTACCACCAACTCTTTCTCACCACCGTAGACAAGGAACTGATCCTTAGTTCTTCTCAAGTACTTAAGGATGTTCTTAACTTCATTCCAATGACCCTCATCTGTATTTGACTAAAAACTTCTCATTATGCTCAAGTCATACGACACATCAGGATGAGTACATATCATTGAGTACATGATAGATCAAATTATATATGCATATGGAATCTTACTCATGTGATCCCATGCTTCATAAGAATTGGGGCATTGAGCTCTAGATATAGTAACACCATGAGACATGGGTAGGTTTACTCTCTTCAAGTTCTCCCTGTTGAACCTCTTCAACACTTTGTCAATGTATGTTCTCTGACATAGGCCAAGAAGCTTTCTAGATCTATCGCTATAGATCTTTATTCCTAGGATATAGGATTATTTGCTTAACTTCTTCATAGAGAATGTATTTCCTAGCCAGGTTTCTACCATTTGTAAGGTAGGGATGTCATTACTCATCCATAGCATGTCATCTACATATAATATGAGGAATATAATCATCTCCCACTATTTTTTAACACATGGTTAATCTTCATTGTGACTAAAGCCAAATTCTTTGACTATTTCACCAAATCAAATATACTAGCTCTGTGATGCTTGCTTCAATACATAGATTGACCTTTGTAGGTTGCATACTTTATTTGTATACTTTGGATTTATAAAGCCCCCAGGTTGTATCATGTACACACCCTCAAGCATATTCCCATTAAGGAATATTGTTTTAGCATCCATCATCCAAGTCTCATAGTCATAATAAGCTGCCATGCCAAGAATGTTGGTGATAGACTTAACCATGCAAAGTAAAGAAAAGGTTTCGTCATAGTCAACACCTTGAACTTGTCTGAAACCCTTTGCAACCAATCGATCTTAATAAGTTTGTACATTACCATCCATGTCATTCTTCTTCTTGAAGACCCACATGCACCCCATGGGTTTACCCCTTCAGGTGGATCCACTAAGGTCTATACCTTATTGGTGTACATGGATTCCATCCTAGATCTCATGGCCTCAAGCCACTTCTCAGACTCTAGTCCCTTCACAATGTCTTGGTAGATCGTTGGCTTGTCATCAATGAATAACTCATCACCTTCTAGAGTCATTGTATAACCAAATATTTTAGGCTCAAGGCATGTCCCACTAGATCTATGAGGTTCCCATGTTCCATGTGGAATTTGAGATTTCACAATAGTTTGTGACTCTCCATTTTCCTCTTGTACCTCTATAGGTTCAAAGTTTTCTTATTGGCTCGAACCTCTTCGATTTCTACTTTCCTCCCTCTAATTCCTTTGGAAATAAGTTCATTTTCTATGAAGACAACATCCTTAGCAACGAACATTTTGTTGTTAGATGGAGTATAAAAGTAGTATCCTCTGGTATTCATAGGATATTTAAAATAACATTTCTCTAATTTGGATCCAATATTTTCATGAAACTACTTTCTCACAAAAGATTCACATCCCCAAACATTCATAAAAGACACATTGGGACGCTTCCCCTACCAAATGTCATATGGTGTCTTTTGAACCAATTTAGATGGTACATAGTTTATTGTAAAGCTTGTGGCTTCCAGAGCATGTTCCCAGAAGGAAGTTGGAAGACTAGCAAAATTCATGTTTTACCATACCAAATCTAGTAAAGCACGATTTCATTTTTCAGATACACCATTATGTTGTGGTTGTCCAGGTAGAGTCCATTGTTATATGATAGCATAGTATCAAAGGAGGTCCTCAAATTTGTAGCTTAAGTACTCTCCACCTCAATCTGAATGAAGTGGTTTAATACTTTTACCAAGTTGGTTTCGTACTTCATTTATGAAATTCTTGAAATTTCCAAGGATTTGTGACTTATGTTTCATCAAGTAAACATAGCCATACTTACTGAAGTCATCAGTAAAGGTGATGAAGTATCGATAACCACCTCTAACATTTTTTCTAAAAGGTTCACATACAACGGTATGTATGAGTCCCAATAGATCACTTGTTGTCTCATTGTGTTCGGTGAAAGAAGCTGTCATCTTTCCCAACAAACAAGATTCACACATCTCTATTGATTCAAAGTCAAAAGAGTCTCTATAACCATCTTTATGGAGTCCAGAAATGTGTTTCTCATTGATTTTCCATAGACGGAAATGCCGAAGGTATGTTTTGTTTGATTTTTAAAGCTTTAATCTTTTGGTATTACGTTATAAACATTTGTTTCTATATCTAATAAATAAAACCATAGGACATTGAGGCACTGGCATAAAAGATCTCATTTTTATAAATAGAAGATTGACCATTCTTTATATGAAATAGGAACCCATTCTTGTCCATATACAAAAGTGATGTTTCTATTAATGGCATGTACAAAATGGCAGTTCTCTAACTCTATACAAGCCTCGTGGGAAGAGATAAATAATAGGTTCCAACTACAGTGGAAACAACTATTACTCCATTTGCAACACGTAGTTCAAACCATTTCTTAAAGGCTTACTTATTTTCAGATCCTACATACTTGAACATATGTGAGATCCACATCTGGTGTCTAGTGCCCAAGATGAAGAAGTAGACATATTTATCTCAATAATGTAAATGCCTAAAGTGAGTATCTATATCTCCTCATTTTTCTTCCTTAATTCCTCCAGGTAAAGAGGGAAATTTATTTTCTAGTGTTTAGGTTGGTGACAATGATGGCAATTACCTCCCTTGGTCAATCATCCCTTTTCTTTTAGTGTAGAAAACTTGGGTTTCTAGCCAACTTTAGAGCTTTTCTTAGCTTTTCCTTTTCCCTTGGACTTACTCTTTCCTTTTTTGATCATCATCATGGATTTGGGTTTATCCTTCTTTATTTTTGCTTTAGTGGTTCTCAACATGCCAAGTAATTCTAATAACAACTTGTCAAAATTGTTCATAGTTCATGACAAACTGGCTATATGATTCCTCCAGTGATTGCAGAATCACATTTTTGGTTGATGTGTGTCATTTGTGCACAAATCACTAGGGAAAGTCCTAGAGTTTACCCTTGTAGTATTAAGGTATCGGTCTAAAGGGACGACAGAAGAAAATGGTTGAAATTCAAATCCAAACATAAGAATAAGAAGAAAATTTTCAACTATTGTGAGTTTGGTTATGCTAAGAATAGAAATAAAGTGTAGGAATAACAAATCAAGATCAAATAATAAAAGCAACTGGGGTATGATGGTTCTCCACCAATAACCATGCTTTTACTCGAGGAATCAACTCGTAGATCTCAATAATCAAATTAGGACCATGTGGTTGTGTCCGTAGAAACACAAACTCACAAGGATCAGAATCCTTACAAACTCGTTGATCTTGGCATTTGTGGATCCTCATCTGTCCTTCCAACACATACCTCTCTTAGATCTCATCGAGATACATGTGATTCTTATTTGGAGTTCGTCCCATGGATCTGGTGATCGTTTCACCATGGGTTCTAACAAACAAACTACATGAGTAGAAAGATCATAATCTAATTTTCGTTAATCATGTCAGTAGAATCATGGGTTCATAATTGATAGGGCATGTGGTCTCAACATCCCCATAAAGAAATAATCTTACTACCCAAGAATTAAGTAAGGATTAAAGAATAAAAGGAAATAATCAAAATTAATGGATCATGGGTTCTTTCTTGTGGGGATCCAGGATCATATCACACCCATAAGAATATATTAATTTATTTGATGATCAAGGTAGAAACAAGTGAAGAATATACTTTAATTGAAAGAGGGAGTCGATTACATTGAATAAAAATAGGTAATTGGGTTAACCCCCATGCCCCATTATGAAACTACTCAGACATAATTAAATCACAGAAGCAAAAACTAGATAATAAGGACCGCCCCTTTGCTTTGGAATCCCTCATCCTTATATAGGGAAAGGAGGGGGAGGAAACCCTAAAAAGGGGAGGAAAGGAATGACGGTTGGTTGTTGAAGAAGGTAGATTGTTGGATGTGAAATGACCGGTTCACACCCTGAACTTCTCGAATCAAATCCTTGGGAGCACGAGCCTATGATAGTGGTGAAAACCCTAGTCAAAGGGGTGGCAACATCATTTTACCAAGTCTTTTGGTCATTGAAGATTGAGCCAGTTGTTTTGAATATAAAATGTCCGCTTCATGCTTTTGGGTCGATCGGGTAGAGGAATGAGATGCATGGTTTGTTCACTATCTTGGCAGGTTGAGTAGGTGGATCAACACCATGAAATAGCTGATCAAGATTTGGAATGAGGCACATTGAGCAAGTGAACGAATCATCTCATGGAGTGAGCCTATTAGTTGGATTTCTGGGCAGGTATTCTTTTGTGCTACTGAGCCGATCATTTTGGAAGAGATGAAATGGTGGGTTGAGATGCAAAATTTGATATATGGATCCTCTGATTCTTGGGTCTTATGGATCTCTGAAGTAATGTGAATATTTTTCTACAAAACCCATGACAAACAAGTAAAAATTGCAATTCAAGCAAGAAGAGTTAGCTAAGAAAATTTATGATAAATCTATCAATTAGTCAATAATTTATTGTCAAATAAAGATTAAAAAGGTATGGAATAATGTGTGAGTTTGTAGTCATAAAAATACCCCAGACTTTGTGTTTCTTTTTCTCAAGCAACATAAAATATTTCCATACAATTTTTTAGCATGTTGTCCTCAACTGCATAACACCACTTGAGTCCTTTCACCTTATATGGCCAAGAAACCTTAACTTCATGGATTCACAAAGAATAATTTTTAATATTCCATACTTCAATATTATTTATACGACTTGGTTCCATTTCAAGTCCTGCAGTAAAATACATATAACATTTCCTTTGCATTTGGTACTCCCACATATTCGTTCGAGTTGTTCACACAAGAACAAGGCTCAATGATTAGATGGGGTCATATAGTTTACCCTGGGTATAAAATTGGAGTGAAGGAGGTGTGAAGGAAGCAACGTATCCACTATTTGACTTGAGGCCTTTTATTTCTTTGTTTGTAGTTACATTGACCATATGTTTTGGTGTTCTTTTGGAATCTTTTCTTGATAGTATGCCCCTATCAAATTTATGAGGCATGTGGAAGAAATGAAGAGGGAGGAGAAGGGGTCTGCCACCTTGAACTTATACTTGGGCACATTGGATTTTTATTTTTATTTTGTGGATGGAGAGATAAGAAGGTGATGGAAGATGTGAATAAGAGATTGTTATTTATGCAACTCTTTTTTTCTAAATTTTAACCGCATAGGGAGTATCATACATTGGATCAATTAATTTTTATATTATGTAAAATTCAACGAATTTTTCAGGTCAATTGATAATTCTAGACAAGGAAGCATTATTTTATAATCCTATTAGTCATCTATGGCTTGCCATATTTTCCAAGGAATGGTGTTAATTCGGAACCTAGGTGACAGAATAACTTCTAACAATGGTTGGTTTATAATTGTGTTGAAAAATAAGTTGCATCATTCAAAGGGGATATAGAGATAAAC
The DNA here is from genome assembly GCA_963693085.1 of Alisma plantago-aquatica. Classification (NCBI taxonomy): domain Eukaryota; kingdom Viridiplantae; phylum Streptophyta; class Magnoliopsida; order Alismatales; family Alismataceae; genus Alisma; species Alisma plantago-aquatica. The sequence continues at coordinate 671,080,317 of OY856409.1, read as the reverse complement.
ATTCATCTCAATATGGACAACTAGATATAGGCCTAGTCGACTAGATAAGGGCCAAAACTAGAGGATTTTTTTTAAGAATAAAGCTAAACTACATAACATAAAAATGGCAACAAATTTAAGATAGGGTGGGTGGAATGAGTAGGTGCCACTCACCTCCACCCCTAACTTCAAATTTTGCTCATCCTTAGAAAACCTTAAATTTAGAATGGAGAGATGAAAATCACTGGGTTGCTTCCAAACAAACACCATGTTTAAGGTTGAAGGCACGACAATAGTGGTATCCCCTCGGGGGGGGGGGGGGGGGGGCAGATCTGGTCTTTGAATTGAGGTATTATAATGATTCAAATACATTCCTTGCAGCCACCCCCTCATCTTTTCTTGAGCTCCTTGGAAGGTGTCGTGCATGGCTTGGCTAACATTTGTGTACCAAGGACAAGAGTTGGGATCTGAATGGATGGGTTCCCATGGTTCGATATATGATAAGGAATAGTTATGGTGTATCATAATTATTATGAAGTGAAGAGTTTAGATTCAAGTGTGGATTCTTGGTCATCCCACCATATTGGTCACTAGTGTCAATGGGTAATGAGTTGGAAGGATGATAATTGGATACTTAATCATTGACTTTCAACAGTTCTTCTTGAGTTGCAATGGGAATTGGTAACTCATAGGGGATCAGATGGGTATTGTAGACTGGATCTTGTAGAGGAGATGGGAGAAGGAGAGAGGCAGTGGCTCAAATTTTGGGTAGAAAGGAGGAAAAGGTGGTGAGCATGGAATCTCTTGGGTAGTGAGACTAGGTGTTACAAGAATGGGGATGGTGGGAAGGGGGGTTTCCATCATCAAGGGGCTGGTTGGTGGGGCTTCGATTTACATTATGGCTTGGTTGTTCACTAGAGAGATTTGAGATTCAGTCACAGATTGGGTCTCAAAGTCAAGGAAACGCTAATGCATCTGGTTGAACTAGTCAATGCAGTCGAGGAAGTATACTTCTTCTTCTCTAGTATACTTCATGCTACCTCAATAAGCTTGGAAATTGATAAATTTAGTCCCCACATCAATGAGTGCCTTAGAAGTGGATAGGAATGGCCTACCAAATTTAAGTGGGTCGAAATAATCTTCATTTATATCCAGTACCACAAAGTCGCATGGGGTGTAAAATTTTCTAACTTTAATAGGTACATCATCTAGTTGGATGCTCACATGGGTGGGTCGATCATTGGTGAGACCACGTCTTTTTCACCTACTTAGGGGAATGATGGTGATGCTTTCTCCAATATTAGCTAACCCTGATTGGCTAAAGAATCACCAATGTGCCTATAATCCCAAAGGATCATGGGGATTTTTGTTTACGTGGCATCTTGCTTTGGATAATGTTTGGCGTGGTACTGACAATTATACTGTGTCAGATTCTTCACTAATGTACTTGCATTTCAACGGGGTCTTGAAGAATTTTGTCCATTGTGGCAGTTCTTTCATGGCGTTTGTAAGGACTGGGACCCAAGAGGGGATCCACTCCCCACTTAATTTGAGGAACAAAACCATCTATTCCAACTTCCTCAAAAGCTATGCTAGTATAGTTGTATATCTTTTTTCATTTCTCAAATGATGGTATACAAGAATAACTAGATTATATCAACAAAAATATATTTCATGACTATATTCAATTTAAACATGATTAAAAAATATTCTACCATTTAGGATTTACATGGAAGTTACAACATTGGGACCTCAGTAGAGGGATATCCAACTATCTCCATTCTATCTCCCCAAGAGCTTCACTTAGCAAGTCCATGTCAGCATGTCCAGCCTTCTAAATCTAACACCTGGGGCTAGAAGTATACCCCGTAAGAAGAAAAAAACTAGAATATATCATAAAAACGTTGGTATGTGGATATAAGATATGGATTGGGGAACTTAAGAAAAAAGGACATCAAATATAACAATGATTCCCATAGAAGAGGAAAGTATCACCCAAGTGGGAATCAAAAGAATTGGAATTGTTAAGAGATGATAGTCAAGGATAAGAGATTTCTTGCCTTTAGATAATGTCACAATAATAATATCACAATTCATAAGTAATTGCATGATGAGAAATAAAAAGACTAAAATATACTAAAAAGCAGGGGAGGAACCCATATATTCCATACCAAGGGCAGGAGGACTAAAACCTCACTTCCAAATAAATATAGTATATTGCAGGGGAATAAAACTCAGTGCATGACATGGGAACAAAACCATGTGCTTAATATCATATGTGGTCGGGGAACAAAACCCATTACCATGTAAGGGAATAAAACCAAGTGCCTGTAAGCATTATAAGTGGCAATGGAATAAAACCAAATGCCTATATGGAGAAATTACTTATAGTTATGACTAGTCAATCACCCATGCAAATAGGGCATGTAAGATAAAGTATAGTCAAGCACAAATAAGGCATGAGACAATCCAACTGAAATCAATGGGGTCAGAGGACCTATAAATAAGCATTCAAACATTTCCACAATTAAGATAATACACATGAGCACAAAAGTCCACAACTTTAAAATTAGGGTTTTGTGAGGAAAAAGATATACAAGTTATAGAAAATGATCCAAAGAATGTCCAAGAAAGTAAGGCGATCACAAGATCAAAATCAAAATGGAATCTTTCACATGAAATAAATCCTCAGAAGATAGAATACTGGTGTAAGCTAACTTGTTCAAGAGAGAGGAGGATAATAGGTTTATTACTCAAAAAGAATAATATGGAGTGCATACATACCTTACATAGAGTCTACATAAGTCCAAACTGAGTCCTATGTCCAAGCCTAGGTCTCCAAATAACCTATGAAACATATGTAGAATTAGGGTTAAGTTTACATTAATTACATAAAAAACCCTAAATTCGCCTCTTTACTATTGTAATTTAGGTTATAAAAACCATGTGATCCTATAGATTATATTTTCCTAAGTTCATAGAATATTTTACTTTATATTTTTTACTTACAGATTACTAGTTTTGAATTTTAGAAATACTAAACAAGTAGAAAAATTCGTAGAAAATCACATACTTGTTATATTTGAATTAGGTGATAAAACAAATACCATTGGATGGAGAATAATGAAAATTTCTAAAACACATTTTCTTTTATTTTAATAGAGCTAAAAATAATTTATTGTGCATTTTATAGTTCTTGGCCAATCAAAAAACCTAATAAGCCACATCTACAATCTCGCTTGAAAATCTGACACGCCTTGTTGAAGTGGACCAATAGAAATCGACCACCTCAATCTTGGCTAGGGCTATACATATATCAGTCCAGACTGATGAACCAGACCGGATCGGCTATTCGATTTGGTCCGGTCTTGGACTGAGTTTCATTTCAGTCTAGTCCTCGGTCCTCTATTTCTACGATTTTATTCCTCGATCCGATCCGGACCAAAATTGATCCAGACCGGTCTAGACTGATTGGATCGAATAACTTAAAAGAATATCATTCTATTATAAATTAGTGGCAACAAATGTTTATATTAGTACTAAGTTTTATGAAGGTTTGTTGGGAATGGAGTGTGTGATGGTTAAATATATAAATATTAAGTTATATGTAACCTGCTAGAAATATTATTACCCCTAGATTAGAACTAAATACTTGTAAGAATGTGACATGAGAAGAAGTGATGGAGTTAAGTAGATAATTGTATTACTAAAAGTAGTGAAAGAAAGTTAGTAATCACTTCAATATATAATTCCTTCATATTTTTTATCTAGTAGCAATTTTAGTTGATCTGGTTCCATTCCGGTCTATACATTTATTGGTCCGGTCCTGGACCGAACAAATTCTTGTTCGGTCCCATCCTCAGTCCAAGAATTTTATTTATTTGGGTCTCAGTCTAGTTCGGTCTTTGTCCAGTCCTATCCAGGTTTGGACCAATGCACTGTCGTAATCTTGACCCACGCTATCCATAACACACACATACAGTAAAGTAGGTGTAAAAGAGTGAAATCACCCCTTTACTAAAAATTTGAAGAATAAAACATACATTCCAAACACGCTCAAGAGGTATCCTGGAACAAGTGTAAAATTTTCAATTTTCAAATAATAGTACTCAAAATACCAAAGAGTATAGTAGCAGAATAAAAGTAATGACTATAATCAAATTTTCAAAAGTACATAATTATCTCCCGCATAGGGTTTACATGGATATCACATCATAAGGATCTAATAGAGATAAATCTATACCATAACAAGATTGTCACCAAGCTTTAGCAACTTAAGCTAGTACATCTCTTCAGGCCATGTCATCCAAGTCTTTCACCTAGGGTTGGAAGCATACCCCAACAAGAGGAGAAAAATAGATACCATCAACAAAGGCTGGTATGTGCATACTAAAATATGGTTGAGAAAATTTATGGATTAAAGGACGTCAGAATAAAAGGCTTCACATAGAAAAGTAATGGACTATCCAATTGAGAAAAAATAAAATAATTTCAATAAAAGAGATTAATAAGACCAAAGTATAAGAATAAAGCATCCATGTATTTCACATGTGAAAATACTAGAACAATATAAAGATGTAGATAGGAAATATCACATCTACCAAAAAATCTGGGGTGAGTGGAAACTGTATATATATGCTCTAAATATGGAGTGGGCAGGAACTATATATATCCACTTTGAGCAGGAAATACACATATACTCAAAATATTTTCATATGCATAAAATTATTAACATCTACATTCATATGTGGGAATGTTCACATCCACATAAAATAACATGTAACATTATATTAGTAGTCACCACATGATGCATATAAAAAGAATAAGTAAGTATGAAAGAGAATAAAATAGATGAGAACATCCAAAAAAATAGAAAGGGATCATAGGATTCATGCCATCACATAATTGCCATATAAACATCCACTACAAAGGTGGGAAAAGAAGCACATATCACCAAAGAATGTTCCACCATGAGTAATGTATAAGGAAGACTTCAAGAGAATGTCCATACAGGATAATATGATCACAAGATTAGTAAAAAATAAAGTAGTTCACATGAACCATAATTTTCAAAGAAAGAGAGATAATGTGTAGCCTATTGTCCATAGGACCAAGAGAAAGAAGAAGTAGGTCAATTGCTCAATGGAATAATGGGAAATGCAAACATACATTAAGGAGTAGAATAAGAAACTACTAAATATAGAAATAATATAAGATGCAATCATACCTCTCCTCAGAGTCCAACAAGTACAAAGTCCAACCTTCCAAGTCTAGATCTCCAAAGCACCTATGATGCATATATGTAGAATTAGGGTAAGATTTTCATTAATTATCAAAACCCTAAAAATCACCTTATTAATATTAGTGAATTAGATTATTAAAACCATGCCTTATTTTATATTATATTTTTTTATTTCAAAACATATTTTACTTTATTTGTATAAATTATCAGTTACGCTTTTTATAATTTATAACCAATTAGGAAAGTTCTTGAAAATCATATATTTATTATTTTGAAATTAGGTGATGAAATTAGAGCCATTGTGTAGATTATAATATCCTTATTATAAGTCATATTTTATTTTATTTTTTTAGATATAGATAATTAGTTTTGAATTTTCAAAAATTTGACCAATCAAATAATACCAAAAATCTACATCATCACACATAACCTAGTGAACAGTACAACTTGTTGAGTTGGCTCAATCGTAAGTGGGTAACTCAGCCTAACACACAAATGACTGGGCAATTCACATATGCAGAAAAGAAGTCCCAAAACATTTGTTAAATGACACTTTTTCCACTTGTTGAAAAACAAAGCATCACCAGAAACATGAGGGTCAGAGAAGAGATTTGATATAGGGGATTCATCCCCAATTCCTTCCTCACACCATGTCCATCAGTAGCATCAAGCCATGGTTCTAGAGGAAGCTCCTCCCCAAGACACACTTTGGAACCACCCAAAATCTCACGATGAACTTCCTCAAAGTTGACCAGCTCCTACTCAAACTCAAAGGCATATACATGCATATAGAACTCAGACCAGGCTTTCTGCCATGGTCGACCAAGCGAAATATAGAGAAAGAAGGCCAGGTAGTTTGAGGGAGAAAGCAAAAGACTTGTAAAGAGAGATCCAGAGAGTGAAAGTTACCTAAGGGTTCACGATGTTTAAAAGTCAAAGTGAAGAGAAGAAAAAGATCAACATGACCTACTGAGGAGAGAGCATCCGATTTCACAAGATGACGAACCAAAATGGTAGAAAAAATGGATCACAAGAAGTACCATGATTTTAAAGAATCTTATGGCATCATTCTCTTCGAGAGGGTCAATTGATCGTGTTTAGGTCCTTAGTGGAAACTTCGAAAGCTCCTACCTAGACATTGGAGTCGTGAAGGCGTCATTGAGAAGGACTTGGGCATGGAAAGTGTTGGGAAATCATCATTTAGAGGAGGTTTAAAATCCATATCTCAAGGTGATGAGCAGACTATGGAGGGGATTTATATAGTTCCAATTTCCCATAGGAATAAGGAGACTGAAAAAGAAAGAAGACCAAGAAGAAATAGGGGAAAACGGTGAGAAGAAATTGGGGATTTCCAAACCAGGAAGATCCAAGGTTCGATTAATACATCAATGGGTGTGGAATTGGATGAGGAATATAACTGCAAAGAAATCATATGGAAAGGTGCCATGAAGAGGGAGAAATCGCAAAAACAAATCCCATTTGTGCTAGGTGCCTATTTCTAAAATGGGCGTGAAGAAGGTGACAACCCCTAGCCATCTGATCCAAAAAGGAACGACAGGGATGGCCTTGCAATGAAAAAGAAAAGGAAAATAGAGTGTGATGAGGAACTTTCAGAAATCGGATAATCCAATGCATTAAAATAAAGTTTAGTTAAGTTTCTTTCCAAATCAAATTGTGGTTCCCAACAAAGTCCTATTAATATGAAAAATTTTCACCTAGGCTAACTAAAATATGTAAATTCCAATTTTGTCATTAGTTTTCCCTATTGGAGACTTTTGCTATTGTATTTAATTCTTTTAAAGTAAATCACATTTTCTATTCCCTAATGCATTAGAATCACCCAATTATTGTGAAACTTAACCCTCAAGCAAACTTTAACATGTTTGGAATTTGTCATAAATTTATCTTTCAATATTATTTGATATGTTATTTAATATTTTAGACTTTATTTGCACTTTCTCTCTCCTAAACATATTAGAACATTAAAGATTGTCCAAATTATTTGAAAATTTACCCGTAGGCTTATTTTGGCATGTAGATTTCTATTATGAGAATTGTTTTCACTTTGGAAGACTTTTAGTTGTTTATTTTATATTTTGGAGAAAACTCACCTTTTCATTTCTAAAAGAAATAGACATATTTATTATTATTCTAAATTTGTGAAACTTGATCTCCAAGCCAAAACATATCCAAAGAAAATGAATGTGAAGTTATTCATATCCAATTAGTCTTCCTTTTATGAGTTTTACATAATTAACATTTGTGTCCCATTATTATTTTATTGAACATATTTTTTCATTGTTATCATCATTCTTCCAATTTTGTTCCATATCTTCACATTAGAAAAAAAAAGTTTTATATATTATTATTGTGTACGAAATTATTTATGTTTATTATTTAATTCATTAATACATCAATTCCTTATCTATTTGAATTATGTATTAATATTCTCATTTATGGACACCTAAACCTCATACCATACTCAGCATTATCACATGTGGCATATTTTATTGGTATAAAGATTATTTATGAGAGCATGCATATATCTTAGGGTGATTTAATCATGTGCTAACATATTAGGGTTACAATTAACTATTATCAGGTATATCTTCATCCTTGTTTGGCCAAGACCAAAGAACTAAACTTTCTATGCTCCAAGGCATAAGATTGGGGTCAATAGGCTAGATTTTAGCTCGTTATAGCACTCAACCCCTTAAAAGGTTTCATTCTCAAAATATAATCATCCATACTTCATAAACCAACTACTCTCCACCCCTTAAAAGGTTTTACCTAATTAACCTAGGTAAATAACATCTAGGTGAATGATTTGGGGACTTAAGTTGTTCATGTATTAAACTAAAAAGTCATAACCAACTACGGTTCTTTAGGTCATTGTGTCTATAACCTAAGAAACCTAAGATTTATATGGTCAAACCAAAGAATCATAATATATAAAGGGTAAGTCCACTACACCCATATATTACTCCACACATCCCTAGTCATTTCTTCATAGAGAAAACTAGGGCTAAGATTCTATTCTAACAAATTTTAGGGTTTAACCACTAAAACTTCACATACCTCTTCATTGTGACTTGGCTCAAGAAAACATTGATACATCTAGAAAACATTATTTTTATACATATAGTATTATAAGGAATAACAATTTTTGGTGAAAACTTTTGCGTTTGAAAACTGAAATCAGGGCCCAAAATCAAAGCGAGAACCAAGTCACAATATTTCTGTATAGTTTCTTCTTTACAACTACTACCCTCATCCTCATGCCAACCCACATAAAAACCAAATATACTTTTCACCATTAATCTATATGGTAGGGTAAGATCATTTAAAACCTCATCAAATCGGGGTGCACCTCATATCAACCATTCATCATCTCATGAAAAATATAGATCAATTCTAGGGTGATCATCTCACCTAAAGGGGAACAATGTAAGGCAAGGGTTCTAAATCGGGAGACAAACTTGAAATAGTCATATTTTGACTACCATGAGCTCTAATACCATGATGTAAAAGAGTGAAATACCCCTTTACTAAAAATTTCAAGAATAAAACACACACTCAAGAGGTATGCTGGAACAAGTGTACATTTTTAAGATTTCAAATAATGGTAATCAAAAGATCAAAGAGTATAGCAGCAGAATAAAAGTAATTTATATAATCAATTTTTCAAAATTACACAATAATCTCCCACATAGGGTTTACATAGATATTACATCGTAAGGATCTGGTACAAGGAAATATAAACCATAACAAGATTGTCTCCAAACTTTATCTCCTTAAGCTAGTCCATGTCTTCATACCATGCCATCCAAGTCCTTCTCCTAGGGTTGGAAGCATACCCCAGTAAGAGGAGAAAAATAGATAACATTAGCAAAGGCTGGTATGTGCATACTAAAATATGGTTGAGCAATTTTTTGGATTGAAGGACGTCAAAATAAAAGACTTCCCATAGAAAGGTAATGGACTACCCAGTCGGGCATAAAAGAAAAAATCACAATAAAAATAGATAAATAAGAGCAAAGTATAAGAATAAAGCATCCATGTGTTTCACTGGTGACAATACTAGAACAATAAAATATGTAGGTAGGAAATAGAACATCTACAAAAAAATGTCAAATGATTGGGAATTGTATACATCCACTCTAAATATGGAGTGGAAAGGAACTGTATACATCTACCCTAAGCAGGAAATACACATCTACTCAAAATATTTTCATATGCACAATTATCTAACATCTGCATTCACATGTGGGAATGTTCACTATAACATCCCTGACCTGGGTTATGCTTAACCCTAGATGTTTTGTTTAATAAAGTTGATTATATGCTTGCTCTTATCTCTTGAAAAGTAATTAAGGCTCAAGAGGAACTTATATTTCAATTTTAGTCCTTTTTGAATAATGTTGAAATAATGTTTTACTTGTTTTGGACTAAAGTGCAAATTACCCAAGTTGAGGGGTTAAATTTTAAATTTTGCATGGTGAAATGTTCCTCTAGTGTTGAAGCATCATAAGAGTGAAAATGATGCAGAGGAATCGCTTGTAGAAGCCTGAATAACAAGAAAGAGCTTGTTGAGCAATGTTTGTGCATTAAAACCTAGCTTTTTTGTAATGTGCAATTTAACCAAAACATAGGGTTCAATATGCAAAATACCACTTCAAGAGGGTCCCTCATGATTCATGGAATCATGTAGAGAAAACAATTTGAGAGGGGTGCCTCATTTGAATCATTTTGGAAGAGAGAGAATCTTGATATTAAAATAATCAAGATTTAAGCATAATTGGAACTTTACTTCAAATTAATGCAAAAATAAATATGTTAATTTAATTGCCCTTCAACCAAAATTGTAATGGTTGAAATTAGATAAGTTTGGAAGTTCTTATGCCTTGCAAAGGCCATGGAAATATCTAAGTGAGTGGAGAACCCACTCACGTTAGTTAAATCAAAAGTAATATCCACTAAAAATGGGGTATTATTACTATATGATTTAAGGTGCTTAATTGCTTTTCCATAAATTCATGGATAATAAAGAGGAATTTGAAGGTGGGGAAAATGGCTTTGCATCAAATAATTTAGGGGGGAGTGGTGGCACCAATTTTGGAATTAAAAGGATTTTATAAGATATTTTCTCTCTCATTGAATTTCTTATAAAAACACCTTTTACAAAACAATTGAGAGGCTTTTTCGAAACCACTTCCACTCTTTGCTTGAAAAACGACCAAGGGATCTTTGGAGGATCAGGAGGATGACCCCCAACCTGTTGGTAAGGTCCGTGACCTCTTTTTACCTTGATTCCATGGTGGAAATCAAAAATCAATGCATGATTTCTTCTTATCTCCATTCCATCTTCAATTCTAGCCATTCCTTTTCACTCAAAGCTTAAGGACGAGCTTGGGATAATGGAAGGTGTAGCTTTCACCATTAAAGACGTGGAGGTTGAGGCTTTGAAGATCAATTGAAGGTGGGTTATATAACTTGATCGCTTGAATGTTATTATTGATTTCATACCTATATCAATTGTTGATTCTTTCTTCATTCTCAGAATTTTATTTGATTTATTGATGCAATCACCATGAAAATCATAGAAAGCATCATTGGTTTATATCTTGATGATTATGACATCATCATAAGCACACACCTCCACAAATATCTATTGCAAACGGTTTCAAAATTTGAGTCCAGTCAGTTTTAATAAAGTTAGCCAAACGGTTTCATCAAATCGTTTGAAACAAAATGGGTTCAAAACTGTTTGGAATGGTTGACCACAGTTGACTATTTGAAGTTCTTATGCTGATGTTTATGGTTGATGACCCATTAAATTCAATTGATTAGTTTCAAAGGGTTCATCAGTTAAAGGTCCATCAAGTACCAAACCCTAATTGGGTTGAGTGCTGAAATTCTCAATTGATTGATTCAATTTTTGGGTTGACTAACCCAAACAGTCTCAAGACCATTTGGAGGTCACCCAAATGGTCTCAAGACTGTTTGGAGGTCAACTAAGACCATTTGGAAGTCTATGGTGGAGTATGATTAGATGTTTGAAGATCTAGTGATATCAAATTGAAATACAATCAATAGCTCAAGTGATGATCAATTCAATGATCCAAACCCTAATTGAATTTCACAAATTTCAATGGCGGGATGGGGAAAATGATCTCACAACTGTTTGGAGGTCATCCAAATGACCTCGAGACCGTTTGAGGTCAGGTCATGTTATGGTTTGATGATGGTTCATGGATTTCAATTGAATTAGTTCCATAATGTCAACCATTGATGGTTCCTCGATTTATAAACCTTAATTTATAGTTTCTTGATTATAAACCCTAGTTGAATTGGGTTCAAAACCCTAATTGATGGTCCAATTGAAGGGTGATTCAATGGTTTAATTGAAGAATAAATCAGTGGTTCAATTGATAGGCGGTTCATTGATTGGAACCCTAAATCGATTAAGTGATGGAAAACCTTTTTGGTCCATTTAGTTTTGAGAGAGAGTTTGGACTAAACGGTCTCACACCGTTTGGAGACCCAAGTTCATTAGGTTTCAAAATAATTTGCTTAAACAGTTTCAATATTGTTTAGCTTAAACGATTTTAAATAATTCAAGGTCTGAGTGACCAAGTCCGTTTGAGGTCTAAGTGACCAAGACCATTTGGGGTTCAATTGGTCAATCCAAGTTGGACACCTAATGTAATTAAAAGTCAATTAGACTTGAATATTAATAATGTATTCCAAAGGTGAGTACAAAGGTTGAACCCTAACGGTGTGCACTTAATTGAAGGGTTGACCTAGATAAATTTTGGAATACTTAATATTGTATTACTAAAAGTAGTGAAAGAAAGTTAGTAGATAATTGTATTACTAAAAGTAGTGAAAGAAAGTTAGTAATCACCTCAATATATAATTCCTTCATATTTTTTATCTAGTAGCAATTTTAGTTGATCTGGTTCCATTCCGGTCTATACATTTATCGGTCCGGTCCTGGATCGAACAAATTCTTGTTTGGTCCCATCCTCAGTCCAAGAATTTTATTTATTTGGGTCTCAGTCTAGTTCGGTCTTTGTCCAGTCCTATCCAGGTTTGGACCAATGCACTGCCGTAATCTTGACCCACGCTATCCATAACACACACATACAGTAAAGTAGGTGTAAACGAGTGAAATCACCCCTTTACTAAAAATTTGAAGAATAAAACATCCATTTCAAACACGCTCAAGAGGTATCCTGGAACAAGTGTAAAATTTTCAATTTTCAAATAATAGTACTCAAAATACCAAAGAGTATAGTAGCAGAATAAAAGTAATGACTATAATCAAATTTTCAAAAGTACATAATTATCTCTCGCATAGGGTTTACATGGATATCACATCATAAGGATCTAATAGAGATAAATCTATACCATAACAAGATTGTCACCAAGCTTTAGCAACTTAAGCTAGTACATCTCTTCAGGCCATGTCATCCAAGTCTTTCACCTAGGGTTGGAAGCATACCCCTGCAAGAGGAGAAAAATAGATAACATCAACAAAGGCTGGTATGTGCATACTAAAATATGGTTGAGAAAATTTATGGATTAAAGGACGTCAGAATAAAAGGCTTCACATAGAAAAGTAATGGACTATCCAATTGAGAAAAAATAAAATAATTGCCATAAAAGATATTAATAAGACCAAAGTATAAGAATAAAGCATCCATGCATTTCACATGTGAAAATACTAGAACAATATAAAGATGTAGATAGGAAATATCACATCTACCAAAAAATCTGGGGTGAGTGGAAACTGTATATATATGCTCTAAATATGGAGTGGGCAGGAACTATATATATCCACTTTGAGCAGGAAATATACATATACTCAAAATATTTTCATATGCATAAAATTATTAACATCTACATTCATTTGTGGGAATGTTCACATCCACATAAAATAACATGTAACATTATATTAGTAGTCACCACATGATGCATATAAAAAGAATAAGTAAGTATGAAAGAGAATAAAATAGATGAGAACATCCAAAAAAATAGAAAGGGATCATAGGATTCATGCCATCACATAATATGCCATATAAACATCCACTACAAAGGTGGGAAAAGAAGCACATATCACCAAAGAATGTTCCACCATGAGTAATGTATAAGGAAGACTTCAAGAGAATGTCCATACAGGATAATATGATCACAAGATTAGTAAAAAATAAAGTAGTTCACATGAACCATAATTTTCAAAGAAAGAGAGATAATGTGTAGCCTATTGTCCATAGGACCAAGAGAAAGAAGAAGTAGGTCAATTGCTCAATGGAATAATGGGAAATGCAAACATACATTAAGGAGTAGAATAAGAAACTACTAAATATAGAAATAATATAAGATGCAATCATACCTCTCCTTAGAGTCCAACAAGTCCAAAGTCCAACCTTCCAAGTCTAGATCTCCAAAGCACCTATGATGCATATATGTAGAATTAGGGTAAGATTTTCATTAATTATCAAAACCCTAAAAATCACCTTATTAATATTAGTGAATTAGGTTATTAAAACCATGCCTTATTTTATATTATATTTTTTTTATTTCAAAACATATTTTACTTTATTTGTATAAATTATCAGTTACGCTTTTATAATTTTAACCAATTAGGAAAGTTCTTGAAAATCATATATTTATTATTTTGAAATTAGGTGATGAAATTAGAGCCATTGTGTAGATTATAATATCCTTATTATAAATCATATTTTATTTTATTTTTTTAGATATAGATAATTAGTTTTGAATTTTTAAAAATTTGACCAATCAAATAATACCAAAAATCTACATCATCACACATAACCTAGTGAACAGTACAACTTGTTGAGTTGGCTCAATCGTAAGTGGGTAACTCAGCCGAACACATAAATGACTGGGCAAGTCACATATGCAGAAAAGAAGTCCCAAAACATTGGTTAAATGACACTTTTTCCACTTGTTGAAAAACAAAGCATCACCAGAAACATGAGGGGCAGAGAAGAGATTTGATATAGGGGATTCATCCCCAATTCCTTCCTCACACCATGTCCATCAGTAGCATCAAGCCATGGTTCTAGAGGAAGCTCCTCCCCAAGACACACTTTGGAACCACCCAAAATCTCACGATGAACTTCCTCAAAGTTGACCAGCTCCTACTCAAACTCAAAGGCATATACATGCATATAGAACTCAGACCAGGCTTTCTGCCATGGTCGACCAAGCGAAATATAGAGAAAGAAGGCCAGGTAGTTTGAGGGAGAAAGCAAAAGACTTGTAAAGAGAGATCAAGAGAGTGAAAGTTACCTAAGGGTTCACGATGTTTAAAAGTCAAAGTGAAGAGAAGAAAAAGATCAACATGACCTACTGAGGAGAGAGCATCTGATTTCACAAGATGACGAACCAAAATGGTAGAAAAAATGGATCACAAGAAGTACCATGATTTGAAAGAATCTTATGGCATCATTCTCTTCGAGAGGGTCGTTGATCGTGTTTAGGTCCTTAGTGGAAACTTCAAAAGCTCCTACCTGGACATTGGAGTCGTGAAGGCGTCATTGAGAAGGACTTGGGCATGGAAAGTGTTGGGAAATCATCATTTAGAGGAGGTCTAAAATCCATATCTCAAGGTGACGAGCAGACTATGGAGGGGATTTATATAGTTCCAATTTCTCATAGGAATAAGGAGACTGAAAAAGAAAGAAGACCAAGAAGAAATAGGGGAAAACGGCGAGAAGAAATTGGGGATTTCCAAACCAGGAAGATCCAAGGTTCGATTAATACATCAATGGGTGTGGAATTGGATGAGGAATATAACTGCAAAGAAATCATATGGAAAGGTGCCATGAAGAGGGAGAAATCGCAAAAACAAATCCCATTTGTGCTAGGTGCCTATTTCTAAAATGGGCGTGAAGAAGGTGACAACCCCCAGCCGTCTGATCCAAAAAGGAACGACAGGGATGGCCTTGCAATGAAAAAGAAAAGGAAAATAGAGTGTGATGAGGAACTTTCAGAAATCAGATAATCAAATGCATTAAAATAAAGTTTAGTTAAGTTTCTTTCCAAATCAAATTGTGGTTCCCAACAAAGTCCTATTAATATGAAAAATTTTCACCTAGGCTAACTAAAATATGTAAATTCCAATTTTGTCATTAGTTTTCCCTATTGGAGACTTTTGCTATTTTATTTAATTCTTTTAAAGTAAATCACATTTTCTATTCCCTAATGCATTAGAATCACCCAATTATTGTGAAACTTAACCCTCAAGCAAACTTTAACATGTTTGGAATTTGTCATAAATTTATCTTTCAATATTATTTGATATGTTATTTAATATTTTAGACTTTATTTGCACTTTCTCTCTCCTAAACATATTAGAACATTAAAGATTGTCCAAATTATTTGAAAATTTACCCGTAGGCTTATTTTGGCATGTAGATTTCTATTATGAGAATTGTTTTCACTTTGGAAGACTTTTAGTTGTTTATTTTATATTTTGGAGAAAACTCACCTTTTCATTTCTAAAAGAAATAGACATATTTATTATTATTCTAAATTTGTGAAACTTGATCTCCAAGCCAAAACATATCCAAAGAAAATGAATGTGAAGTTATTCATATCCAATTAGTCTTCCTTTTATGAGTTTTACATAATTAACATTTGTGTCCCATTATTATTTTATTGAACATATTTTTTCATTGTTATCATCATTCTTCCAATTTTGTTCCATATCTTCACATTAGAAAAAAAAAGTTTTATATATTATTATTGTGTACGAAATTATTTATGTTTATTATTTAATTCATTAATACATCAATTCCTTATCTATTTGAATTATGTATTAATATTCTCATTTATGGACACCTAAACCTCATACCATACTCAGCATTATCACATGTGGCATATTTTATT
This sequence comes from Alisma plantago-aquatica, assembly GCA_963693085.1. Lineage (NCBI taxonomy): Eukaryota > Viridiplantae > Streptophyta > Magnoliopsida > Alismatales > Alismataceae > Alisma > Alisma plantago-aquatica. The sequence continues at coordinate 671,064,173 of OY856409.1, read as the reverse complement.
GGTATAAAGATTATTTATGAGAGCATGCATATATCTTAGGGTGATTTAATCATGTGCTAACATATTAGGGTTACAATTAACTATTATCAGGTATATCTTCATCCTTGTTTGGCCAAGACCAAAGAACTAAACTTTCTATGCTCCAAGGCATAAGATTGGGGTCAATAGGCTAGATTTTAGCTCGTTATAGCACTCAACCCCTTAAAAGGTTTCATTCTCAAAATATAATCATCCATACTTCATAAACCAACTACTCTCCACCCCTTAAAAGGTTTTACCTAATTAACCTAGGTAAATAACATCTAGGTGAATGATTTGGGGACTTAAGTTGTTCATGTATTAAACTAAAAAGTCATAACCAACTACGGTTCTTTAGGTCATTGTGTCTATAACCTAAGAAACCTAAGATTTATATGGTCAAACCAAAGAATCATAATCTATAAAGGGTAAGTCCACTACACCCATATATTACTCCACACATCCCTAGTCATTTCTTCATAGAGAAAACTAGGGCTAAGATTCTATTCTAACAAATTTTAGGGTTTAACCACTAAAACTTCACATACCTCTTCATTGTGACTTGGCTCAAGAAAACATTGATACATCTAGAAAACATTATTTTTATACATATAGTATTATAAGGAATAACAATTTTTGGTGAAAACTTTTGCGTTTGAAAACTGAAATCAGGGCCCAAAATCAAAGCGAGAACCAAGTCACAATATTTCTGTATAGTTTCTTCTTTACAACTACTACCCTCATCCTCATGCCAACCCACATAAAAACCAAATATACTTTTCACCATTAATCTATATGGTAGGGTAAGATCATTTAAAACCTCATCAAATCGGGGTGCACCTCATATCAACCATTCATCATCTCATGAAAAATATAGATCAATTCTAGGGTGATCATCTCACCTAAAGGGGAACAATGTAAGGCAAGGGTTCTAAATCGGGAGACAAACTTGAAATAGTCATATTTTGACTACCATGAGCTCTAATACCATGATGTAAAAGAGTGAAATACCCCTTTACTAAAAATTTCAAGAATAAAACACACACTCAAGAGGTATGCTGGAACAAGTGTACATTTTTAAGATTTCAAATAATGGTAATCAAAAGATCAAAGAGTATAGCAGCAGAATAAAAGTAATTTATATAATCAATTTTTCAAAATTACACAATAATCTCCCACATAGGGTTTACATAGATATTACATCGTAAGGATCTGGTACAAGGAAATATAAACCATAACAAGATTGTCTCCAAACTTTATCTCCTTAAGCTAGTCCATGTCTTCATACCATGCCATCCAAGTCCTTCTCCTAGGGTTGGAAGCATACCCCAGTAAGAGGAGAAAAATAGATAACATTAGCAAAGGCTGGTATGTGCATACTAAAATATGGTTGAGCAATTTTTTGGATTGAAGGACGTCAAAATAAAAGACTTCCCATAGAAAGGTAATGGACTACCCAGTCGGGCATAAAAGAAAAAATCACAATAAAAATAGATAAATAAGAGCAAAGTATAAGAATAAAGCATCCATGTGTTTCACTGGTGACAATACTAGAACAATAAAATATGTAGGTAGGAAATAGAACATCTACAAAAAAATGTCAAATGATTGGGAATTGTATACATCCACTCTAAATATGGAGTGGAAAGGAACTGTATACATCTACCCTAAGCAGGAAATACACATCTACTCAAAATATTTTCATATGCACAATTATCTAACATCTGCATTCACATGTGGGAATGTTCACTATAACATCCCTGACCTGGGTTATGCTTAACCCTAGATGTTTTGTTTAATAAAGTTGATTATATGCTTGCTCTTATCTCTTGAAAAGTAATTAAGGCTCAAGAGGAACTTATATTTCAATTTTAGTCCTTTTTGAATAATGTTGAAATAATGTTTTACTTGTTTTGGACTAAAGTGCAAATTACCCAAGTTGAGGGGTTAAATTTTAAATTTTGCATGGTGAAATGTTCCTCTAGTGTTGAAGCATCATAAGAGTGAAAATGATGCAGAGGAATCGCTTGTAGAAGCCTGAATAACAAGAAAGAGCTTGTTGAGCAATGTTTGTGCATTAAAACCTAGCTTTTTTGTAATGTGCAATTTAACCAAAACATAGGGTTCAATATGCAAAATACCACTTCAAGAGGGTCCCTCATGATTCATGGAATCATGTAGAGAAAACAATTTGAGAGGGGTGCCTCATTTGAATCATTTTGGAAGAGAGAGAATCTTGATATTAAAATAATCAAGATTTAAGCATAATTGGAACTTTACTTCAAATTAATGCAAAAATAAATATGTTAATTTAATTGCCCTTCAACCAAAATTGTAATGGTTGAAATTAGATAAGTTTGGAAGTTCTTATGCCTTGCAAAGGCCATGGAAATATCTAAGTGAGTGGAGAACCCACTCACGTTAGTTAAATCAAAAGTAATATCCACTAAAAATGGGGTATTATTACTATATGATTTAAGGTGCTTAATTGCTTTTCCATAAATTCATGGATAATAAAGAGGAATTTGAAGGTGGGGAAAATGGCTTTGCATCAAATAATTTAGGGGGGAGTGGTGGCACCAATTTTGGAATTAAAAGGATTTTATAAGATATTTTCTCTCTCATTGAATTTCTTATAAAAACACCTTTTACAAAACAATTGAGAGGCTTTTTCGAAACCACTTCCACTCTTTGCTTGAAAAACGACCAAGGGATCTTTGGAGGATCAGGAGGATGACCCCCAACCTGTTGGTAAGGTCCGTGACCTCTTTTTACCTTGATTCCATGGTGGAAATCAAAAATCAATGCATGATTTCTTCTTATCTCCATTCCATCTTCAATTCTAGCCATTCCTTTTCACTCAAAGCTTAAGGACGAGCTTGGGATAATGGAAGGTGTAGCTTTCACCATTAAAGACGTGGAGGTTGAGGCTTTGAAGATCAATTGAAGGTGGGTTATATAACTTGATCGCTTGAATGTTATTATTGATTTCATACCTATATCAATTGTTGATTCTTTCTTCATTCTCAGAATTTTATTTGATTTATTGATGCAATCACCATGAAAATCATAGAAAGCATCATTGGTTTATATCTTGATGATTATGACATCATCATAAGCACACACCTCCACAAATATCTATTGCAAACGGTTTCAAAATTTGAGTCCAGTCAGTTTTAATAAAGTTAGCCAAACGGTTTCATCAAATCGTTTGAAACAAAATGGGTTCAAAACTGTTTGGAATGGTTGACCACAGTTGACTATTTGAAGTTCTTATGCTGATGTTTATGGTTGATGACCCATTAAATTCAATTGATTAGTTTCAAAGGGTTCATCAGTTAAAGGTCCATCAAGTACCAAACCCTAATTGGGTTGAGTGCTGAAATTCTCAATTGATTGATTCAATTTTTGGGTTGACTAACCCAAACAGTCTCAAGACCATTTGGAGGTCACCCAAATGGTCTCAAGACTGTTTGGAGGTCAACTAAGACCATTTGGAAGTCTATGGTGGAGTATGATTAGATGTTTGAAGATCTAGTGATATCAAATTGAAATACAATCAATAGCTCAAGTGATGATCAATTCAATGATCCAAACCCTAATTGAATTTCACAAATTTCAATGGCGGGATGGGGAAAATGATCTCACAACTGTTTGGAGGTCATCCAAATGACCTCGAGACCGTTTGAGGTCAGGTCATGTTATGGTTTGATGATGGTTCATGGATTTCAATTGAATTAGTTCCATAATGTCAACCATTGATGGTTCCTCGATTTATAAACCTTAATTTATAGTTTCTTGATTATAAACCCTAGTTGAATTGGGTTCAAAACCCTAATTGATGGTCCAATTGAAGGGTGATTCAATGGTTTAATTGAAGAATAAATCAGTGGTTCAATTGATAGGCGGTTCATTGATTGGAACCCTAAATCGATTAAGTGATGGAAAACCTTTTTGGTCCATTTAGTTTTGAGAGAGAGTTTGGACTAAACGGTCTCACACCGTTTGGAGACCCAAGTTCATTAGGTTTCAAAATAATTTGCTTAAACAGTTTCAATATTGTTTAGCTTAAACGATTTTAAATAATTCAAGGTCTGAGTGACCAAGTCCGTTTGAGGTCTAAGTGACCAAGACCATTTGGGGTTCAATTGGTCAATCCAAGTTGGACACCTAATGTAATTAAAAGTCAATTAGACTTGAATATTAATAATGTATTCCAAAGGTGAGTACAAAGGTTGAACCCTAATGGTGTGCACTTAATTGAAGGGTTGACCTAGATAAATTTTGGAATACTTAATATTGTATTACTAAAAGTAGTGAAAGAAAGTTAGTAGATAATTGTATTACTAAAAGTAGTGAAAGAAAGTTAGTAATCACCTCAATATATAATTCCTTCATATTTTTTATCTAGTAGCAATTTTAGTTGATCTGGTTCCATTCCGGTCTATACATTTATCGGTCCGGTCCTGGATCGAACAAATTTCTTGTTTGGTCCCATCCTCAGTCCAAGAATTTTATTTATTTGGGTCTCAGTCTAGTTCGGTCTTTGTCCAGTCCTATCCAGGTTTGGACCAATGCACTGCCGTAATCTTGACCCACGCTATCCATAACACACACATACAGTAAAGTAGGTGTAAACGAGTGAAATCACCCCTTTACTAAAAATTTGAAGAATAAAACATCCATTTCAAACACGCTCAAGAGGTATCCTGGAACAAGTGTAAAATTTTCAATTTTCAAATAATAGTACTCAAAATACCAAAGAGTATAGTAGAAGAATAAAAGTAATGACTATAATCAAATTTTCAAAAGTACATAATTATCTCTCGCATAGGGTTTACATGGATATCACATCATAAGGATCTAATAGAGATAAATCTATACCATAACAAGATTGTCACCAAGCTTTAGCAACTTAAGCTAGTACATCTCTTCAGGCCATGTCATCCAAGTCTTTCACCTAGGGTTGGAAGCATACCCCTGCAAGAGGAGAAAAATAGATAACATCAACAAAGGCTGGTATGTGCATACTAAAATATGGTTGAGAAAATTTATGGATTAAAGGACGTCAGAATAAAAGGCATCACATAGAAAAGTAATGGACTATCCAATTGAGAAAAAATAAAATAATTGCCATAAAAGAGATTAATAAGACCAAAGTATACGAATAAAGCATCCATGCATTTCACATGTGAAAATACTAGAACAATATAAAGATGTAGATAGGAAATATCACATCTACCAAAAAATCTGGGGTGAGTGGAAACTGTATATATATGCTCTAAATATGGAGTGGGCAGGAACTATATATATCCACTTTGAGCAGGAAATATACATATACTCAAAATATTTTCATATGCATAAAATTATTAACATCTACATTCATTTGTGGGAATGTTCACATCCACATAAAATAACATGTAACATTATATTAGTAGTCACCACATGATGCATATAAAAAGAATAAGTAAGTATGAAAGAGAATAAAAGAGATGAGAACATCCAAAAAAATAAAAAGGGATCATAGGATTCATGCCATCACATAATATGCCATATAAACATCCACTACAAAGGTGGGAAAAGAAGCACATATCACCAAAGAATGTTCCACCATGAGTAATGTATAAGGAAGACTTCAAGAGAATGTCCATACAGGATAATATGATCACAAGATTAGTAAAAAATAAAGTAGTTCACATGAACCATAATTTTCAAAGAAAGAGAGATAATGTGTAGCCTATTGTCCATAGGACCAAGAGAAAGAAGAAGTAGGTCAATTGCTCAATGGAATAATGGGAAATGCAAACATACATTAAGGAGTAGAATAAGAAACTACTAAATATAGAAATAATATAAGATGCAATCATACCTCTCCTTAGAGTCCAACAAGTCCAAAGTCCAACCTTCCAAGTCTAGATCTCCAAAGCACCTATGATGCATATATGTAGAATTAGGGTAAGATTTTCATTAATTATCAAAACCCTAAAAATCACCTTATTAATATTAGTGAATTAGGTTATTAAAACCATGCCTTATTTTATATTATATTTTTTTTATTTCAAAACATATTTTACTTTATTTGTATAAATTATCAGTTACGCTTTTATAATTTTAACCAATTAGGAAAGTTCTTGAAAATCATATATTTATTATTTTGAAATTAGGTGATGAAATTAGAGCCATTGTGTAGATTATAATATCCTTATTATAAATCATATTTTATTTTATTTTTTTAGATATAGATAATTAGTTTTGAATTTTTAAAAATTTGACCAATCAAATAATACCAAAAATCTACATCATCACACATAACCTAGTGAACAGTACAACTTGTTGAGTTGGCTCAATCGTAAGTGGGTAACTCAGCCGAACACATAAATGACTGGGCAAGTCACATATGCAGAAAAGAAGTCCCAAAACATTGGTTAAATGACACTTTTTCCACTTGTTGAAAAACAAAGCATCACCAGAAACATGAGGGGCAGAGAAGAGATTTGATATAGGGGATTCATCCCCAATTCCTTCCTCACACCATGTCCATCAGTAGCATCAAGCCATGGTTCTAGAGGAAGCTCCTCCCCAAGACACACTTTGGAACCACCCAAAATCTCACGATGAACTTCCTCAAAGTTGACCAGCTCCTACTCAAACTCAAAGGCATATACATGCATATAGAACTCAGACCAGGCTTTCTGCCATGGTCGACCAAGCGAAATATAGAGAAAGAAGGCCAGGTAGTTTGAGGGAGAAAGCAAAAGACTTGTAAAGAGAGATCGAGAGAGTGAAAGTTACCTAAGGGTTCACGATGTTTAAAAGTCAAAGTGAAGAGAAGAAAAAGATCAACATGAACTACTGAGGAGAGAGCATCTGATTTCACAAGATGACGAACCAAAATGGTAGAAAAAATGGATCACAAGAAGTACCATGATTTGAAAGAATCTTATGGCATCATTCTCTTCGAGAGGGTCGTTGATCGTGTTTAGGTCCTTAGTGGAAACTTCAAAAGCTCCTACCTAGACATTGGAGTCGTGAAGGCGTCATTGAGAAGGACTTGGGCATGGAAAGTGTTGGGAAATCATCATTTAGAGGAGGTCTAAAATCCATATCTCAAGGTGACGAGCAGACTATGGAGGGGATTTATATAGTTCCAATTTCTCATAGGAATAAGGAGACTGAAAAAGAAAGAAGACCAAGAAGAAATAGGGGAAAACGGCGAGAAGAAATTGGGGATTTCCAAACCAGGAAGATCCAAGGTTCGATTAATACATCAATGGGTGTGGAATTGGATGAGGAATATAACTGCAAAGAAATCATATGGAAAGGTGCCATGAAGAGGGAGAAATCGCAAAAACAAATCCCATTTGTGCTAGGTGCCTATTTCTAAAATGGGCGTGAAGAAGGTGACAACCCCCAGCCGTCTGATCCAAAAAGGAACGACAGGGATGGCCTTGCAATGAAAAAGAAAAGGAAAATAGAGTGTGATGAGGAACTTTAAGAAATCAGATAATCAAATGCATTAAAATAAAGTTTAGTTAAGTTTCTTTCCAAATCAAATTGTGGTTCCCAACAAAGTCCTATTAATATGAAAATTTTTCACCTAGGCTAACTAAAATATGTAAATTCCAATTTTGTCATTAGTTTTCCCTATTGGAGACTTTTGCTATTTTATTTAATTCTTTTAAAGTAAATCACATTTTCTATTCCCTAATGCATTATAATCACCCAATTATTGTGAAACTTAACCCTCAATCAAACTTTAACATGTTGGGAATTTGTCATAAATTTATCTTTCAATATTATTTGATATGTTATTTAATATTTTAGACTTTATTTGCACTTTCTCTCTCCTAAACATATTAGAACATTAAAGATTGTCCAAATTATTTGAAAATTTACCTGTTGGCTTATTTTGGCATGTAGATTTCTATTATGAGAATTGTTTTCACTTTGGAAGATTTTTAGTTGTTTATTTTATATTTTGGAGAAAACTCACCTTTTCATTTCTAAAAGAAATAGACATTTCTATTATTATTCTAAATTTGTGAAACTTGATCTCCAAGCCAAAACATATCCAAAGAAAATGAATGTGAAGTTATTCCTATCGAATTAGTCTTCCTTTTATGAGTTTTACATAATTAACATTTGTGTTCCATTATTATTTTACTGAACATATTTTTTCATTGTTATCATCATTCTTCCAATTTTGTTCCATATCTTCACATTAGAAACAAAAGAATTATATATTATTATTGTGTACGAAATTATTTATGTTTATTATTTAACTCATTAATACATCAATTCCTTATCTATTTGAATTATGTATTAATATTCTCATTTATGGACACCTAAACCTCATACCATACTCAACATTATCACATGTGGCATATTTTATTGGTATAAAGATTATTTATAAGAGCATGAATATATCTTAGGGTGATTTAATCATGTGCTAACATATTAGGGTTACAATTAACTATTATCAAGTATATCTTCATCCTTGTTTGGCCAAGACCAAAGAACTAAACTTTCTATGCTCCAAGGCATAAGATTGGGGTCAATAGGCTAGATTTTAGCTCGTTATAGCACTCAAACCCTTAAAAGGTTTCATTCTCAAAATATAATCATCCATACTTCATAAACCAACTACTTTCCACCCCTTAAAATGTTTTACCTAATTAACCTAGGTAAATAACATCTAGGTGAATAATTTGGGGACTTAAGTTGTTCATGTATTAAACTAAAAAGTCATAACCAACTAGGGTTCTTTAGGTCCTTGTGTCTAGAACCTAAGAAACCTAAGATTTATATGGTCAAACCAAAGAATCATAATGTATAAAGGGTAAGTCCACTACACCCATATATTACTCCACACATCCCTAGTCATTTCTTCATAGAGAAAACTAGGGCTAAGATTCTATTCTAACAAATTTTAGGGTTTAACCACTAAAACTTCACATATCTCTTCATTGTGACTTGGCTCAAGAAAACATTGATACATCTAGAAAACATTATTTTTATGCATATAGCATTATAAGGAATAATAATTTTTGGTGAAAACTTTTGCATTTGAAAACTGAAATTAGGGCCCAAAATCAAAGCGAGAACCAAGTCACAATATTTCTGTATAGTTTCTTCTTTACAACTACTACCCTCATCCTCATGCCAACCCACATAAAAACCAAATATACTTGTCACCATCAATCTATATGTTAGGGTAAGATCATTTAAAACCACATCAAATCGGGGTGCACCTCATATCAACCATTCATCATCTCATGAAAAATATAGATCAATTCTAGGGTGATCATCTCACCTAAAGGGGAACAATGTAAGGCAAGGGTTCTAAATCGGGAGACAAACTTGAAATAGTCATATTTTGACTACCATGAGCTCTAATACCATGATGTAAAAGAGTGAAATACCCCTTTACTAAAAATTTCAAGAATAAAACACACACTCAAGAGGTATGCTGGAACAAGTGTACATTTTTCATATTTCAAATAATGGTAATCAAAAGATCAAAGAGTATAGCATAAGAATAAAAGTAATTACTATAATCAATTTTTCAAAATTACACAATAATCTCCCACATATGGTTTACATAGATATTACATCGTAAGGATCTGGTACAAGGAAATATAAACCATAATAAGATTGTCTCCAAACTTTATCTCCTTAAGCTAGTCCATGTCTTCATACCATGCCATCCAAGTCCTTCTCCTAGGGTTGGAATCATACCCCAGTAAGAGGAGAAAAATAGATAACATCAACAAAGGCTGGTATGTGCATACTAAAATATGGTTGAGTAATTTTTTGGATTGAAGGACATCAAAATAAAAGACATCCCATAGAAAGGTAATGGACTACCCAGTCGGGCATAAAATAAAAATCACAATAAAAATAGATAAATAAGAGCAAAGTATAAGAATAAAGCATCCATGTGTTTCACTGGTGACAATACTAGAACAATAAAAATATGTAGGTAGGAAATAGCACATCTACAAAAAAATGTCAAATGATTGGGAATTGTATACATCCACTCTAAATATGGAGTGGAAAGGAACTGTATACATCTACCCTAAGCAGGAAATACACATCTACTCAAAATATTTTCATATGCACAATTATCTAACATCTGCATTCATATGTAGGAATGTTCACTATAACATCCCTGACCTGGGTTATGCTTAACCCTAGATGTTTTGTTTAATAAAGTTGATTATATGCTTGCTATTATCTCTTGAAAAGTAATTAAGGCTCAAGAGGAACTTATATTTCAATTTTAGTCCTTTTTGAATAATGTTGAAATAATGTTTTACTTGTTTTGGACTAAAGTGCAAATTACCCAAGTTGAGGGGTTAAATTTTAAATTTTGCATGGTGAAATGTTTCTCTAGTGTTGAAGCATCATAAGAGTGAAAATGATGCAGAGGCATCGCTTGTAGAAGCCTGAATAACAAGAAAGAGCTTGTTGAGCAATGTTTGTGCATTAAAACCTAGCTTTTTTGTAATCTGCAATTTAACCAAAACCTAGGGTTCAATATGCAAAATACCACTTCAAGAGGGTCCCTCATGATTATTGGAATCATGTAGAGAAAACAATTTGAGAGGGGTGCCTCATTTGAATCATTTTGGAAGAGAGAGAATCTTGATATTAAAATAATCAAGATTTAAGCATAATTGGAACTTTACTTCAAATTAATGCAAAAATAAATATGTTAATTTAATTGCCCTTCAACCAAAATGGTAATGGTTGAAATTATATAAGTTTGGAATTTCTTATGCCTTGCAAAGGCCATGGAAATATCTAAGTGAGTGGAGAACCCACTCACGTTAGTTAAATCAAAAGTAATATCCACTAAAAATGGGGTATTATTACTATATGATTTAAGGTGCTTAATTGCTTTTCCATAAATTCATGGATAATTAAGAGGATTTTGAAGGTGGGGAAAATGTCTTTGCATCAAATAATTGAGGGGGGAGTGGTGGCACCAATTTTGGAATTAAAAGGATTTTATAAGATATTTTCTCTCTCATTGAATTTCTTATAAAAACACCTTTTACAAAACAATTGAGAGGCTTTTTCGAAACCACTTCCACTCTTTGCTTGAAAAACGACCAAGGGATCTTTCAAGGATCAGGAGGATGACCCCCAACCTGTTGGTAAGCTCCGTGACCTCTTTTTACCTTGATTCCATGGTGGAAATCAAAAATCAATGCATGATTTCTTCTTATCTCCATTCCATCTTCTATTCTAGCCATTGCTTTTCACTCAGAGCTTAAGGACGAGCTTGGGATAGTGGAAGGTGTAGCTTTCACCATTAAAGACGTGGAGGTTGAGGCTTTGAAGCTCAATTGAAGGTGGGTTATATAACTTGATCGCTTGAATGTTATTATTGATTTCATACCTATATCAATTGTTGATTCTTTCTTCATTCTCAGAATTTTATTTGATTTATTGATGCAATCACCATGAAAATCATAGAAAGCATCATTGGTTTATATATTGATGATTATGACATCATCATAAGCACACACCTGCACAAATATCTATTGCAAACGATTTCAAAATTTGAGTCCAGTCAGTTTTAATAAAGTTAGCCAAACGGTTTCATCAAATCGTTTGAAACAAAATGGGTTCAAAACTGTGTGGAATGGTTGACCACAGTTGACTATTTGGAGTTCTTATGCTGATGTTTATGGTTGATGACCCATTAAATTCAATTGATTGGTTTCAAAGGGTTCATCAGTTAAAGGTCCATCAAGTACCAAACCCTAATTGGGTTGAGCGCTGAAATTCTCAATTGATTGATTCAATTTTTGGGTTGACTAACCCAAACAGTCCCAAGACCATTTGGAGGTCACCCAAATGGTCTCAAGACTGTTTGGAGGTCAACTAAGACCATTTGGAAGTCTATGGTGGAGTATGATTAGATGGTTGAAGATCAAGTGATATCAAATTGAAATACAATCAATAGCTCAAGTGATGATCAATTCAATGATCCAAACCCTAATTGAATTTCACAAATTTCAATGGTGGGATGGGGAAAACGATTTCACAACTGTTTGGAGGTCATCCAAATGACCTCAAGACCGTTTGAGGTCAGGTCATGTTATGGTTTGATGGTGGTTCATGGATTTCAATTGAATTAGTTCCACAATGTCAACCATTGATGGTTCCTCGATTTATAAACCTTAATTTATAGTTTCTTGATTATAAACCCTAGTTGAATTGGGTTCAAAACCCTAATTGATGGTCCAATTGAAGGGTGATTCAATGGTTTAATTGAAGAATAAATCAGTGAGGTTCAATTGATAGGCGGTTCATTGATTGGAACCCTAAATCGATTAAGTGATGGAAGACCTTTTTGGTCCATTCAGTTTTGAGAGAGAGTTTGGACTAAACGGTCTCACACCGTTTGGAGACCCAAGTTCATTAGGTTTCAAAATAATTTTCTTAAACAGTTTCAATATTGTTTAGCTTAAACGATTTTAAATAATTCATGGTCTGAGTGACCAAGTCCGTTTGAGGTCTAAGTGACCAAGACCATTTGGGGTTCAATTGGTCAATCCTAGTTGGACACCTAATGTAATTAAAAGTCAATTAGACTTGAATATTAATAATGTATTCCAAAGGTGAGTACAAAGGTTGAACCCTAACGGTGTGCACTTAATTGAAGGGTTGACCTAGATAAATTTTGGAATACTTAATACCCTAGAGAGAATGGGAGAGAAAGTAGTGCTTGCATATAATTATCAAGCCTCAATTCCATCATTATAAATAAATTACGTAATTAGGGATTGATCCATGATGATGATATCATGTAATAGAGAAGCTTAGTGAGTCTTAACCCTAATCTAGGGCAATATAGGGTGATGTGTGTGATATGAAACCCTAATCCAGGGTGATGTTATGCAATGCTACACTAAACCCTAAATTGGGTAAAAGGACATGATAAACCCTAATCTGATGTGAATAGTGAATCCTAACCCTAAATTGGGTAATAGGATATAATGAACCCTAATACAGGGTAATGCTATGTGAAATCCCTAATACATGTTAATGCTATGTGAAATCCTAACACAAGGTAATGCTATGTGAAACCCTAATACAGGGTAATGCTATGTGAAACCCTAATACAGGGTGATGCTATGTGAAACCCTAATACAGAGTGATGTTATGTGAAATCCTAACATAGAGTGATCCTGTGAAGCTCAAATACAGAGTGATGAGTTATGAATGTAATAAGAAAACCCTTGTATTGCATGGTACTGATATGTAATGGATATAATTGTTATCATGATTACTAATCATGCAGGTATGTTGAGATGATGAGCATAGCCAGGTATGAGATATGATGCTTTGTATATTTAAAATGTTTTATGGGCCTTATAAGCCTTCATATGCTTTGTTGCTTAGTGAGAGGTAACCTGAAATTAATGAGCCATGTGTGCCATAGGATGTTTTAATTATCGAAATTGTTTATGGGCTTCATAAGCCATAATATGCCTTGTTGCCTATTAAGGGGTAACAAGAGGTGATATGAGCTTTGTGAACTGTGTGGAATGCATGTGTATCAAGAATCATGATTTCCTTGGTCAGATGAATTGAAGGTATTAGTTACCTAATAAGTGGTAACAAGTATTCTATGATAAACTGAGGGTTGAATACCCATGTTACATAATCATGGGTTGATGTTGCTCTGCTTAGTGGATCTTAGACGGATCAATGTTATACAAGTTTTTTAACTCCTTATGGTATAAATGATAGACTGCTTTATCAAGTTATAACTGAAGTTCTTTGAATAAGAATATAGCTCTAATTGATTTAGAGAATGAACTAGCTGCTATTAAATATAAATTTCCTCTGGTCAGTGTTAATCCAATAACTGCAATATTAATGTTCTTGGCGGAGAGGTATATCTCTCACTGGGGCAATTTACAATTGTCTCACCCCCGTGGGATCCACATTTTTTTAGGTTGACATGGACAAGGAGCAAGGAACCCTATAGTCATAGAAGAACAGCAGTAGCACCAGGAATAGCAGTGAATTCTCAGGTCGAGACACTGGCTATCAAGTTTTGTATATGTGTGAATACAGTCCTATGTGTCGTCTCTATACTCTCAGGTCCTCGGAGTTCGTAGTTGTTTTTTTATGAATCGATCTGAGATTTTGGATTGATGCCTTAATGATATTATGTTGTCTGTATACAGTTTAACAGAACAGTTGATGTTGTAATCCTCGAGATGAGATGATACAAGATATGTACTAGTGAACCAGAATGAAATCAAATTACTTTGGTTCATTTCCAAAAAGTTTTCCTTTGTTGATCTCTTTGTAAAAGGTTTTAATTTTTAGTGATTTTTGGTAATCCACTACTAACGAACGTTTTCGCTTAAGAAAATCATGTTTTTTGTTATCAGCGTGTCACAATATAGTGGTATCAGAGCTCTAGGTTCGTTGAGTCTACATAGACATAGGACTTAGAGGTTGAGTCTATTCTAGTGTCTTCCAGTTTATCTGATAGTGACTTGTGCTCATATAGGAGGAGAAGAAAAACTTGAAGATGTCTGGAACACATGAAGAACACGTTGCTAATAGCAGTGTTGTTGCACCAGTAGGAGGTGCAAGAGACTAGATTAGGGAAGGGCATGTACCTGAACAGCCTCAGTTGGACCCAGCCATAATAGTGAACCCAGCCTTACATGCTTTGTTTGGGCAGTTCATGGCAACCATGACACAGATGGCAGACCGGATGCCACCACCTGCACCAAACCACAATGAGGGATATCGAGCCGGCAAGACTTTTGAGAGAATTTGTCGGGTTGGAGCCATAGATTATGTTGCTACATCTGATCCAACAGATGTTGATTTGTGGCTGATGGACCTGGAGAAAGCTTTCAGGATCCATGATATTCCTGAATCTGATAAGGTAAGACATGCAGTGTACCTCCTAAAAGGGAGTGTTGGTCACTGGTGGATTATAGAAGAAGACAAGAGGTCAGGTGTTGAGGTCGGATGGGAAGAATTTTGACGAGAATTTGTCATTAGATACTTCCCTACGACTTACCTAGATGAGAAAATATCTCAGTTTGAGCGGATAAGGCAAGGGTCACTGATCATTAGCGAGTATGAGGCTAAGTTCATGGAGCTATTGCGGTTCTGTCCGCACATGGCAACTACCGATGAGGAAAGAATTTGACATTTTGAGAAGGGGTTGAATGCTGAATTAACCACTTTTGTGTCTGCTCTAGAGAACAGGGAGAGGTTTTCTACCTTTGTAGAGTCTGTGAGATGGATAGAAAAGTCTGTAACTGAGAAATGATAGACCAGTAATAAGAAGGAATACACTTAGTCTCAAGGACAAAGATATGAAAGTTTTAAGAAGTTGAGGTTCTCTGCACTGGCAGCATCATCAAGATTTAACACCCTGGTGCAATGGACGTCAAGCATGGGTAGGGACTATAGTATTGCTCCAAGTAGATCCCCCAGCATAGCATCAACACCGGTGGCTTGATCTCACAGACCCTATTTTGTGACCAGGGTCTGTCACCAATGTAGACAACTGGGACATCTAGAAACAGATTTTCCATATGGGAATTCAATGGTGACTCTACCCCCAAGGTAGAGTCAGCAAGGATTTCAGAGGAGGTAGTTTTCTAGTAACACTAGGGGACGTGGACAGGCATCCCAGGTTGGTTCATTGGCACCCAACCATCGAGCACATGATCAACAGTAAACAAACCGCAAGATGAGATAGGTCAGATGAAATAGTTTCATTATGATATTCCATTTCATGATGCTATGTGTTAAAAATAAGAAAGTAGTTGTTTTAAGCTTCCTTTGATTAGTCCTATGAGGTCACAAGGATGAGGATTTATATTTTGTTCAGTCTTCTTTTAAATGCTTTATAATTTCTCTTTTCTCTATGTAAGAGGAAGAGGTATATGTGAGATACCTGTAGGAAGTCCAGGAATGTTAAATCATGTGATGGTGATGACATGAAAAGTAAAGAACATAATAATATATAAAGTACATACTACCTAATCTCAGTACTTGTATACCCTGGTCAGGTATATAATTATTGAGGATAGGGTAAGTATGGAACTCTTAGATTGTTATCTTTTCGATTACTCTGATCAAGTAGTCATTTTGAGACAATCTAGTGAGCTTAGTGCAACTGGAAATATGGAAGGGGTATTTTCATCACATCCTAAGTGCACTAAATAGGGATTGTTGAGTGAACTTTCCCAATTACATAGGGATTGCTGAGTGAACTTTTTGAATTACATAGGGACTGTTGAGTGAACTTTCCCAATTACATAGGGATTGCTGAGTGAACTTTCCCAATTACATAGGGATTGCCGAGTGAACTTTCCCAATTACATAGGGATTGTTGAGTGAACTTTCCCAATTACATAGGGATTGCCGAGTGACCATTCCCAATTACATAGGGATTGCCGAGTGAACTTTCCCAATTACATAGGGATTGTTGAGTGAACTTTCCCAATTACATAGGAATCGCTGAGTGAACTTTCCCAATTCCATAGGGATTGCTGAGTGAACTTTCCCAATTACAAAGGGTTTGCTAAGTGAATTTTCCCAAATAAATAAAGGATTGCTAAGTGGATTACCTCTATTAAATATATGTTTCGTCTTTGATAAACAACCTTAGGTAATGATAGGGGTATGTTCCTTTATGTTTCTTCCTTTCATTAACATGGTAATCAAGTAAGTATTATGACATTTGATGTACATGAATTAGAAATAATCCGTTGATGGATACTTAGAAAAAGCATCAGTTTGCTTTGGACTTTGGTCCCAAGATAATGATATATGGAACAAGCAATGTCCTAAAATAAAAGAAATACCTTGTGCATGTGTACCTTTGGTGGTAACAATAGAGAAATGAATATGATAAGGGTGAGATGTGTTCTCAACACATGTGATGAATACCAAAGTAAGGAATGTGGTATCTGATAAATAATAGATGATATATGTTGGTTACCTATATTGGTCAACTGTGAAGTCAATCTAGATACATAAAATAATATGGGCATCGTATGTTAGGGGTTTATGCTCTGTATAAACATAGCATTGATAGAGAGGTAATAATTGAAGGAATAATTATATAATTAGTTGAAAAATGAATAACACTTCTTCGACATAAAAAGTGTTACTTAACACAGTATTCATACGGTAAGTCAATAATGAAAAGGGCTATTAAATGTATGCTTTGTATGATAAAGTCAAGATGATAAATCTGTGTGGAAGAACATGATACTGGACAAAGATTTACACAATCTTCATGACATTGAGATGATATTTAGAGACTTTATGACATGAGTAACAACTATCTTCTGTTATCTGGGATTTTAGGGACGAAATCCTTATTTGGGGTTTATAATTTGTAACATCCCTGACCTGGGTTATGCTTAACCATAGATGTTTTACTTAATAAAGTTGATTATAAGCTTGCTCTTATCTCTTGAAAAGTAATTAAGGCTCAATAGGAACTTATTTTCAATTTTAGTCCTTTTTGAATAATGTTAAAATAATGTTTTACTTGTTTTGGACTAAAGTGCAGATTACCCAAGTTGAGAGGTTAAATTGCAAATTGTGCATGATGAAATGTTCCTCTAGTGTTGAATCATCATAAGAGTGAAAATGATGTAGAGGCATCACTTGTAGAAGCCTGAATAACAAGAAAGAGCTTGTTGAGCAATGTGTGTGCATTAAAACCTAGCTTTGGTATAATGTGCAATTTACCCAAAACCTAGGGTTCAATATGCAAAATACCACTTCAAGAGGGACCCTCATGATTCTTTTCATCATGTAGAGAAATTAATTTGAGAGTGGCGCCTCATTTGAATCATTTTGGAAGAGAGAGAATCTTGATATTAAAATAATCAAGATTTAAGCATAATTGGAAATTTACTTCAAATTAATGCAAAAATAAATATGCTAATTGAAGTGCCCTTCAACCAAAATGGTAATGGTTGAAATTAGATAAGTGTGGACGTTCTTATGCCTTGCGAAGGCCATGGAAATATCCAAGTGAGTGGAGAACCCACTCACATTAGTTAAATCAAAAGGAATATCTACTAAAAATGGGATATTAGTATTATATGATTTAAGGTGCTTAATTGCTTTTCCCTTAATTCATTGATAATGAAGAGGAATTTGAAGGTGGGAAAAATATCTTTGCATGCAAGGAATTGAGGGGGGAGAGGTGGCACCAATTTTGGAATTAAAAGGATTTTATAAGATATTTTCTCTCTCATTGAATTTCTTATAAAAACACCTTTTACAACTCCATTGAGAGGTTTTTTCAAAACCACTTCCACTCTTTTCTTGCAAAAAGACCAAGGGAGATTTGTAGGATCAGGAGGACGACCCCCAACCTGTTGCTAAGCTCCATGACCTCTTTTCACCTTGATTCCATGGTGGAAATCGAAAATCAATGCATGATTTCTTCTTATCTCCATTCCATCTTCAATTCTAGCCATTCCTATTCACTCAAAGCTTAAGGACGAGCTTGGGATAGTGTAAGGTGTTTCTTTCACCATTAAATATGTGGAGGTTGAGGCTTTGATGCTCAATTGAAGGTGAGTTATATAACTTGAACCCTTGAATGTTATTATTAATTTTATACCTCTATCAATTGTTGATTCTTTCTTCATTCTCAGAATTTTATTTGATTGATTGATGCAATCACCATGAAAATCACAGAAAGCTTCGTGGGTTTGTAGCTTTATGATGATGACATCATCATAAGAACACACCTCAACAAATATCTATTGCAAACGGTTTCAAAATTTGAGTCCAATCGGTTTCAATAAAGTTAGCCAAACGGTTACATCAAATCGTTTGAAACCAAATGGTTTTAAAACTGTTTGGAATGGTTGAACATAGTTGACCATTTGGAGTTATTATTCTTATGTTGATGGTTGATGACCCATTTAATTTAATTGATTGGTTTCAAAGGGTTAATCAGTTAAAGGTCCATCAAGTATCAAACCCTAATCGGGTTGAGTGCTGAAATTCTCAATTGATTGATTCAATTTTTGGGTTGACTAACCCAAACGGTCTCAAGACCATTTGGAGGTCACCCAAACAGTCTCAAGACCATTTGGAGGTCAAACAAGACCATTTGGAAGTCTATGGTGGAGTATGATTAGATGGTTGAAGATCCAGTGGCATCAAATTGAAATACAATCAATAGCTCAAGTGATGATCAATAAAATGATCCAAACCGTAATTGAATTTCACAAATTTCAATGATGGGATGGGGCAAACAATCTCAAGACCATTTGGAGGTCATCAAAATGACCTCAAGATCATTTGAGGTCAGGTCATGTTATGGTTTGATGATGGTTCATGGATTTCAATTGAATTAGTTCCACAATGTCATCCAAGTGATGATGGTTCCTCGATTTAGAAACCCTAATTGATAGTTTCTTGATTATAAACCCTAGTTCAATTGGGTTCAAAACCCTAATTGATGGTCCAATTGAAGGGTGATTCAATGGTTTAACTGAAGAATAAAGCATTGGTTCAATTGATAGGCGGTTGATAACACCAAATTTTGGGATGTTTTTGGCCCTTATTTTGTTGTCAAACCTGTCCTTTTAAACTATTTTCCTCTCCTTTTTGTCATGTTTTTGAATAAACAGGCTGCGCTACGCTCTTAACTCAATTTTATCATCTTTTGCAGAGTTTTCCTCACTTTTCGATTCCTTTTATCAGCAAAAAGGCCCATCCCGGCCCATGAAAGTGTTCTACCCGCATCGGCCCTCCTACCAGTTGGCCGACACACTCGCTGTCTGACATATAGCAGCCCGATACAGATGTTGCACGACACAGGTGTGTCACACTAAAGACTCTGACAAGCGACATGCCATTTACCCGATAGAGATCTATACTCGCCACGACTACCGGAGCGTGTCACATGATACAAGCCACCCACTGGTAGGCGGCCGCCTGACACGATGCCCGATATGATTGTTGAACGACACCCGTGGTGTCGGGTGACACGCATGTCAAGCGACCCTAGAGCCATGCTAAGGGAGCTAATGGGGGACACATGGCACTTGGAGAACCACAACCTCTCCCAACCGCTGCCTATAAATAGCAGCTACAGGACTCCGATGGGATGGGTCGGAATCTCATGAAAGTTATCTTTGGAAAGCGCCTGGAGCTAGTGTGTCGGGTCCCAGAGGCGTACCGGGCGATACTAGGTGATCTCTTCCCCGACCCAAGAGGGCGGGAATGGTTCACTTAGAATCTGTCCTGGTAGCCGCAGTATCCCGATATCGATCAACGAGGACACCCGATATGAGGAACCTGATACCCTAAGCAGCCTCTAGCCAGACACAATACCGAGCCCAATGCGAGTCACCCATCATAGTGTGTCGCCCGAGAGGGTAGCATCCCGACACGACCGTATCGGGCATGGGTTCCTGGATCGATATGCCTTCCCGTCATGGCCTATCGCCCGATAGGGAGTACCGCCCGACACAGGTGTATCGGGCAGAGCTCCAAGCCGGTATCAGGATAGGGGAATCTTAGGAATCTACTATTGCCCGTCGATCTCCTAAATCAAGGAGGTGATGCTTATCTTCCCTTTTTTAGTCATTTACTTTCTTTATTTACGCAATGTAACCAAAAACTTTTACATAATGCTTATTCTAATTGAATTAGAGGAGTTTTAAATATTTATTGACTTTATGTTTGGTCCCTTTTTGTTGGACGATTACTTTGTTTAGCATCCGAACTCTAGCTTGTATGCTTGGATCATATTTTGACTAGCTATCGAATCGTGTTTCCCACTGTAACTCCCTCAAGAGAGATATTGTGGCTCTAGTGTTTGGTCCGATCAGGGAGTACGAGAGTACCCAGGATCGAAGTTGCTTCAGTGATCTTTCCACTCTAACCCGAGTCCAGCAACCTTGAGAGAGGGAGTTGGTGCTTGGTTAGATGTAACCTCTTTGAGAGAAGGGGTACTGGATGTTCCCGCTGCCGCTTGTTTTACCGAATCTTTCCTCCTTCGTTCCTTATGAGGCAATGGTATTATCTCCTCTGGTTCTGTTGTGCTAAAACCCAAAAAACTGATAAATGCCCAAAACCTTAATTTTCTTTGTAACTCCAGTTGGAGATAGTTTTCTTCCCTTTTTACCGATCTTCGTTTGTTGTTCCTTGGGAACCTTATCCTCACCTTGTTTTTTCCGGAGTGTAGAGTGTCAATTCTGCATTCTTAGCACTACCACCCTTTTCCCTGTGGTTCGACCTCGATCGCTACTTCGGACCCCGTCATCATTGCAGGGGCCTAAGAGTCGGGTAATTTAAAAGTCCGACTACTTCAAATCCGCTCCTTTTGGACGCACGATTTAGGCCAGTCAACTTTTTGACGCCGTTGTCGGGGACAAGGCAAAGAGGTACTGTTAACGAATCATAATCGACTGACTACACTCATGTGCCTCAATCTTAGTAGTAAGCTTGACAACACTATTTCTTTTAGTCTTCTAACCTAATAGGGTATAGAGTAGTTCGTTCTATTAATACAAGTTATCTAACTTGATTATACATTCTATTCAGGTAATCAGGGAAGAAGCACTTTTCTCACTTGAACACCATTCATGCCGCCTCACGTTGAACCACCTCTTTCTAAAGAGGAACGAAACGTGAGATTGGGACCACACCACCCACCTCCTCCTGGAACAGAGGAAGAAGGAGATGACCGCTATAACGGAAATCATCAACATGAAGAACCTGAAACAGAACAATTTGAGGATGATCATCATCACGAGAGACATCGACATCACTGAAGACGTAGAAGAAATCAACATAATTAGGAATAGAACCCTGGGGACAGTGATAGTGAAGATTCTAACGAGGAAGAAAGGACCCTCAGAGAGTTGACTGCCACAAAAGCCAATAACTCAAGATGTCCTGTTGTCATCCCGTGGTTCAATGCAACAAACTTTGAGCTGAAACCATCTGTCATATCCATGATCCAGAACAAGAGTTTTCGAGGGAGTTCGAAGAATGATAATCCTTACCATCATCTTAACGCTTTCAAGAATATCTGTGATACCATTAAGATGCGAGGAGTTCCCCAAGAAGTCATTTACTACAAGGGCTTCATATTTTCTTTAGAGGACAAGGTGCTATCTTGGTACCTCGGGCTTCCGCATCAAGCTCTGAATGGGTGGGGTGCGCTGGTGGATGCTTTTGTTAACAAGTTTTACCCTACGGAGAAAACTGTCAGGAATAGACAGAGGATCACGTCTTTCATGCAAAAGTCGAATGAGAATCTACACGAAGCCTGGGAAAGATATCAAGAGTATCAGAGGGACTGCCCTCATCACAACTACAAGAAGGGTTTCCTGATAACCAACTTCTACAATGGTCTAACCCCTGAAGAAAGGGTCTCGCTAAATGCAGCTACAGGAAGTGACTTTTTGGGGAAGAAGCCCAGTAGATTCAAAAAGATCATTGAAAACATGGCCGAGTTATAGGCTGGTACTGACTACGACATGTCTGATATAGGATATGCTAAGAAGGACGCCAATGAATGGCCTTTGGTCGAGTCTAAAGCTCTAGAAGCTATCACCACTCAAATCCAAAAGATAGCCACCGACGTTAGGCAGTTGAAAGAATCGAGTAGTAAAGAAAAGAAACATGTTGAGAAGGTTATGAAGTGTGTCACCTACGGAGAAGGTGGACACGGTATTGATAGCTGTATTTACACCCGGCCTGATGAGTCGAGTGAAAGTGATTCTGAAGTAGAGGAAGCCAAAAACGTCTCTTTTGTCAATTTCAAGAGACCGGATCACCCTGGTTTTAACTATGGCATCAAGGATGCGGTTGAAAACTCGCATCAGTTAAATAATCCACCCAAGTAACCACAAGGTTTTGAGAAAAGGGGCGGACAAGGTCAGTTCACCAGAACTACCGCTTTCCAATCAAACAAGGCAAACTTTCAAGGGCAAGGAAAATACCAAAATCGCCAAGCAGCTAACCCTAGTCAAGGTCAAGGTCCAGCTAAGGATCAGAGTCAAGAGAAAAACTCAAACCAACCAGATTTGGTGGGCCAACTGTTTGATTTTGTTAAAAGATGGGATACTATTAACAACCAGCGGGAGTAGAGCGCATTGTCCAATTCAGGAGTTCTAAATATGATGCAGATTCAGATGGCGGACATGCAAACACACCAATGGCAAATAGATCAAAAGCTGGCCCAGATGGACGAATTAATAAAGAATCCCTCAGGTAAGATACCCTCCAACACTGAATTTACTAAAATGGCGGTGCTGAGATCAGGGAAGACAGTAGAATGCACTGAAGAAGCCAGGCCCGAGGAACCTGAACCAAGGGCTGCGACAGAAAATCCCGCAGAGAAAGACAACCAACAAGCTCATGTCAGGGAACCAGAAACAAGAACCGTGGAGGACCTATTTAGTAAAAGAAGTCCTTACTCTCCGAAGTTGCCTTTCCCATATGAACTCATAAAGGCACATCTTAAAAAGCGTCACAAGAAGTTTATGGAGTCAGTAAAGAAGTTGCACCTCGAAGTACCTTTTCTAGATGCTTTAGAGGAAATGCCAACCTACGCCAAGTTCTTTAAGGATTTTATCACCAAAAAGAAAAGAGGAGACAGAATCGAGACAGTGCACCTGACCAGTATGTCATCTGCTTTCGTGAAGTCAGATTTACCTACTAATAAGAAGGATCCAGGGGCTTTCACCATTCCTTTTGCAGTTGGAGACAATATAGAGAGAAAAGGTCTTGTTGACTTGGGGGCTAGCATCAGCCTTATGCCCCTGAGCCTCACGCAATGTCTGGGTTTGACTGATATGGTCAAACCCAACATGAGGATTGAATTGGCGGATCATACATTCAAAAGACCTATAGGTGTTGTTGAGGATGTACTGATCCGTGTGGGGAGTTTCTTCATTCCTTGCGATGTTGTGATCATTGGCACTGTGGAGGATCCCAACTGTCCTATCATCTTTGGGAGACCCTTCTTGGCCACAGGAAGGGCGTTGATTGATGTTTCCAAAGGAATAATCACTCTGATGGTCGGAAACGACCACTTAGATTTCAAAGTAAAGGATGCTATGAAGGGGCCGTCCCTACTAGAATCTGCTTACTTCGTAGAAAGCTACAATTAGTTTTGTGAAGAGATAGAGGAAGATATCATCATGGTAGACCCGCTTGTGAGAGCGCTGAGCAATCAAGACTCTGATTCTGAAGACCCTGAGGTTGTAGAGATCCTCAGGTATCTAAATCAACCTAATGAAGATCTAACCGAAGAGGAAGAAGTAATAGAAACGGTTAAGTTTGCTTCTTTAGAGGAGACACCAGAAGAAGAAGGCTCTAAGGCTAAGCCCGAGCTTAAACAACTACCTGAAGGTTTAAGGTATGAATTTCTAGATCAAGAAGAGAGAAATCATGTTATTGTCAACACCTGTCTGATGAAGGATCAATTAGAAAAGCTTCTTGAGGAGTTAAGACTCCATAGACAGGCCATAGGATATTTAGTAGAGGACATCAAAGGTCAAAGCCCAGCTCTATGCAAGCATCGCATTAATTTGGAAGAAACTTCTAAACTGTTAGCTCAGCCCCAGTGAAAATTGAACCAGATGTTGAAAGAAGTAGTGAAGAAAAATGTGATCAAACTGAGGGATGCAGGGATTATTTACCCAATCAGCGACAGTAACTGGGTAAGTCCCATCCATGTGGTGCCAAAGAAAGGAGGCATAATTGTCGTAAAAGGAGACAAGGGCGATGAGGTGGCGGTACGGACCGTCACCGGATGGAGGATGTGCATAGACTACCGAAAACTGAACCAAGCCACGAAAAAAGATCGTTATCCGCTTCCTTTCATTGACCAAGTTCTGGAGAGGTTAGCACACCATGATTATTTTTGCTTTCTAGATGGTTTTTTAGGGTTTTATCAAGTCCCCATCTTCCCAGACGACCAAGAGAAAACTACTTTCACTTGTCTCTATGGTACTTATGCCTTCCGAAGAATGCCTTTCAGATTGTGCAATGCTCCTGCAACGTTTCAACATTGTATGATATCAATGTTTTCGGACTTTCTTGAAGACATCGTGGAAGTTTTCATGGATGACTTTTCTTTCTATGGGAAGGACTTCGATGCCTGTCTGAAAAACCTATCACTGGTCTTGCAACGCTGCGAAGAAAAGAGTTTGGTCCTGAACAGGGTGAAATGCCACTTTATGGTAGGAGAGGGCATTATGCTAGGGCATAAAGTCTCAAGGCGAGGCATCGAGGTAGATGTTAGCAAATTTGAAGCTATATCTAAGCTTCCTCCACCAAAGTCTGTAACTGGAGTGTGGAGTTTTCTCAGGCACGCCGGTTACTATCGAAGATTCATAAAAGACTTCTCAAAGATCTCGAAGCCACTGTCAAATCTTCTAATAAAGGATGTTGAATTCGATTTCTCTAATGACCGTCTAAATGCTTTTCAGGCCTTGAAAGACACAATTGTTTCTCCTCCTATCCTTCAAGCTCCAGATTGGGAGCTACCTTTTGAATTAATGTGTGATGCCAGTGACTATGCGGTAGGAGTAGTCCTGGGACAAAAGAAGGACAAACGGCACCATGTCATTTGTTACGTCAGTCGTACACTGGATGAAGCTCAGGTGAATTACACGACTACAGAGAAAGAGATGCTCGTGATTGTCTTTGGTTTTGACAAGTTCAGATCCTATCTTATAGGAGTGAAGGTAAAGGTCTACACAGACCATGGGGCTATATGATATCTCATGCAAAAAAAGGATACCAAGCCCAGGCTGTTACGGTGGGCTTTGTTACTCCAGGAGTTTGACCACAAAATCATTGATAAGAAGGGTGTAGAAAATGTTGTCGCAGACCACTTAGCAAGGATCATAGTCGAAGACAATAAGGAGCCACCTATCAACGACAATTATGCTGATGAAGCCTTGCTTATGGTTGAAACCAAAGAGGAGAATTTGCCTTGGTTTGCAGATATTTGTAATTATCTTGCATGTGGGGAGTTGCCTCCTGATATAACTTACAATCAAAAGAAGAAGCTCTTTTTTGATATGAAGAATTACTATTGGGATGATCCCCTCCTCTTTAGAAGATGCACAGATAACCTATATAGGAGGTGTATTCCTGAAGAAGAAATGCCTAACATTCTGAAAGAATGTCATGCCTCACCATATGGAGGACACCTAGGAAGTGAAAGGATGGCCGCTAAGGTACTGCAGTCAGAGTTTTATTGGCCCTCCTTGTTCAAAGATGCTGCAAATTATGTGAAAGTTTGCAAAGAATGCCAATCAACAGGAAACATTGGAAGAAGAAATGAGATGCCTATGGCCAATTGGATGGAAGTGGAGATTTTTGATGTCTGGGGAATAGACTACATGGGCCCCTTTCCCCCATCAAAAGGGTATTAATACATTTTAGTTGCAGTGGATTATGTGTCTAAATGGGTGGAGGTTGTTGCCACTCAAACTTGCGACTCCAAATCAGTGATCAAGTTGTTTGAAAAGACTATCTTCCCTCGCTTCAGAGTACCTCGTACTATGATAAGCGATGGTGGATCACATTTCGTGGAAACATAGTTTAAAGCACTCCTGTGGAAGTATGGGGTTAAACACATGGTCGCTACGCCCTACCACCCACAAACTTCTGGGCAGGTGGAGGTTCTGAATAGACAGATTAAGTAGATTTTAGAGAAGACTGTCAGCCGCATGAGGAAAGATTGGTCGATGAAGCTTGATGACGCCCTTTGGGCCTACAGAACTACATATAAAGCACCCATTGGAACTACCCCATACAAGTTGATTTATGGGAAATCATGTCATCTACCTTTAGAACTGGAACACAAGGCTCTTTGGGCGATTAAGTTCCTGAACATGGATCTGGAAAAGATAGGGGAGAAGAGATATCTGTAGTTACAAGAACTCAAAGAGCTGAGAATACATGCCTATGAGAATGCAAGGATTTATAAGTAGATTACCAAAGTGTGGCATGATGCCCACCAGAGGAAGAAGGATGTGAGTGAAGGTGACAAAGTTTTATTATTTAAAGCTTCCATTCATCTTTTTCCAGGTAAGCTGCAAACAAGGTGGTCTGGACCCTTCACCGTTGCAAAGATATACCCATCAGGAATGATGGAGCTGTATGATAAAGATGATCCATCCAAAGTTTTTCCAGTGAACGGGCACAAAGTAAAAAGGTTCTATGAAGATGAAGCGTCTGTGAGAAGGACATAGATAAGTTTGCAACATGTGGAAATAGCTGAAGGGGCAAAGTGAAGGATCTAAAGCTGTCAAGCTGACGACGCTAACTACAACACTCCATGGGAGGCAGCCCGAGTTTTACTTTTCTTAGAATAGGATGTTATTTCCTTTCCTACAGGAAAAACATTATGAACATTATAATTGTAATAAGGCCCGAGTCAGTGCGTGCATCACATGCTCTGGCTCTTCTGTTTTATGGGCCATCGCTCTATTTTATGAGTATTGATGAGTAATACTATCTGAGGCTGGGAACTTCACCTTAAGCCAATGATGTTTTACCCATCAATCGCTTTTCCCTTCGCTTTGATTTTGGATTTTCATCATATATCTTGTTCTAGAGCCTTGTATCGGGCAAGGATACCTTGTTTCCTGACTATATCGGGCAAACCAGTCAGGCGGTGCGCAAGACACGCCCTTATCGGCCGGGTGTATTGGGCGACACACCTTACCAAATAAATTGTATCGCCCGACACGCCAAGCAGCATGCAACCGTGTCGAGCGGCAGGAGTAATAACCCTTGATTTGATGGATGGGACTACTCATCTTGGGAATGATTTGTCCTCTCGCCCAACACGCGCCCCTATTTTACCAGTTTTACCCCCGATCTGGGTTGCTATAAATATTACAGAGGATTAACTGTGTCGGGCACTAGCATTTACTTCGCACCTACTCTGGTATCGTGCAGTAATTTCTCTCATTGCTCTCGTGTTGGGCAACCTAGCTTCTGCTCTCGTGTTGTGCAAGATAATTTCAGATAGCAAAGTTATAGCCCGATAGTCGTATCACTTTGCTTGCCCAACACGAACCTTATGTCGTGCACTTTTGTATCAGATCTACAACTTTAGTTAATTTCCTTGTATCGCCCGATTTACATTTGTGTCGACTACGTTACTTTTGACCGTATCGCGTGACACATCTTTAACGCGTGCTTGCCCAATACCTTATATCGGGGAATGCCTGTGTCGCCCAGACTTGTATCGCTTAGCGTGTTTCGATTTTCGGGCGACACGATTTCTGTCGGGACGATCCTATCAGGTGCTTTGCATCACGCGGCTGTGTCGCCCGACACACATTGAACTTAAAGCATATCAGACATTGTCTATGTCGTTCGATTTCCCCGTGTCACCCAGGCTTGTATTGCCTAGCGTGTTCCTTCCGACGGGCGACACCTTTCTTAAGGACGATCGTATTGGACATGAACCTACGGTGATTTCTGAACCAAACTTCGTATATCCCGACACATGCCTATCGGGCAACATTCATATCGCTCAGTTTTAAAGCTCGATACGGTGGTGTCGGGTAGCTCTGGTATCAGACATAACTTTTCGGCCTATCGTGCAACAATTTTCTTCTGATATCGATAGTTAATAAACTTGTCTTATGATAACAGAAATGGTCTGCACCAATCAAACCGTCGTTCAAGTTGATGAGCATGGTCGAAAGATCGACACCGAGGCCACAGCCGAAGCTACGACAGTCGGGCAGAAATGCCTGAACCCCGAGGCGGCTGCGCCATCCGCGGCAGAAACGAGACCAAGGACGGAAGAAGTAACGGCCCCAACAACAGTTTCCACCATAGAGGCAGAACCTCTGGATCATACACCAGGCAGGTTTGTGCCCAGAGATAACGAGCACGAGCACCGATACTCAGAACTGGCAACAAAACTCTACATGCTGAGCAGATTCTGGCACCAGTCGTCCTTCCTTGAACTAGGCATTTTCGACAGGCTCGAAAATGTCTTAGTTGCGGCTGGGCTAAGGAAGATCTGCTTCAGCCACTCCGCCTCCTACACTGAACTCACCAGGGAGTTCATGTCGTCTCTCTACCGGGTGTAGAATAGAACTGAAGAAATTGAAGAATACGGCAGAGCAGACAGACTGTAGGGGCGGCTATACAATGCCGAGCACGCCATCTCTGACAAGCTGATCAACAAGATCTTTTCTTCCGGCGAGGAAGAGAATGAACTGTTAAACAACAGTGCTAGGATCACTGAAGGAGACGGGTTCAACCCCGTGGAGGTATGGAGGAAGATGACCGGTGAATCATCGTTCAAGTCGGGAAGCAAAGTGACGGTGGTGCACTCCTACTTCTGGAGAATAGTGCACAAGTTGGTGGTGTGCCTGCTCTTTAGCAAGAATGGATCAAGCAACATATACACTGAAGAATTCCATCTCATGTGGCACATGATGGAGGGTAGGGTGATCAACCTGGGGTGTTTTCTACTGAATAGGCAGCACCCAATAAAGGATGCCACCAAGGAGTACTGCATGGGTGGCATCGTACATCTGATTGCGGTCGAGTTAGGATACCCACGGGAGCCGCGTAGTCTCTCAAGGACAAGGGGCGACCAGAAGATCGACCTCTAGTTCCTTATGAGATCCAGCATCATCAAGAAGGAGGGGTGAAGATATTTCTACAAATTCGTGAGAACAAACACCCTCCTTCCGCTTCCTAGTTGTGCCAACTACGACGTAGAAAAACTAGTCTTCACCAGCACAGAGATTGAAGCGGTGGCAGTAGAAGCCGCTTACGCCACCACCACCAATATACAAGAGAGGGCGGCTATGAGAGGAGAACCAATTCCTCTCAACGCACAACAGGACAAAGCTTCCACAACTCCTGCCGAGCCACCCACTGCCCCGGAGCCACCAACGACAGCCATTGTCAGAGCCGTCGCCGCTCCTACCTTCCCAGCCATGATCACGACAATATCTATCGTGGCAGAAAAAGTACCGATGATCATGTAGGTCACCGAGGCAACCAGGGCTGAGACAACTGCCCTAACCTCAACGGGAGCTGCCGCAGAAGAGACAACCATAGCTCCCAAAACTTTTGTGGTGCCCTTTGTGGCAGAAGAAGAAGCACAGCCGGACGCCAGTAATGGGGCGTTCGCCGAGATCCTCAAGATGGAGCTCAGAGCTACAAAACTTACGCTGACACCACCGTCAGTGTCTCCTATAGCAACTGCAGAGGAGATCGCCAACAACGCAGAGGTGGAGCAGTAGCCACCCACACCGTGGCCTTCTCCATCACAATAAGAGGGCGAGGCAGAGATAGCCGCAAAAGTGTGGATGCCTCGCCCCGAAGCATCCAACTCGCGAACAGTGCAGATCGACACTACCCCGAGTGAGGCGGCACGCTCGTCGGGTGGACCTTCACATGGGGAGAGTGTCGTGAGGATGCGAGGTAGATCTACAGGAGCCCCTCCATCGCTAAGGCTGATGCTGGGAAATGAACTAGATAACTTGCGGGAGGTAATAGAAAACCACTCTGTTACTTTTTCTTCGCTCACCCGCATGTTTTCCATTTTCCAGTAGAGGTTGAACAGCCAGGAGCGACAACTGCTAACTCTAGTTGGCCTTCCCAGCCAACTAGAGGCACTCAACGCCACGTTGCAGCAGGCCCTCCAACACCTCGATGCGATCGAGGAGAGGATGAATAGGAGGGACGATCACCTGCATCCAAGGCAGTCGAGGAGATCTTCATCACCTCCTGGCTCAGGCTCTCAACCTTCCTCAGTAGTGTCCTCGCTGAGATTGTCGTCCACTTCCTCCTCTAGCGGGCCATCCACAATGCGCGAGGAAGGAACGCCACAAAAGTCATCCAACAGAGCTCCAGCAGGAAAAGTGAGCTCCCACAGTTTGGAAGAAACCACTCCCTCAGTCCCCTTATACGAATCTGAGGATAACAATGAAGACATCAGTGTCGGGGAGGACTCTTCTGACGAATCAGAGGGAGAGGGGGGCACATCTACGCCGCCAACAAAAGACACCCCCCAGAGGAAGAAGCTTGATGGTAGATGAATTCTCTGTGCTATCGGAGATACTTTCCTTCGAGAGGGCCGACTTTGACAGAAGGTTCATCGGCTACCTGATGATCAGGGACCAGAAACTGCTGAACAAGGTCCTGAGGTCGCAGGATGATGAAGAAGACGTCGTCTGGAGTGACGGCTACTTCCCCGTACGATGAGAAGCACTCAGAAGCATGTTCTGCTCACCTATCGTCGTTAGAAAGAAGCTATTTAGGGTCCTAGAAGGTGCAATAATCGAGAATATCAGCACCAGGATAGGCCACCCGACAATATACAATGCCACCCCGACCTTGGCAAGAAGATTGATGAAGGGAGCATTCGACTCCGTCCTGGTGGCCAACATGCTTCAGCACATTGAAGAGCACAACACAAACCTCGTGTTGGCCCCATACAAGCACCACAACAACTGGTTTCTGTGTGTGGCAGACCTATAGAACCATGATGTCTAGTTGTTCAGTTGTTGCAACGAGGAGGTGCCATGCTCAGGATTTATCTTCAGTCGCACGGAGGACAAACATCTCAGGCTTCTACCACTACATCTTCTCTGAGCCATCAAGCGAGGAGTCCAACGTCATAGCGGCATTTGGAACTTCTTCTCCATCAGAGACTTCCCCGTCCAAGCAGAATCTAGAAGTAGGAATAGCACCTTTGTCGTCTTGCGCGCCATGGAGCTGCTCAACATATTTGGAAACATAAGGCATCTTCAGGGCCAAGACTTTTTCCATCTCAGGAGCATTTACTCTTACTGCTGATCAAAGACAGGCGCTACTTCCAAGAAGCAGGGGTACCAGAGAGGCTGTTGGATAGTGACCAAGAAGACAAATCATCACAACCCAACAGCACTCAAGAGAAATAAGCTGAGATAGAAGTAGACGTCTACGGGGAAGGAAAGCAGTTAGAAATCCTACGGGAAGTACACAGAATCAAAGACCTCGCTTCGCCTGAAACATCAGAAGAAATGATCAACAACTTCGACTATTTCCCGTGCTCTACACTCATGCAGGAGCAGGTCAATGAAGTTCTTCTGAAGTTAGCAGACTCAACCCCGACAGACTTAATCTACGAGGCAGGCAATGTCATAGTCCCAGTTGATGACTTGAGGGATATGGTAAAAGAAGGAGGATGTTTGGCAATATCTGTGGTGGCCGCCTACATCCAGACACTACAGAAGATGTTTGAATACACTTACATAGCTCATCCAATGTTGTTCAACGACATATGCCTTGCCGACGAATCATGAGCAAAGCAATCATTTCTAGAAGAGTTGCAGTGCAGAGTTCCACGCACCATCTTCCTCCCCATCCTGCACTACAACCACTGGATGCTCCTAACGATGTACACTCACAAACGAGCAGGAATCTTCTATAATAGCTCGGACAGCAACAAAGATCATCCAGTGCAGTATACATCGACAGTGTTGACATCCCTCGAGCACTTAGTATAAAAATACTACGATGAGGTGGCGGCGCTGATACAACCATTCCTGGAGACGGCAGTGAGCAAATGGCATGAGCTCCAGTTCTGCCACCGCAGTCCACAACAAATTCCTTTATCCAACGACTGCGGCATCTTCGTGCTGGAATGGATATCAAATGAAGAGACGCCTGACCAGCTCCACCACATCGACTACCATAGCAAACGCAGAGAATATGTGTGGGAGCTTCTATCTGGAAAAGGTGCGCTCACCAGCTAACCCTCACTGAGTTAACATTACCCTACCTTATCTATTTAACAACTCTGGGACAGAGTGTGGAATAAGTTTTGGGGGGGGGTACGATGTACCAGTGAGGGAGGTATAAAAAGTCCTTCAAACTTCACCTCTTTTGTTTTTTTTTTCTTTTTGTTCTTCTTCTAGAACATGTGTACATTTGCATATACATGCCGCATACAAAAATTTTGCTTATTTTGTCTCCATACATATGTACAAAGACACTTTATAGTAAAAGCCTGATATGACTTCTTGCCAGTTTGTTTTCACTATGTCCAATGAGGTGCATGTTTTGTTATTTCTTCTTGAAAATGCAGCCCCAAACAACTAAAGACTACGATTTTCCACGCCAAAAATTCAAAAAATAATCTCGCAACATGTAAGAGATGTGTATGTAGAAGGAAAAAGCTGCCCAAACAACAACTTGCTTTTGTTTCTCCTACCCAACAAAATCCCAAAAAGAGAGAATAGCATTATGAGAGTGAATAAAAGAATGAGAGTTGTGCCAAAAAAAAAGTACCCACTCTTGTCCTTCCAAAAATTACCCATCTTTAGGCATGGTAGATCCGGGGCAGTGGTACGTAGGATGTGAAGTCACTACTCTAAAGCCAATTGGCTTGGACTGCAGGGACCACTTGCCCGCTAATGGACCCGTACTTGGATGGACTGATGGGAAATAAGAAAAACCCAAAAAGCCTTAAAACCTACCCAAACACAACTTTCTATTCCCAAAAGCTGTTTGGTGTGAAAGCTACCTTCGAAATCATGCACCCACGTCTCGCTGAAGCTGTGCAGAAAACTTGTGCTTAAATAAGGCGGGAAAAGTAAAGTATGTTGTTCGTGGTCAGGCAGTATTCTCTGCAAGACATCTCAACACTCACTCAAATTCATGGTCTGAAAACCATACCGGTTAAGAAGAAGAATCACAAAACAAAGTTTTAAAAGATTGATTGAGGACAATCAAAATGCTAAGTTTGGGGGAGTTGATAACACACAATTTTGTGATGTTTTTGGCCCTTATTTCATTGTCAAATCTGCCCTTTTAAACTGTTTTCCTCTCCTTTTTGTCACATTTTTGAATAAACAGGCCGCGCTACACTCTTAACTCAATTTTATCATCTTTTGCAGAGTTTTCCTCGCTTTTCAATTCATTTATCAGCAAAAAGGCCCGTCCCAGCCCATGAACGTGTTCTACCCACATCGGCCCTCCTATCAGTCGGTTGACACACTCACTGCCCGACATATAGCAGCCTGATACAGATGCTGCACGACACGGGTGTGCCGCGCTAAAGACTCTGACGAGCGACACGCCATTTACCTGACAGGGAGCTATACTCGCCACGACTACTAGAGCGTGTCGCGCGATACAAGCCACCCACTGGTAGGTGCCCGCCCGACACGATGCCCAATTTGATTGTTGAACGACACCCGTGGTGCCGGGCAACACGCACGTCAAGCGACCCTAGATCCGCGCTAATGGAGCCAATGGGGGACACATGGCACTCAGAGAACTATAACCTCTCCAAACTGTTGCCTATAAATAGCAGCTACATGACTCTAATGGGACGGGTCAGAATCTCACAAAACTTAACTTTAGAAAGTGCCTAGAGCTAGTGTGTCGGGTCCCAGAGGCGTACCGGGCGATACTAGGTGGGCACTTCCCCGACCCGAGAGGG
Source organism: Alisma plantago-aquatica (assembly GCA_963693085.1). Lineage (NCBI taxonomy): Eukaryota > Viridiplantae > Streptophyta > Magnoliopsida > Alismatales > Alismataceae > Alisma > Alisma plantago-aquatica. The sequence continues at coordinate 671,029,657 of OY856409.1, read as the reverse complement.
CGTGAATGGTTCACTTCGAATCTGTCCCGGTAGACACAGCAGCCCAATATCGACCAACGAGGATACCCGATATGAGGAATCTGATACCCTAAGCAGCCTCTAGCCCGACACGATACCAAGCCTAATGCAAGCCACTCGTCACGGTGTGTCGCCCGAGAGGGTAGCATCCTGACACGACCGTATCGGGTATGGGTGACTTGATCGATACGCCTGCCCGTCATGGCCTATCCCCCGACAGGGAGTACCGCCCGACACAGGTGTATCAGGCAGAGCTCCAAGCCAGTATCGGGCTAGGGGAATCTTAGAATCTGTTGCTGCCTGTCGATCTCCTAAATCAAGGAGGTGATGCTTATCTTCCCTTTTTTAGTCATTTACTTTCTTTATTTACACAATGTAACCAAAACCTTTTACATAATACTTATGCTAATGGAATTAGAGGAGTTTTAAATATCTGTTGACTTTATATTTGGTCCCTTTTTGTTGGACGATTACTTTGTTTAGCATCCGAACTCTAGCTTGTATGCTTGGATCATGTTTTGACTAGCTATCGAATCGTGTTTCCCGCTGCAACTCCCTCGAGAGAGATGTTGTGGTTCTAGCGTTTGGTCTGATCAGGGAGTATGAGAGTACCCAAGATCGGAGTTGCTTCAGTTATCTTTCCACTCTAACCTGAGTCCAACAACCTTGAGAGAGGGAGTTGGTGCTTGGTTAGATGTACTCTCTTTGAGAGAAGGGGTACTGGATGTTCCTACTGCCGCTTATTTTACCGAAGATTTCCTCCTTTGTTCCTTATGAGGCAATGGTATTATCTCCTCTGGTTCTATTGTGATAAAACCCTAAAAACTGATAAATGCCCAAAACCTTAATTTTCCTTGTAACTCCAGTTGGAGATAGTTTTCTTCCCTTTTTACCGATCTTTGTTTGTTGTTCCCTTGGGAACCTTATCCTCACCTTCTTTATGTCAGAGTGTAGAGTTTTGATTCCTCATTCTTAGCACTACCACCCTTATCCCTGTGGTTCGACCTTGATCACTACTTCGGACCCCGTCATCATTGCGGGGGCCTAAGAGTCAGGTAATTTAAAAGTCCGACTACTTCAAATCCGCTCCTTTTGGACGCGTGATTTAGGTCAGTCAACGATTCATTGATTGGAACCCTAAATCGATTAGGTGATGGAAGACCATTTTGGTCCATTCGGTTTTGAGAAAGAGTTTTGACCAAACGGTCTCAAACCGTTTGGAGACCCAAGTTCATTCGGTTTCAAAATAATTTGCTTAAATGGTTTCAATATTGTTTTGCTTAAATGGTTTTAAATAATTCAAGGTCTGAGTGACCAAGACCGTTTGAGGTCTAAGTGACCAAGACCATTTGGGGTTCAATTGGTCAAACCAAGTTGGACACCTAATGTAATTATAAGTCAATTAATTACTTGAATATTAAGAATGTATTCCAAAGGTGAATTCAAAGGTTGAACCCTAACTGTGTGCACTTAATTGAAGGGTTGACCTAGATAAATTTTGGAATACTTAATACCCTAGAGAGAATGAGAGAGAAAGTAGTGCTTGCATATAATTATCAATCCTCAATTCCCTCATTATAAGTAAATTATGTAATTAGGGATTGATCCATGATGATGAGATCATGAAACCCTAATTGAGAAGCATAGTGAGTCTTAACCCTAATCTAGGGCAATATAGGGTGATGAATGTGATATGAATCCCTAATCCATGGTGATGTTATGTAATGCTACATTAAACCCTAAATTGGGTAAAAGGACATGATAAACCCTAATCTGAAGTGAATAGTGCATCCTTACCCTAAATTGGGTAATAGGATATAATGAACACTAATGCAAGGTAATTCTATGTGAAATCCCTAATACAGGTTAATGCTATGTGAAACCCTTACACAAGGTAATGCTATGTGAAACCCTAATACAGGGTAATGCTATGTGAAATCCTAATATAGGGTTATGTTATGTGAAACCCTAATACAGGGTGATGCTATGTGAAATCCTAACACAGAGTGATCCTATGTGAAGCTCAAATACAAAGTGATGAGTTATGAATGTAATAAGAAAACCCTTGTATTGCATGGTACTGATATGTAATGGATATAATTGTTATCATGAGTACTAATCATGTAGGTATGTTGAGATGATGAGCATAGCCAAGTATGAGCTATGATGCTCTGTATATTGAAAATGTTTTATAGGCCTTATAAGCCTTCATATGCTTTGTTGCCTAGTGAGAGGTAACCTGAAATTAATGAGCCATGTGTGCCATATGATGTTTTAATTATTGAAATTGTTTATGGGCTTCATAAGCCATAATATGCCTTGTTTCCTATTAAGGGGTAATAAGAGGTGATATGAGATTTGTGAACGGTATGGAATGCTTGTGTAGCAAGAATCATGATTTCCTTGGTTAGCGACTTGAAGGTATTAGTTACCTAATAAGTGGTAACAAGTGTTCTATGATAAATTGAGGGTTGAATACCCATGTTCCATAATCATGGGTTGATGTTACTCTTCTTAGTGAATCTTAGAAGGATCAATGTTATACATGTGTTTTAACTCCTTATGGTATAAATGATAAACTGCTTTATCAAGTTATAATTGAAGTGGTTTGAATAAGAATATTGCTCTAATTGATTTAGAAAGTGAACTAACTGTTGTTAAATTAAATTTCCTCTACTTAGTGTTAATCCAATAAATGCAATAATAATGTTCTTGGCGGAGAGTTATATCTCTCGTTGGGGCAATTTACAATTGTCTCACCCCCGTGGGATCCAGATTTTTTTAGGTTGACACGGACAAGGAGACAGGAACCCTATAGTCAGAGAAGAATAGTTGTAGTACCAGGAATAGCAGTGAATTCTAAGGTGGAGATGATGGCTATCAAGTTTTGTATACGTCTGAATAGAGTCCTATGTGTCGTCTCTGTACTCGCAGGTCCTCAGAGTTCGTAGTTGTTTTTTTATGAATCGATCTAAGATTTTGGCTTGATGCCTCAATGATCTTATGTTGTCTGTATATAGTTTAATAGAACACTTGATGTTGTAATCCTCAAGATGAGATGATACAAGATATGTACTAGTGAACCAGAATGAAATCAAATTACTTTGGTTCATTTCGAAAGAGTTTTCCTTTGTAAAAGGTTTTAATTTTTAGTGATTTTCGATAATCCACTGCTAACGAATGTTTTTGCTTAATCAAATCATGTTTTTTGTGATCGGCATGTCACATTCACATCCACATAAAATAACATGTAACATTATACTAGCAGTCACCACATAATGCATATCAAAAGAATAATAAATTTTGAAAGAGAATAAGAGAGATGACAACATCCAAAAAAATAAAGCAGGATCAGAGGATCCATGCCACCACATAATGTGCCATAAACATCCACTACAAAGGTGGGCAAACAAGCACATATCACCAAAAAAATTTCCACCATGAGTAATGTATTAAGAAGAGTCCAAGAGAATGTCCAAATAGATAATATGATCATAAGATCTGTAACAAGTAAAGTAATTCACATGAACCATAATTTTGAAAGAAAAAGAGATAACGTCTAGGATATTGTCTATAGGATCAAGAGAAAGAAGAAGTATGTCAATTGCTCAAAGGAATAATAGGAGATGCAAACATATATTAAGGAGAAGAATAAGAAATGGCTCAATATAGAAATAATATGGGATGCCATCATACCTCTCTTAAGAGTCTAAAAAGTTCAAAGTTCGGTCCTAGATCCAAGTCTAGATCTCCAAAGCACCTATGATGCATATATGGAGAATTAGGGTTAGGTTTTCATTACTTATTCAAAACCCTAAAAATCACCTTTTTAATATTAATGAATTAGGTTATCAAAACCATGCCATATTTTAGATGATATTTTTTTATTTTAGAAAGTAATTTACTTTATTTTTCTTACTTATAAATTATTAGTTATGAATTTTCCAAATTATAACGAATAAGGAAAATCTGTGGAATTCATGTATTTATTATTTTAGAATCAGGTGGTGAAATTGGTACCATTACGTAGATTATAATTTCTTGATTCTAACTCATATTTTTTTTATTTTTTGAGATATAAATAATTAGTTATGAATTTTCACAAATTTGACCAATCAAATAATACCAAAAATCCATGTCATCATACATAAACTAGTAAGTGGTCCAACTTGCTGAGTTGGCCCAATCAGAAGTGGTAAATCAAACAAACCCAGAGACAATAGGGCAGTTCACATATGAGGAAAAGAAGTCCCAAAACATCAATTAAATGACACTTTTGCCCCTTGTTGAAAAACAAAGCATCACGAGAAACATGAGGGATAGAGAAGAGATTTTATATAGGGATTCATCCTCAATTCCTTCCTTGCACCATGTCTATGAGCAACATCGGGCCATGGTTCCAGAGGAAGCTCCTCCCCAAATTTGATGTATGCAGGTATACATAACACAAACGCGTATGCAGGTATACATAACTCAGACAGGATTGACAAATAGTTAAAGGGAGAAAGCAAAAGATCCGTAAAGAGATAAATTTCAAGAATGGAAGTTATTGAAGGGTTCATGATGTTTCAAAGTTAGAAGTAAAGAGATGAAAAATATCAACACGACCTACCGAGGAGAGAGCATCTGGTTTCATAGAGCAACGAACTAGAACGGTAGAAAAGGGGGATGACAAGTAGTACCATGATTTTAGGGAAACTTAGGGGCATTGATGTCTTTGAGAGGGCCAGTTGATCGTGTTTAGGTCCTCAGTGGAAACTCTAAAAGCTCCTACTAGACATCAGATTCCTGAAGGCATCATTGAGAAGGACCTGGGGATAAAGTGCAGGGAAATCATCATGTAGAGGAGGTTCAAAATCCATATCTCAAGGTGGTGAGAAGACTATGGAGGGGATTTATATGGTTTTGATGTCGCATAGGACCAAGGAGATTGAAAAAGAAAGAAGACCAAGCAAAACTAAGGGAAAATACTAAGTAGAAATTAGAGATTTCCAAAATGGGAAGATCTATGATTCGATCAATACATCAATGGGTGAGGAATTGGATGAGGAATATAATTGCAAAGAAATCGTGTGGAAAGGTGCCATGAAGAGGGAGAATTTGCAAAAACAAATCCCATCTGTGCTAAGCACCTATTTCTAAAATGGTTGTGAGGAACGTGAGAACCCCCTATCCGTCTGATCCAAAAAGGAATGCAGGGATGGCCTCACAATAGGAAAAAAATAGAAAATAGAGTGTGATGAGGAACTTTAGGAAATTAGATAATCCAATGAATTAAAATAAAGTTTGATTAAGTTTCTTTTCAAATCAAATTGAGGTCCCAAACAAAGTGTTTTTAATATAAAATTTTGCATCTAGTCTAACTAAAACATGTAGATTCAAATTTTTTAATTAGTTTTCCCTTTTGGAGACTTTTCTTTTTTATTTAATTTTTTAAAAGTAAATTACATTTTCTCTTCCCTAATGCATTAAAATCACCCAATTAATGTGAAACTTCACACTCAAGAAAATTTTAACATGTTGGACATGAAATTGCGATAATTTTATCATTTGGTATTATTTAATATGTTATTTAATATCTTAGACTTTATTTACACTTTTTCTCTCCTAAACATAATAGAACAATAAAGATTTTCCAAATTGGTTAAAATTTTATCCATAGGTGTAACGACCCCGCCTCCCGGTAACCCCCAATTAAAGGAGACCGAAAGGTCGGAGCCATTATCCAATTAACAGGATCAAAGGTTCGATAAATAATCAGTAATAATTAATAAACTTTACCAACTAACTGAAAACTGGTATTAAATAAAACTTTTCTTACCTTGGAAAAACTCGGATTTCTAAACTTCTATCCATGAAGATGATACTCTAACTAATCCTCCTGTATACGTTACTTCTCATTTAATTCCACATATGCCACTTTACTGTTTGTTCTTTTCATTGTACCTAAAACGCCGACAAACAAAACGTCAGTCAGTATATCTAAATATACTGGTATGTGGGGACAACCAAAATCTCACTATTATGGCTAACAATTTAATAATCACAATCAAGTTATTTATCAAGAGAATTTACATTTTCAATGTGTCATTCTCCACTGCTTTTGCCCTAACCCTGGCATACCCCTCTAGGGTTTCTCTTTTGCCATTGACTTTAAGGCCACCTTCTCAATCTGGAGCTTGGTGCCTGGGAGTCACCTCTCATGGTGCTCCATAGTCATGCATCATAGACCACCTTCTCATTCCCGAGCTTGGTGTCTGGGGTCACCTCTCATGGTGCCCATCAGTCTACCCCTCTGGGCCTGACCTTTATGGCATCTTCCATCAGGGTGGCATGTAGGTGCGAGGATACACACTTCTTTATAATTGTGATAACCATAGTGACTTTATAATTGCAGTATGAACATCCAAACTGTTTAGATAGCATTCATTGCGAGGAAACATTCGAAAATCGTCGGGAAACTATAACGGTTATTCATAAGCGTAACCACATACATGTACATGCAGATTTGAGACAGAATAGTCCAATCAACAAAAGGCAAGCAAGCATTCAATAAGATCCTGGAACAAACATCCAACATTTTCTATCATGGATCATGGCATCCAAGTCTAATAGACCTATTCGAGCCCTAGGGTTACTATTTCATTTTTTTTTCTTTTGCAATTAGGGTTTCCTTTAATCTTTCACTATTTTAAACCCTAATTATTCACAAAAGAAATTAAGGTTACCCCTTAACAACATTTAACCTTATTTTCGAATTAAAGGTATCATCGTCCATCAATTAAACCCATTAAACTTATCTTACATTAAAACTATCACTTTTATCCTTTTAATCCATGACAAGATCATTATGCTTATTTATCATCAATGTGTAATTCATTATACTCTATTACTCATATGAACATTATTAATCACCAATTCTACCTTGATTCATGAGAAAATCCTAATTACTTCATTTAGGGTATTTATCCATCAATTAAGAACTTTAATGCTCGAAATAACTTAGACTTTGCATATTCCAATTTTAATCATGAAATTAATCAATTAAAGCCATTAATAGTCGAATTAATCAACATTAGGGTTTCAAGGCCCATTAAAGTATTATTCATGCACATTAAACTCACAATTAAACTAATTACATGCAAATTCATCTTTTCCAATCTTAATGATCCTTTTTATCATTAACAGGCTAATATAAACATTAATCATCAATTGAACCCTAATAATCACATTAACCTTATCCAAATAGGGTTTCTTAATCATCATTACACTAAAATTAATAACTTACACTACTTTTCAAATTTCAACCGGAATTAGGCTCCAATTATATTTTATTTAGATTCCTCTCGATTTTCTGAGCAAGTTTCATGTATAATGCGCGTCTACCTGAGCTATGATTATTTAACTATGATTTTTGCAATATTTCACTTACCCGGACCAATAAGAGGTTGCCACGTAGGCGCTCCCGTGCAACGTAGCGGCCCGCTTGACTTCAGTTATAACGAAAAATGACGCTAATGCCCTTCGTTTAAGTTGTAGATGCTTTAGCCTGTGAAAGGGCATACTGGTCCAACGACCTGATGGTCGTCCTCTTCCTCGGGACGACGCTCCCTGCCGCCCTAAACGTGACTAGCGGAGCTTCTCCTCTCATCCCTGGATCCCGTCGACTGCCGGAGTTGGTGCCTCCACCTCCGACGCCCCTAGGCGCTCCCCCAAAAGCCACAAACTCGCGGCCAAAGCCGCTGGCTTGTGCTGGCCAGACCCGCAACTCTAGGCGGCCTTACAGCCCTGTCGCTGCTGCCACCTGCGATCTAGTGCATTAAGGCGTCGGTCATCCCTCCCTTGGTGTCGTGGGAGCAGGAAGCATCAACCCAACTCTTCCACTGGTCCCTCGTCGCTCTATAGATGTGCCATATTGCATGGTTAGGGTTTACGGATAGATCCGTGGAAGAAGAGAAAAGTTGACGTGAGGGATCTTCTGGACTCAGTCCAGGTTCTTTCCCCTTATATAGGGGAAGCCAACGAAGCCCTAAGATGGCTTCCTTTAAGGAAACAAAGTCCTCCTTCTAATATTAATCATTTTCCTTTAAAGTGAAGCAATCCTTCTCTCTTTCTCTCTCCGTTGGTATTTCCTATTACTTGGATATTAGGAAATTCGAAATCCCCTTTCTCTTATTTACTTTATGGTTGCTTTTTAATGCTTTGGCACGAATACATATTTTCCTTTATAGAAAATATCATCTTTTTTTAAACAATACCATATAATTCATTGAAGAAGCAACACATTATCCTCTTATTTTGCCTTTTTAGTATTTTCTCTTTCTTCCCTCTTTATTGGGACTCCTTGGATCCCAAGAAACTCTATTAATTCGAAATTCCTTTTGATTGGATACTCATTATCCTTCTAGATGCATCTAAATGCATTATTCTCATTATCATGTGTATTTCTTATTAAAATATTTCTTTTTGAGGATTTCACTTTTATTTTCATCATTAGTATTCCTTTTATCATTAGGAATCCTTGGGATACGAAATTCCACTAAGGATTACCCAATTATACCTCCTTTCACATATTTTCCACATTTCATCAATATTATCAATTTCTTTCTTAATAAGGAAATACTTAATTGATTTTCTCTTTTCTTATTGCTCTCTTTATGAAACTTTGGACTCCTTGGAATCCAACGAATCTAAGAGGCACATAATCCACTTTGAGTTTGCCTTCTAGAGGTTTCCACACCTTTTTTATCTCAAACTCTCAGTTATTCATTAATTAATTGAGTATCCTTGTTATTGGGCCCAATGGCCAATAAAGCCCACAAATCAAACAACAAAGCTATGAAATCCATTTATTCAAAATAGATTATTTCATTTATTCATTCAAAAATCTTTAATATGAGAAATTATATTTCTCAGCAAATGAACCCAAAATTGGGGATGTAACATCCTTCCCCTCTTATAAGAATTTTGTCCTCAAAATTCCATCAAGCAAGCAAACAAACAGGATAATCCATTCTTATGCCCATCAGGGCTACCATGTGGCTTTACCTTATCCATGGTGCTTTCCAAGAACCTTCATCATCTCATATTCTTCCATCTGAGTTCTTTCTTACCTTGGTATATCGTACCCTCATAGGTGACTCAAGACATTTCAGCCTCTCAAAAGCTGAATAGGTTCAGGGCTTAACACATGGCTTAGGTACCTCACATAGTGCTCTAGATTGGACTCATGTAACACATACACATCACGTTATCTTGTGGGGCAAGGCTAAACACAATCATATCCACCAATCTATCTCAAATGGACCCATTTATCGGGGATTCAACTCTCTCAGTTGTAGCTTAGAGGGGTCAGATTTTCACATTACATTCCTCCACAGTGAACTGCATGTCAGTCTGCTTTGCATCAGCTCGTGACTCATGTCACCCTTGGCCTCTCTCTCAGCCATTGCTCAATCAAGCGACCTCATCTTCACACACTGTGGTTCTTTTCTGACCTTCTCGAGGCCTCCTTCACCAACATCATCTTAATGAAGTGGTGACCGACACTATCTCCTTATGAAACATCTTGCATCCCGATAAAGGCTATGGTGGTTGACATCACATCTTAAAAACTGTCTCTACGTATCACCCTACATGAGCACACACGCTTTCATCAGACCCACTAGTCCGGATCATACTATCCATTAGTATGGGGTGATAAACTGTACACACACTGAGCTCTCCATGCATCTACTTCCATCTCATGGAAGTGAACCTTTAGGTCAAACTCGCATTATGGTGTGGTTGAACCATCTCTTTCACTCTTAAGTAGTTCAACAGAACTCTTTCTTTCCCATGTCATCTAGGTAAAGCGATCTACCATAACCCATATTGTATTCTGACCTTCCTTGGTCTAGGGGAGACACATCATCTATGAACTCCCACTCTCCCTCGGGAACTCTCTATACTTTATATCCATGCACTGGGTTAACGGTGTTCGTCCTTCGCCTCCTGGCTTGCATGGCCACACGCTACATGCAACTTTGTTTTAAGCATCCAGAATACTACCATCACTTACTATCTTTGTAGTATCAAGGTGTATTATGACTCCCTGTATTGTTATGATTTCCTCAAGCTTGGTACCTCAGAAACCGCTCTCAAAAGGGTTTCATTACCTTCCCATCCAAAGAAGTGTATCTGAGGTTCTATCACCATCATTTTACTACATCAAGGACTACACTGGCTAACCAAGCAATCATTAACTTGTTAAACATATCTTATTACATCTGAGTGTTAGTCAAAACACATCTTCTTTCCAAACATAGGGTTAGCCAACAACCTCAACTTCTTCTAGTTTCCAGCTAAACTAGGCAGTTATATCTCAACCTGAGTATTCATTACCACCTCTCATCCTTAAGTGTTAGTTAATGTCGAAGACATACTCCTCCATGCATTATACTTATCATCTCTATCCTCATACCTTGTAGCAACTTTCCAACTTATATCATCTTTATCCTTGGTGTAAGGCATGCGTACTGTCCTATCTCTCACTCCCATAACAAGAAGAAATAAGCATTTGGCTGTAGTCCAAATACAGAGTTCTTCCTATTCCAAGAGTAGAGATGGTACAGCCCACCTCTCCAGTACACTTTCAAATCTAAGTTGAAACGTGCCACATATGTCTCTACATCACAACCATCATGATATCAGAATTACTTCCATGGAAAACTGGTCTCGAACTTACTTGATCCAAGCACAACCCTTAGTCATCTCCTCTAGATCTATAGGGTGTCGGCACTTTTGGGGTCATCCCTTTTCCCTTATGCATCCAGAGAGTGCCCTACTCACCTGCCCTTTGGGTCCCATGAGCCCATGAAGGTGATCAATCTCCTAACCCATAGCCCTCAGACAATGATAGATGTTACCTCCCGGCCCTATGGTCATGTGCAACTAGGGAATTAGGCAACTCCTTCTTCCATCGGTCTTATCCCTACCTGACCCTTGGATAGACTTAGGATTCTAACATAGTACATGTTCAACTTAGAACCTTACCCAATCCTTCATCATCTCTCTCTGCATTCAAGACTGACTTTCATCCTTTCTCAGGGATCATGGCAACCTGCCTACCTTGGTCAGTCCCCATACCGGTTACCTTCATGGTAACACATCCATATGTACTTAGAGATGGTTAACTATGGGTCTATAGGTTCAATCTCATGCCATGTACTTTTCACATAGCTTTCTCAGTGTCCTATAAAACCTCCTTAGGTTATCTCAAAACCAATCAAACTGGTAAACTTCCTACCAAAGGGTCGCTATCCCAGGATGGGAGGAAACTACAACTCTTGACAACAAGGTCACAACCTTCTTAGGGTTTTCATTTACATGAACATGCCTAACCCAACAACTACTAAGGCACAAGCAGGTCACTTATTAAACCATGCAAGGTCATACCCATTCTCTTTCCTCAGCATCAGATCAACTTATTCGTGAGGTGTTCATCAAACATACCCTTACCCGAAGGGGTTTTCCTTTACCTCTACACATTAAGAGTACCATGCTCGAAACTATAGAGACTCAAATCTCAACATGAGCATTGGGTACACCGCTTCCCCTCTTAGGCCTAGGAACCCTAGGTTTGCCTCCGGGTGACCCACCGCATGCTCATTCTCTTAACCAGGAATCCAACATGTCCAAGATATGTCATGTACTCCCATGATCTTTCTACTCAAGCAACACTTCAGAGTTGATTCCTCTTCTCGGACAACTACTAGGTATAAAGCCTCACAACTGGTGCCTTAACCTCCTCAGGGTCTAAAGCACTCTCTATCTCATCTAGTAGGTAATCACTTGTACCATAGGTACCAGAAGCATCATCCTCCCTCTAGGGTTTGGTTACTCTCAAGCTAACCAAGTCATCATCAACTTCCAGGGATCATGCATGAGGCAACCATTATCATGCACTTAGGTCGCATCCTTCTCGACTCCCACTGTTTCTCAAGTTTCGGGGTTTTAGGCTTCCAACTTTCTTGGCTGAGGTGTGCTCCCTCTCTCTAGAGCTAATCCTACAACAAACCTCTCTATAAGAGGTCCTGTCTTTATGAAGGATCAAGCTCCTAAGCATGCCCCTACCTGAGTGAAGCCTATACTCGAACTTATGTTTACTCAAGGTTATCCATAACCCCTTATGCTTATCTCATAAGCCATCCCTCATGATCCTTGTCCAGGGTTTCATCCTACTACCGTACCACTGACGTACTCTGGGGACATGATATCCCTTATGTGCATAAGCCATAGGGTTTCTATAGGTCCTTCACTAACTTCATCCATGAAGGAGCTACTCTTTGCTCTAACATGAACGATCCTTCTCAGGGTTGGGGTGCCAAAGGTGCTAGGCCATCTAACCTCTCATGGCTCATATGACAAACCATAGGCATGTCCATCCAAACACCCAGTCTACCATGACATCTAAACTCATCATGACACTCTCCCTACCCTTCTATTAGGGTTAAGGTTAACATCATCCTTAAAGGATGTGCTAGGTCTCTACCTTCAATGGAGGTCTCTTCCTCTAAGACTAACTCTCTCTACACATCCTCCCGACAAGGAGGTCTATCCTCAGATCTCTCCTGAGGGCAATGACAACTCATGTCATATGACCTAAGCATGTATCTATTCCTTTACACTTATTCTATTAAGCTTATGTCCATGACATCTTATTTATATGTTTTTTATTAATTTGATGGAGGATTCCTTAATCCTTATCAACCTTACCCATACCTCAAGAGGGTGAGGAAAAGAGAGAAAACCCTAATCCTTAAGGTCCTTAACAGAATTTGAGTTGAGAAAGGACGAACGAGATGAGAGAGTCCTAAAAGGTATCTTATTTCGATTCATACCCTAAGACTTTGGCCAGGCAGTCACACGGATCCGGGAGTCCTCGTATTCCGACTAGCAGTGCAGAGGAAACAATTGCCAGCCCCCAGTCGTGATCCTTTTCTAGAAACCTCTATCTTTCAGATAATCATCTAATAACTCCCTCGGTTCTATGGAATTTGTAAAATTTAATAATTATTAAAGATTAGATGAGGAACCTATGCTCTGATACCAATTGTAACGACCCCGCCTCCCGGTAACCCCTAATTAAAGGAGACTGAAAGGTTGGAGCCATTATCCAATTAACAGGATCAAAGGTTCGACAAATAATCAGTAATAATTAATAAACTTTACCAACTAACTGAAAACTGGTATAAAATAAAACTTTTCTTACCTTGGAAAAACTCGGATTTCTAAACTTCTATCCATGAAGATGATACTCTAACTAATCCTCCTGTATACGTTACTTCTCATTTAATTCCACATATGCCACTTTACTGTTTGTTCTTTTCATTGTACCTAAAACGCCGACAAACAAAACGTCGGTCAGTATATCTAAATATACTGGTATGTGGGGACAACCAAAATCTCACAATTATGGCTAACAATTTAATAATCACAATCAAGTTATTTATCAAGACAATTTACATTTTCAATGTGTCATTCTCCACCGCTTTTTCCCTAACCCTGGCATACCCCTCTAGGGTTTCTCTTTTACCATTGACTTTAAGGCCACCTTCTCAATCCGGAGCTTTGTGCCTGGGAGTCACCTCTCATGGTGCTCCATAGTCATGCATCATAGACCACCTTCTCATTCCCGAGCTTGGTGTCTGGGGTCACCTCTCCTGGTGCCCATCGGTCTACCCTTCTGGGCCTGACCTTTATGGCATCTTCCATCAGGGTGGCATGTAGGTGCGAGGATACACACTTCTTTATAATTGTGATAACCATAGTGACTTTATAATTGCAGTATGAACATCCAAACTATTTAGATAGCATTCACTAAGAGGAAACATTCGAAAATCGTCGGGAAACTATAACGGTTATTCATAAGCGTAACCAGATACCTGTACATGCAGATTTGAGACAGAATAGTCCAATCAACAAAAGGCAAGCAAGCATTCAATAAGATCCTAGAATAAACATCCAACATTTTCTATCATGGATCATGGCATCCAAGTCTAATAGACCTATTCGAGCCCTAGGGTTACTATTTCATTTTTTTTCTTTTGCAATTAGGGTTTCCTTTCATGTTTCACTATTTTAAACCCTAATTATTCACAAAAGAAATTAAGGTTACCCCTTAACAACATTTAACCTTATTTTCGAATTAAAGGTATCATCGTCCATCAATTAAACCCATTAAACTTGGCTTACATTAAAACTATCACTTTTATCCTTTTAATCCATGACAAGATCATTATGCTTATTTATCATCAATGTGTAATTCATTATACTTTATTACTCATATGAACCTTATTAATCACCAATTCTACCTTGATTCATGAGAAAACCCTAATTACTTCATTTAGGGTATTTATCCATCAATTAAGAAGTTTAATGCTCAAAATAACTTAGACTTTGCATATTCCAATTTTAATCATGAAATTAATCAATTAAAGCCATTAATAGTCGAATTAATCAACATTAGGGTTTCAAGGCCCATTAAAGTATTATTCATGCACATTAAACTCACAATTAAACTAATTACATGCAAATTCATCTTTTCCAATCTTAATGATCCTTTTTATCATTAACAGGCTAATATAAACATTAATCATCAATTGAACCCTACTAATCACATTAACCTTATCCAAATAGGGTTTCTTAATCATCATTACACTAAAATTAATAACTTACACTACTTTTCAAAATTCAACAAGAATTAGGATCCAATTATATTTTATTTAGATTCCTCTCGATTTTCTGAGCAAGTTTCATGTATAATGCACGTCTACTGGAGCTACGGTTATTTAACTATGATTTTTGTAATATTTCACTTACCCGGACCAATAAGAGGTTGCCACGTAGGAGCTCCCATGCAACGTAGCGGCCCTCTTGACTTCAGTTATAACGAAATGACGCTAATGCCCTTCGTTTTAGTTGTAGATGCTTTAGCCCGTGAAAGGGCATACTGGTCCAACGACCTGATGGTCGTCCTCTTCCTCGGGACGGTGCTCCCTACCGCCCTAGACATGACTAGCGGAGCTTCTCCTCTCATCCTTGGATCCCGTCGACTGTCGGAGCTAGTGCCTCCACCTCCGACGCCCCTAGGCGCTCCCCCAGAAGCCACAAACTCGCAGCCAAAGCCGCTGGCTTGTGCTGGCCAGACCCACAACTCTAGGCGGCCTTGCAGCCCTGTCGCTGCTGCCACCTACGATCTAGTGCATTAAGGCGTCAGTCATCCCTCCCTTGGTGTCGTGGGAGCAGGAAGCATCAACCCAACTCTTCCACTGGTCCCTCGTCGCTCTATAGATGTGCCATATTGCATGGTTAGGGTTTACGGATAGATCCGTGGAAGAAGAGAAAAGTTGACGTGAGGGATCTTCTGGACTCAGTCCAGGTTCTTTCCCCTTATATAGGGGAAGCCAACGAAGCCCTAAGATGGCTTCCTTTAAGGAAACAAAGTCCTCCTTCTAATATTAATCGTTTTCCTTTAAAGTGAAGCAATCCTTCTCTCTTTCTCTCTCCATTGGTATTTCCTATTACTTGGATATTAGGAAATTCGAAATCCCCTTTCTCTTATTTACTTTATGGTTGCTTTTTAATGCTTTGGCACGAATACATATTTTCCTTTATAGAAAATATCATCTTTTTTTAAACAATAGCATGTAATTCATTGAAGAAGCAACACATTATCCTCTTTTTTTGCCTTTTTAGTATTTTCTCTTTCTTCCCTCTTTATTGGGACTCCTTGGATCCCAAGAAACTCTATTAATTCGAAATTCCTTTTTATTGGATACTCATTATCCTTTTAGATGCATCTAAATGCATTATTCTTCATTATCATGTGTATTTCTTATTAAAATATTTCTTTTTGAGGATTTCACTTTTATTTTCCTCATTAGTATTTCTTTTATAATTAGGAATCCTTGGGATACGAAATTCCACTAAGGATTACCCAATTATACCTCCTATCACATATTTTCCACATTTCATCAATATTCTCAATTTCTTTCTTAATAAGGAAATACTTAATTGATTTTTTCTTTTCATATTGCTCTCTTTATGCAACTTTGGACTCCTTGGAATCCAAGGAATCTAAGAGGCACATAATCCTCTTTGAGTTTGCCTTCTAGAGGTTTCCACACCTTTCTTATCTCAAACTCTCAGTTATTCATTAATTAATTGAGTATCCTTGTTATTGGGCCCAATGGCCAATAAAGCCCACAAATCAAACAACAAAGCTATGAAATCCATTTATTCAAAATAGATTATTTCATTTATTCATTCAAAAATCTTTAATCTGAGAAATTATATTTCTCAGCAAATGAACCCAAAATTGGGGATGTAACAATAGGCTTGTTTTATCATTTAGATTTCTAATATGAGATTTGTTTTCACTTTGGAAGACATTTGGTGATTTGTTTTATATTTTGGAGAAAATTCACGTTTTCATTTCTAAAAGAAATAGATATATCTATTATTATTATAAATGTGTGCAACTTGATCTCCAAGACAAAACATATCCAATAAACATGAATCTGGGTTTATTCTTATCCAATTAGTCTTCCTTTTATGAGTTTTACATGATTAACATGTGTGGTCTATTACATATTATTCCATCAATATCATGATTCTTCCAATTTTGACCCATATCTTCACATTACAACCAAAAGTATTATATATTATTATTGTGCATGAAATTCTTTATTTTTATTATTTAACTCATTAATTCATTAATTCCTTATCCATTTGAATTATGTATCAATATTCTCAATTATGGACATCTAGACCTCATACCATACTCAACATTATCACATGTGACATAATTTATTGGTCTAAAGGTTATTTGTGAGAGCATGTATGTATGTTAGGGTGATTTAATCATGTGTTAACATATTAGGGTTACAATTAACTATTATTAGGTATATCTTCATCCACGTTTGGCTAAGCCCAATAAACTAAACTTTCAATGCTCCAAGACATAGATCGAGGTCAATAGGCTAGATTTGGATTCATTACATTAGGCATCTAAAAAGACTACAATACCCTCAGGTCCTAATACAAAAAGACTAGTGAGGAATGCTAGATTTGGAAAAGAAAGGTAAGCAATGTTATTTTGTCCAAGCAACCTGAGTCGATTACTTGGAGGCTCAAGATCCCTATCAAATTTTAATCTTTGGGAAAAGCCACACAAGATAAAGGTCCTATGAAGTTCCTGGGATTAATCCAAACTCATTGAGCCTAAACATGAGGTCAAGAGAAGGCAGGAGCCCCAAATGAGGCAACAAAAGTGCTATTCCATTAACAAGGAAGGAGGTATAGGGGCGCAATTGCGGAAGGCTTTGACTTACTCAAATAAAATTGAAATACTTATGGATGCAACAGAGAAGTCTACGATGATTTAGAAATGAAAATAGGCTATCAAAACCACTATATTGGTCCTAGTGGTCGAAATTAAATGAAAGAGGAGGAAAAGGGATTATGCAATGTTGAAGTCCAATTATTACAGCGGGAATAATGGAAAAAGGATGTGGATGGATTCCACTATGAAACTTGGTAGTCCGGACGGTTAGAGTCACTTCGTTAGTGCCCGGTTGATTGGTAAATGTAGATAGAGATCAGAGGATTGATGAAAAGAGAAACCATGGTGCTCTAAGCACTGGATTGGGATGCTAGACATTCGAGAATGATCAAGGTAAGGATTTATAGGAGGTTTTAAGTCATGTTGTGGCGGGGAGAGGAAGGATAGAAAGGAAACAAAGGAGAAATAGGACAATAAGGAGTCAGAAATTGATAGGGGCGTAGAGTCCCCAAAACCCTAACATACCCAACATTAAACAATGAAGAGAAGAAAAAGAAAAGTAGGAGTGAAGAAATCATGAGAAAAGATCCAAAAATAGGGAATAAATCGTGAATGAAACAAAACTTTGAAAATGAAAAAACCAGCCGGCTTTGCAGAAAAAGATGGAGGTTGAAGGAGGATCAGAGACCATGTTATTGATATCTTTTGGTGGATAGAAATTTGAGATCAACAAATTAGGAAGATAGCATGATGGATAGATAATACACACAACTTTTTGGAAATGATGTATTTTTTTGGAAAAAAGATATATATATCCATCCTACTCTCTATAGAAGGCCAAAACTTATGCAGATTGACATTAGTAGCCTTCTCTAACCAAGGGGGTTTCACAAAATTAAAAGAAAAGATTAGAGTGTTGAACAAAGATACAAAACTTGGACATGGGAGTTGTCCAACCATCATGGTTTGTAGAGTGGATTTTGCTAGGCTATTTGCCACCTTGTTGAGTGTCTTGGGTATCATGAAAACTCTACAAGTTGAGAGTGGGGAGGTGAGATCTTTGAACCTCCCTATGAATGGCTTCAACTTAGCTAGATGGTTATTGCTATTGAAAAGCTCTACAACATGGGCACAATCAGACAGGATGAGGACCTTTGTGGCTTCTAATTAAGATGCCAGTTAAGTTGCTCTTAGAATGGCATGGAATTAATCATTTAGTGCATAGGCCACTATAGAAACATGTCCCTCTCCCCTCAGACATCTACAAGTTGAATTGGTGGTATGAATGTCAAGGCATGTCGTTGTCTCCTCATTTTTGTGTGTTGCGACAGCAAACACTATGGTTGAATTTGGGACTTGTGTAGGTATGGTGACCTTATTACTTTGGTTGTGATGCACTGGTAGTGAGACTTTGCATGTTCCTTAATGAATTTCAACATGACATGAAGTGTTGGAAATTTTGAGTTATGGACGAGGAAATTTTGAGTATTGGACGAATTCATTCCTCACCCTCTAGTTGTGCCAACAAGTTGTAGCACATAAGAAGAAGGTGTTAGGTGAATCCATGGAAACCTCAATGATGAAAAGGTCCCAATCTCTATCTAAAAGTGTGCATAATCGAGACTAAAGGCCTGGCTCCTTCCATATGGGACAACTTCTTTTGCAATCTCTAAGATAGTGAAGAAGAGTTTCTTGGTCACTACCACATACGTGACATTCTAGGTTGGTCCCCATGTGTTGGGGGCAATATCAGCATTTGTAAGTAGGGCCTTGTGTTGTATTTTCTAGGGGAATATCTTGATATGCTCAGGGAGTTTCAATTGTCAAAATGGCTTCCAACTACCTTAGATCTTTATATCCTTCCCTGACCTGAGCCATCTATAGGTAGATCTGGAACTGAGGTTGACATTGATTTCCATTCACCAATACCAGTCCTCCTCTAGTAATAGATTCAGAGGTAGGAGGGATGCAATGTCAATCTAGAAATCTGATAGAATGAACTATTTGATAAATTGCCAATCCCACTTACCCTCGAGGGTAACCATATCACTGACTCTAATCTCACCCAGGTCAGGTGGAATTAGTAGAATAGATGGATTGCTAGGGATGGTTGTATCACCACACCATCTATTTGTCCATACATTGGTTGATGAACCATTTAGTATCATCTTCACACTAGCTTCCTTGAGTAGGGGCAATTCTTGCTTGATGAAACTTCAAATAGCATATCATGGAGTTTTCTTAATATGGACTTGTTTTGTGTATTTGTCATGCATAATTCGAACCCATAAAATGTCCCTATTCTAACGGTATTCCCACACAGTCTTCATCATGAGGACTTCATTTTAATCTCTTGCATCCTTCACCCCTAAGCCACCTATATCCCCGTAGGAGGGGAGTTTTTATTTAAAGAAATCATTGATATCTTTTTCTCATCCAGGATCCCCTACCAGATGAACTTGTGTACATGGTTATTGATCTCATCACACAGGGATGGTGAGAGAGTGATCGATTGCATTGTGTATGATGGAGTCGCCTATAGGGTGGGTGTTTCCAAGGTAATCTGACAACCGAGGGAGAGATGCTTGACCACTCATCCATCCATCTTTGCTTTAATAGATTCTTTGATATTATTGTGAGTTTTCTTATGGATGTGTTGGTGGATGTGGGAACCCCCAGGTACTTACCCAAGTCATATGTAACTTGGATGCTTAGAGCTATACTGATTTGCCTTCGTTCTCTATTGGAGACTTTTTTGGAAATGAAAATTTGAGACTTCTCTTTTAGAGATTTCTTGGCTCAAGACTTTGGAGAAGTCCCCTAGGACCTTCATAATCCTCTTGTCTTGGTTAGCAAAGCCTTCTTCTAGCAAGACCTCATTGTCGACAAAGCAAACCTGGTTGAGGGGTAGGCTCCCCTTATTGAGAAACATCGACTTCCAACTCCCATTATTCATTGATATTGATATGGACTGGCTAAGGCATTAAATGCATAATAAAAAACATATTGACTTATAGGGTCCCCTTGTATCACACCCTGAATTGCTTTGAAGGTCTATAGGGGACTGCCTTCCCATAAAATGGAGGTTTCTCCCAAAGTGATGATCTGCATGATGATTGCAACTAATTTAGATGGCAGCCTAGTCTTTTGCATCACGTCCTCAATAAAATGTCAATGCACCTAAATGAAGGCTTTAAACATGACTACTTTAATTGCTATAGCTTCCTCTGGCCTTCTTATAATCTCATGGAGTGAGTTGCCTCTTGGACAAGGATAAAGTTACCACTAATTCTTCTTCTAGGGTTGAAGCTCAATTCTGTTGAGGTGATCCAATCATTCAAGAATGGTTTGATTTGCTCCACTATCATCTTTAAGATGAGCTTAAGGAAAACTTTAATAAATGATATATGCCTAAAATCATTGCACAATGTAGGGAATCTATTCTTCAGACTCAACAACATATTTGCATTGGTGAGCTCTGGGTTAATTACTTATGTGATCAAGCATTTACTGACCTTCCATTGTATAGATGGTCTGACATATTTCCAGTTAGCTTGTAGAAATTAGCACTCACACTATCAGTTCCGCGAGCCTTGGAGGGTGCCATTATAAGGTGTCCATTGTTTCCTTCTCTAAGGGAATTACATCAAGTTTGGATTTTTCAATCATTGAGAGAAAGGCAGAGAAAACTGCACAATTAGAAATAAGGTTTGTATCAATTGGTCGTGATGCAACCATGAGCTTGGAAAAATAGGAGTGGGCCAGACGCTTCAAACTTCTCTGATTGATCACCCATTTTCCATCCCCATTCTTCAATTGGGAGATCTTATTGTGGTGTTGTCGTCTCTTGACAAGGGATTGAAAAATTTTGGTGTTGTTTTTGCCACTCCAAATCCAGTTATTGTGAGCCTTGGTCTTCCAATATACTTCCTCGTGCAGAAGGAGATTACAAAGTTGTGCATGTAACTCAAGTATTTATATATGGGATACATTAGAATTATGGTGAGCAAGTTTTACCTAGGCAGAGTTGATACAGCTTATTTTTCTCCCGATGGTGTAATTTCATCATATTGGCATCCCACTTAAGGGTGTCTTACTAGAAGTGCAACAATGCTTCCATGAAGGAGCTATCCTTGTTCCAAATACTGATGAAGTGTTTCTCATAGCCTTGGGTAAGGTTCCAGCTGGCCTTTGTTTTCAATTGTAGGGGCCTGCAATCTGATAGCTTCCTTGTGTTAAAATACAACAGGTTGTGGTTAGATTTTAGGAAAGGGAAGACAGTGACTTTGGTATTGGGGAAGGATGAGATCCATTCCTCATTGATGAGGACACAATCCAGGCATTCTAACAGGCATTATTTGTGGATTGTAAAGAATTTTCCTTCTGTTTTAGCTCCATTCAGACCAGTGACGCAGAGAGTATCTTGGAACTAGTTATTGGCTCAGGAGTCAAATTACTTACTTCCACATTTCTCCTTGATATTGAGGAGCAAATTGAAATCACCCATGACTGCCCATGCGCCCTTGATTGTATGACTAAGATTGATAAGAATGGTCTAGAGTAATTCTTGTTGTTTAGGAGTGGGGCTACAATAAATAGACGTCATTGTTGGGCCATTGATGTAGCAGTGAAAAATTATATATGATAATAAACAATCTCCATATTACATCTAGATTTATTCCATAGAATCCAGATACCTCCAAAAAAATCCAATGGCGTCCACCCTATGTGAGGATTCAAAGCCTAAGTGTTTGATAATGACTAATGCTTGATCACCACTACATCAGGGCTCTAATATTACACGGATGTCAAGCTTCATACTGACCTTGTATTCCTTGATAATGTAGGTCTTGTGGTGAGATCCCGCTCCCTGTATATTCTAAATGATAATCTTCATTTGAACTATATAGGGAAACCGACCTCCTCTAATTAGGAGTGTTGGTCTCCAGAGCTCGATGGTCTTATTGGTAGCCATCAATCTCTGTGTCAGTGTTAGCATTTCACAATTAATTCATCTTGTCGATTTGTTCCCTAAGAATTTAGGGAAACAGTGTATTAATGATAATATCCATCAAATTAGGTCAATTTTTAAAACCTTTTTCTTTCCTATTTAAATTGGAGGTGTTAACATTATCCAAATAAGACCAAATTTGGTACATTATCTATCCAATATTCAAAGAATACAATTTTAACACTAGATTTAACTTTTGAGACGTCCTTAAATAAATTTTAATAAAATTAAGGTTTAAATCCATTATCTTATTATTAATTATTATAAAAAAATTAGAGTCTCATTAACTTTACTTTGTTACAAAAAGATTTTCCTTACATTATTATGTAAAAATTTTCAATTTCACTTAATTAACATATTTAGGCTATTAATTCAACATCAACTTATATGATGACACATTATTAATATTAATAAACATAGAAATCAATATTGGTATTCCTATTCATGCATTAAGCACATTACCTCTTAGTAAATATATCTTATCTATCATGTGAATATTAGTTAGCAAAGGGATCATATGTGAGACATTTACTGAATTTACTTACATGTTAGCACATAACTAAAGTTATTATGCCAATATTAGTGTATTATGGTATGTATTGTTGATTACAGAACATATTGTCACATAATGTGCTATATTCATCAACAATATTCATTAACATATAGCTTTAGTCTTTCTTTGGTCAAATTAAAAGAAACCAAACATTCTAATCTCCTAATCATCAGAGGATAAGATCCTAGATTTTGGGACATTACAATGTCCAAAAGAGGGATATTAACACATAACTTTCTCATGGTTCCTTGAAAATTTTGAATCTAGTGTCCAATTGGGTTTTGTAAGTCATCCAGCAAAGGGTATACATAGTTTGTTGATGGGAATGTCTTATTACAGGGTGGATCATGCTAGTGAATGAGGAACAACAACTTCATCATCATCCCCTTGGTCAGAGATTGTAGAGAAGGGCCTTTCCTTTTCTAAAGTAGAAAGGCCAGATATGGTTCTTACAGCCTTGAGCTATTTTGGGTGCTTAGGGATTGACTAGGGTTATTCAGTGAGGGCTCCTAGATTGAGCTAAGGTTAATCAAGGCAGGTGAGCTTGCTGATGGTCAAACATCATCTTCCAGTTGTCAAGCATTACATGTTGATTGGCCATTATAGCATGCATACTTCTTTCTATAGTAGAGATCCTCTCATTATCATGAGGCAAGGGATCATGATGTGGGATATTGATTTGTTCTTGCCTATGATTGCCTTGATTTTTGTGATTTTCTTGATTATTATATTGATAGATGGGGGTGGCTACTAGCCTATGAATTTAGTTTTATTAGGGATGTTGTAAATAGCATTCACATCCTAAAATTTTTATTGGGGTGGTCATCTTTCATATGCATTAAGCAAAGACTCCAACCAGTCTTTTCTCAAAACAATCAACTTGAGACTCTCTACAATTGACTTTAGCTTGGAGTTGTCTTCAACCTTTTCTACTTTGAGGACTCCTCCTTAGTTATATATGGCCTAGGTTTCAACACTTCTCTAGTAAACTACCCAATCATTATCTATATTTTGTAACATGAAGTTCCCCCTAGAGGATGTGTCTAGAAAGTCTTTGGTGTCATCATCTACACCACAATAGAAAATCTCAATTAATTGATCCTTGGGTATGCTGTGGTGTGGGCAAAGACATAGGAGTTCCTTGAATCGCTCCTACGATTCTCTCAAGGTCTCACTAGGGACCATGATGAATCTGGTGATTTGCCCCCTGATGGTATAAGTTAGGGATGGGATAGTACTTTTCAAGAAATTTTGCTTGTAGCACATCCCATGTGGTGATGGGGTTTCCTTCTAGAGAGTTATACCAACTCCTGGATTGGTTAGTGAGACGTTATTTGAACAATCAAAGTCTAAATGTGAAGTCAATAATGCATAGTACTTTATGCAAGGCACATAATTCAAGGAATCATCTGTGGTGGTCTTGACTATTTTCTCCCACTTCCCCATAAATGGGTTTCCTTGAAGGAGAATAATCCATTGCGTACGGACCTCAAAGTGTGGAGTAGTAATTTTAGGAGGAAAAACATTATGTTGATCAGCTACCCTAGGGACTAAAAAGTCCTTAAGTTGTTTATCTTGTTGGACTTCTCATTGAGGCATGGTTTCTGCTTCCATAATCGATCCATGTACAACTTAAGAATACTCTATCCGCCTTTGGATCTCCTCTTCTTGATCCATATTGGATTGTTGGGATTGATTTAGAAGGTTGAAGGTCATATCAATCTCAGGATCATAGGAGAAAGGGGTGTTTGCAATGCTCGAGGGTGTCGCATACACTATTGATGCCTAAGGGAAAGGGTCAGAAAAATAAAGTTTCTAGGAAAATAAAACAAGGAATGGTTTTAAAGGGAACTAGAAAAAAAAAAGGAAAGAAGTATTAACAAAATGGAAACTTCATAAAAGGAGAAGATACATTATTAGAATGGGACTCAGTAGGTAGCAAAAATTATGAAAATATAAGAGAATAAATTATGGAACAAGTCTAAAATTATGAAAGTTAACTAACAACATAACTAAAAATTATGGAACAAATAAAGTTACAAAATAAACTAGAAGAAGGAATAAAATTATAGAAAAAGTATAAACATTATAAAACAAAACTAAAATTACAAAAAAAATTAAATTTGTAAAGCCAAACTAAAATTAATAAAAGAAAAAGACCTATATATGCAAGCAAATCAGATTTGGAAAAAACAACACATGTCATCTCCGATAATGATGCCAAATTGATGTATGTCATTGGCACACCAATCATTATGAAAAGTCCTATCACTATGAAAAGTCCTAGAGTTTAACCTTATGGTAGCATGGTATTGTTCCAAGGGACAGCAAAAGAAAATGGTTGAAATCCAAATCCAATCATGAGAACAAGAAGAAAATTTCAATTGGTGAGAGTTTGATTATGTTAAGAACATAAATAAAGTGCGGGAATAATAAATCAAGATCCAATAATAGAAGGAACAGGGGGTCTGGGGGATCACCACCAATAACTATGCTTTTACTCAAGGAATCAACTCCTAGATCTCAATAATCAAATTAGTACCTTGTGTTTGTGTCCATACAAGACATAATCCCACAAGGGACAGACTTCTTGCAAACTCATTGATCTCGATGTTTACGAATCCTCATCGATCCATCTAACACACACCTCTATGAGATCTCATTAACATACATCTAGAGTTCAAACAAGTGGATCAAGTAATCGCATCACAATGGGTTGTAAAAAAAAATTAAATGAGTAGAAAGATCATAATCTAATTTAGTTGATAATGTAAAAAAGATCATGAGTTCATCATTGCGCAGACATTAGGTCTCAACACACCAACAAAGATAAGTACAAAATCAAAGAATAAAAGGATATTACTCATAATTTAGGGATCATGGGTTCTTACTTGTTGGGATCCATGATCATATCACCTCACAAAAATATATCAATTCATTTGATGATCAAGGCAAAATCAGATGAAGGAACATTCTTTTATTGAAACAGGGAGTCGATTACATCAAAAATAGGCAATGGGGTTAGTACCTAGAATGAAACTAATCAAACATAATGAAATAACATAACCAAAAACTAGATAACAAGGAATGTCCCCTTTGCTTTGGAGTTCCCCCTCCTTATATAGGGAAAGGAGGGTGAGGAAACCCTAAAGAAGGGAACGAAAGGAATGATTCGATGATGTTGAAGAAGGTGGATTGTTAGCTGTGAACCAATCAGTTCACACCATGAATTGCCCAACTCATATCATTAGGAGTGTGGGTCTAGGGAAGCAGTCAAATCCATAGTCAAAGGGGTGTCATGCAGTTTGACCAATCTTTTCATCACTGAAGACTAAGTCTGCTATTTTGAATTTAAAATGCCCGCTTTGGATTTTTGAGTGAATCCAATAGAGGAATGAGACACACGATTCAATCATTATCTTGGCAGGTTGAGTAGGTGGATTGACACCATAAAATGGATAATCTGGATTTGGAAAGTGGCGCATTGAGCAAGTGAACCAATCTTCTCATGGAGTGAGCCGATCGGTTGGTATTTTGGGTAGGCGTTATTTTGTGATACTGGGTCGACCATTTTAAGAAGATGAAATTGTCACCTGGGAGGTAAAATTTGAGATATGAAGCCTCTAATTCTTGGTTCTTATGGGTCTTTCTAGTAATGTGAATATTTTACTACAAAACCCATGAAAATCATGTGCAAACTCCAATTTAAGAAAGATGATCTAGCTAATATATTTTTTTGCTAAATATATAAATTAGTCAATAGTTTATTGTTAAAAATAGATAAAAAGGTACAAAAAAAGGTTATGAGCTTGCACTCAACAATGTCCAACTCTGGACCTAAGCAAAATCCTAGTCTTGCAAGGTTCTCCACATACCCAATCAACTAAAGCACATGAGGATCTATTGGATCACCTTCTACCATATTGCACTTGAACAATGCCTTAGAGACATCCTATCTCTCTTTTCATCATGATCTGGTACATGTTAGGTGTTACCATCTTAATAACATCCATGTTCTCATGTTGTCTCTGCAACTCATAGTTCATTGAGCAGGGCATCGGACACTTGACATATACGACATCTTCAGAGTAATTCTTGTAAGCATCCCCATTAGTATAAGGTGTGGTCGGAGTGGGTTCGTTTGGCTATAGTGTCTTAACGACATAGAGCATGCTCTCCTGTATGAGAAACATTTTCAATGTCATAAACTAGTCATGAAATTATTCCCATTCAACTTGTCCCTCCTATGGACCGATCCCAAGGAAAATGTGTTGTTGCTTTCCATTTGTTTATACAAAAGAAATTTGCAATTTGTTAAAGCTCTTTTGATTTGATTTGATAATATTGACAATATAAATTAGACCTTTAGTTAATTATTGCCCCCACTATGTTGTTCAAATTGATAGCATCACTTATCAATTTAGAAGATTGCAGCATACAACCTTCTAGTGAGCCAATATCTAATATAACCAAGTTATTGCCCAGCCAAAACTGGTATCCATAACCAGTTATTAAGCTAGAAAACATTTGCCAACTACATCTTATGCAATTATTATATAGATGGTCTATGCAACTCCTTGCCATAGTTCATCTGTATGATTCTAGGCACTTCATCCCATTAAGGTCACCTAGTTAATCCTAACCCAAAAGATAAAACAATAATAATTTACCCTGCTTGGAAGACCCATAGAACTACCATCACATTCCATGTGATAAAAAACACACCATGCTTGGCATGCCCACACTTATTCGATCAATCTTTTCAAGTGTGTTTCCTATGAAAAGCATCTAAGATTTAATATTTGATTGAGGGATTTATTTATACTTGCTCATATACAAATCTAATCACCACATACTTATAATATGAATCATATAGATATTGTATCCAAAAACAAAACATGAAATCATAAAGACCAACAATGGTTATGGCCACACTAATGCAATTCTTTGGAGCCACAAAGAAATGCTACCACATACGGTCATACATCACATGTAGAAACTTTTTCTTGTAGAAAATTTGTGCCAGAACCTACCCAGTCGACTGGCCAAACCCTTGAGTTGAGCGGTTGACCTCCTGGTTGGTCAAATGATCTCTTGGATCGGTTGACTGGGTTATGGATCAAGTAGTGTCCAAACTCCTCCATGCAATCAGTTGGGCCACATTCAATAAATTGGCTCCTCCTGTCATCTAGCCTCCTTGGCCCTTAAGTTGATTGACTCAACTTCTGAGTCGGTCAACTTGTCTAGTGCATAACACCTTCTCTTTGCCAAAATAGGAAATAAAACTATTTTATTCTTATCAACTTATTATATTGTAAAAATGAAACCTAAATATACATATGAGGGGAGGTTAGGGAGGAAAATATTAACTTGCATATGGGAAAAGAGAGAGAGAGAGAGAGTCTTTTTATGAAAACTAAATTTAAGAAGGTAGGAATGAAACCATTCAAGCATGTACACATATCTAGGGGGTATTGGCCATAACCACATTCACATCTATCATCAAAATAATTTCAGGGTTATGTGTACAAATTGCATATGTATGTATATATATATATGTATATATATATATATATATATATATATATATATATATATATATATATATATATATTGCATATGTATGTATATATGTATATATATAGTGAGATCATATGTGATATTTAATTGGATATGAACATTAATCATTTTAAATGTTCAAATTGTATGAAATAAAAAAATCTGATCACATTAATTTAAATCCCAAAACATAGTAAATTGATATGGTTCTAATACCATTATAAATATGGCGACATATATGGCACTGAAAACAAAAATTTTCTTGTTGTATTCCCTATAACCAACAGATAGCATCAAAAACTATGGATTGGGAAGGAAGTTTGCAACGCATATACCTATTCCTAGAGAAAGTCCAGCAACTATTGTAACGACCCCACCTTCCGGTAACCCCCAATTAAGGGAGATCGAGAGGTCAGAGCTGTTATCCCAATTTTTGGATCAAGGTTTGACAAATAATCAATAAAAATTATTAAATTCTACAAGACTATACTGAAAAGCTGTAATAAAAAAAAGATTTTTGCATACCTTGGAAAAGTTTGAATTTATAAACTTCTATCAATAACTGGAACTAATCTAACTAATACCTCATTGTTCTTTACTTCATGTTTTTTTACAATATGACTATTTACTATTTGTCCTTTTGGTATTGTACCTAAAGCACCAACAAACAAAATGTCGATCAGCATAAAGTTGGTATGTGGGGGAAAAAATAATCGTGCAATTATCCATAACAACTTATTGCAATCAATTACAGTTAAACAAACAATTTTACGTTTTAAATATAACTGCGTGATTCAAACATTTCCTATCCTCTGTGCTATCCCTATAGTGGACCTAGATGATACCTTCCTTATGGTAGATCCCCATCAAACCCATCATGATCCCACCTAACAGGTGAATCAATTTCTAGGGTTGAGTCACATGGCACTACACGTAGGTAGCCCACTCCTTAACTCATGGTATGTGAAGAGTCTCATGGCACTACACGCGGGTAGCCCAATTTCTAACTCATGATAACCTAGACCTTACTCTAAGTTACCCTTCTTAGCCTTTGCAAAGCCATAGAGGAGGATTTAGATCTAAGCCAGTTATATATATATATATATATATATATATATATATATATATATATATATATATATATATATATATATATATATATATATATATATATATATATATATAGTTATAGTTATAATCATAGTCACTTTATAGTTGCATGCAATGAAAGACATCCAATAGTTATTTTCAAGCAACCGATAAAAACGTTCAAAAATCTCCGTGAAGCTAAAGCGATTATTCATAAGCGTAACCACATACATGTAATGTAGATTTGGAGATAGAATCAACTATGTAGAGAGAGAAAACCCAAATCAAGCAAGCATGGTGCATAGAAATCTTGAAATAAACATTCCAACTCCCTTTTATAAAAAATTATCCAATTTCATCTTACTCCTTAGGAAATCTATTCCAATTTTAGGGTTTCCCTTTAAAATTAGGGTTTTGTCTCCACCGTTAACATTATGAATCCGAATATAGCAAAACTACCTAAAAACCATAAATTTCTCATTTTAGTACTCATAACAGACTGAGGATCATCATTTAGTAACTTATTTTCTGAATCCGAAATCAACAAGGTTTATCTCTTCTTTTACCCTGAATTAGGGTTTCCATATATACAATCTTTCATTTATGGATGAAACCCTAAATTAACTAGCTTTGCATTCAAAATGGATGAAAACTCTATCTTAATAATCAACAGGTTAATACTCTTCAAATTAACCTATTAAACTACAAAGTTTCATCCCTTATACTCAATTAGGGTTTCTAGTTACCTTTTAATACCTTTTTCTACCAAATTAAGGAACTTTTGCAAAATGAAATAGAATCAGGCTACCAAATTATTTTTTTCAGGTTCCTCATATTTTTCTATGCAACTTTAATATATAAAGTTTTCTTATTGGAGATTCTTAGCTATTTCTATGAATTAAGCAAGGAAAAACCCTTTTCTTGTAATTTCGATTAGAGAGAAGAATTACCAAATATTTGTGGTGGTTTGATCAGTGTGTCGCTGGTCCACTGAATAGATCTTACGCCCCGCATCGATCCACTCCACTTACTCGATTAAGTTAGGTGTGTCGACCCTGGATCATTGGATCTCCTCGTGAGTCCATGATAGCCCGCAATCGCACGGCTACCGCTCATCTCCTTTCATCTTCTCTTACTTTTCAAATCGTGGCAGCACTGTAGCGGAGAAATCACCTAAGAGAGGGCAATTGAGCGAGAGAGAGAGTGTGTGGGAACTTAGGAAGAGGCCGTCGGGGTTCGTGAGAGTGAGAGCAACCATGTGAGGGTTTATTTATAGGATATGGGGGTCCTTCTTAGGGTTTCCTGATCCCAGTCATTTTCTATTCAACAACCCAATTGGGCATTTTGTGATGGCATGATAAAACCTCATCGACCCAGGGTCAAGAACCTTCCTCTCTCTCTCTCTCCCGAACTCAATGGGGCACCTCCCAGGAGTGCAGATGCACTACTGCGATCGGAATCAAAGAGGAAAGTTTCCCCTGTAACTTGTCCACAGTCCGTGTCCCACTGGGACATTGATGATGAGTGGTGCCCATTGGATCAAGATCCAACAGCCCACATCCATTGCTTTCAAACAAAGGCAAAGATTTTTCCAAATTTTCCCCGATAAATCGTATTTTGAGGATAACTTGAAAAGGCAATAACTCCCAAATTAGAACTCCTTTTTAATTCAAATTTTAAGGGAACCTCGTTTATTCTTTTATCTTTTATCCTACAAAAATTGGTATTATGTCTAAAGAAAATGATTCCTTTTCTTTAGTTGTAAGTTAACACATATTTATTCATATTTTCCATATATTCTCTATTTCCTTTTCCA
Source organism: Alisma plantago-aquatica (assembly GCA_963693085.1). Classification (NCBI taxonomy): domain Eukaryota; kingdom Viridiplantae; phylum Streptophyta; class Magnoliopsida; order Alismatales; family Alismataceae; genus Alisma; species Alisma plantago-aquatica. The sequence goes on along the minus strand of OY856409.1, from coordinate 670,998,285 downwards.
TTATATTATTATCCTAAGTTCCTTGAACCCCAAGGAACCTTAATATCTTGAAATTCCATTTTGGAAAATATCCCTTAGATTTTTATTCATCTTTTATCTATTTTCTTATTTATTCCTTTATCCCATAGAATTCCTTTTTCATTTCTTTTTCTTTTCTCTCGATTGGGCTCAATAGCCAATAAGTTCCATTAAGAAAACATACAAGGCTATCATACATGAAATTCATTTAAATCAAACCATCAAATCAACCATTGATTTCATTTATATTTTAATAGGAGATTTATAAATCTCATTACATGCTTTAGTAAAATGGGGTTATAACATCCTCCCCTCCTTATAGGATTTTTTCCTTCAAAATTCATCAATCAAACAAACAAATCAGGATATGCTTTTTCCATATCTGTCTTCAGCTCCCATGTGGCTTCATATTCTCCATGGTGCTTCCAAAGAACCTTTACCATCTCTATATTCTTATTTCTGAGCTCTTTCACCTTGGTATCTAGAATCTGCAAAGGCAACTCAGGATATGTTAGCTTACCTTGAAGCTCAGTGGGTTCAATGCTCAGCACATGGCTTGATCTTGCACAGATTGCTTCAGATTGGACACGTGAAACACATCATGCATCATATTATATTGAGGGAGTAACGCCAAATGATATGCGGCTTCACTAATTCATTCTAACACTTCAAACGGACCCATGTATCGGGGACTCAACTTTCCTTTGTTCTTAGCTATAGCTCGGAGCAGTCCGATTTTTAGAAAAACATGCTCTCCCATAGAGAAATGCACATCAGTTCGCTTCGCATTAGCATACAACGTATGTCGATCATGGGCTCTCTTTAGCCTTTGCCTGATCAAAGTGAGTTTATCAGCATACACTTGGAGTTCATCTGACCTCAACAAGGTCCTTTCACCAACATCATCCTAGTGAAGTGGTGACCGACACACTTTCCCCAAAATAGCTTTATATGGTGGCATCCTGATACTGTCTTGGTAACTGTTGTTGTAAGCAAACTCGACTAAAGGTAAGTACTGCTCCCATGATCCACCCCAATCGAGCACGCAAGCTCTCAGCAGATCTTCTAAGGTCTGGATTGTCCTTTCTAACGGACCATCTGTCTGGGGGTGATAAGCAGTACTGAACTTCAACCTTGTACCAAGTTCCTCTTGAACTTGCTTCCACAACTTGGAAGTAAACTTTGGGTCTCTATCGGAGATGATGGAACTGGGTACGTCATGCAACCGCACTATCTATCTGATATACAACTCAGCTAAGTATGACACTTTGGCAGTGGTCTTCAGGGCAAGGAGGTGTGCTAACTTAGTAAGGCGATCTACCACAACCCATATCACATCATGACCTCTCTTGGTCTGGGGTAGACCCACCATGAAATCCATGGTGATCTATTCCCATTTCCATTCTGGAATCTCTATAGACTGTAAAAGTCCACTGGGTCGTTGGTGTTCAGCCTTCACCATTTGGCACGTAAGACAGCTGGCCACATTTGCCGTAATATCTCTCTTCATTTCTAGCCACCAAAAAAACCTATGCATGTCCTTAAACATCTAGGTAGTGCTCGGGTGCACTGTGTACTTAGAACCATGAGCCTCTTATAGGATACGTTCCTTCAACGGTGAATCATTAGGAACCCATACACGATTCTGGAATCTAATCCCTCTGTCTATTCCCAATGAAATACGAGTATTAGGATTCTTCATTAAGCCTTTCATCTTGTCAAGTTCTCCACTGACCAACTGTGCTGCTACAATCTCACCCAACAATTCTAACTGTATCTGGATGTTGGCCAATCAAACTCAGTCATCTATTGGTTGGGGAGACTATTCTACCAGCTCTTCTAAGCTCTTCCATTGACTGGACAAAACAGTTGCACACCTGAGTTGTTTCTGACTCAAAGCATTGGCTACGACATTCACCTTTCCTGGATGATAAGCGATGCTGAAGTTGTAATCCTTCATGTACTCCATCCATTGTCGTTGTCGTAGGTTTAAGTCTTTCTATGTCAAGAGGTACTTCAGGCTCTTATGGTCGGTGAAGATCTCAAAAGTAGCACCATACAGGTAATGCCACCAAAATTTTCAGTGCATGGATGATAGTAGCCAATTCTAAGTTGTGCGTCAGGTAATTCACCTCGTTGGGCTTGTGTTGTTGGGAGGCATATGCAACCACATGTCGATTTTGTTCCAACACACTGCCAAGTCCCATCTTTGATGCATCAGTGAAAATCATGAAACCCTCATTGCCGAATGGTAGAGTCAAAACTGGTGCAATGGTCAGCTTCTCCTTCAGCTCCTGGAAGTGAGCCTCAAAAACATCAGACCACACAAACTTCACATCCTTCTGAGTCAGCATGGTTAAAAGTAAGGCGGTCTTTGAGAAATCCGTGATGAATCACCGATAGTATCTAGCCAACCCCAAGAAACTACAAATTTTTGAGGGATTCTTCAGTGCAGGCCAATCTTGAACTGTTGACACTTTAGCTGGATCTACTGCAATTGTCCCTCCAGAGATGATGTGTCTGAGGAGCATGACTCGGTCTATCCAAAACTCACATTTAGAGAATTTCCCATAAAACGTCTGCTTTCTCAAGATATCAAGGACTTTACTTAGGTGTTCTTAGTGTTGATCTAAGTCATCTGAATAAACCAGTATGTCATCTATGAACACTATGACAAATGAGTCGAGGAAGGGTTGAAACACACTATTCATAAGGTTCATGAAAACACTAGGTGCATTGGACAACCCAAAAGGCATAACCACAAACTCATAGTGGCCATAACAGGTTCTAAAAGCGGTCTTTGGAATATCCTCACTCTTGACTCTCAACTGGTGGTAACCTAATCTCAAGTCGATCTTGGAAAAGACTCGAGCTGACTTCAACTGGTCAAACAAGTCATCTATCTAGGGTAAAGGGTACTTGTTCTTATTGGTAGTCTGGTTGATCATTTGGTAGTTAATGCACATTTGGAGTGAACCATTCTTTTTATTTACAAAAAGAATTGGTGCTCCCCATGGTGATGTGCTAGGGTAGATAAAACTCTTGTCTAGAAATTCCTACAATTGGTTCTTCAACTCGAGAAACTCTGCAAGGGCCATCCTATAAGGTGCTCGTGAAATAGGGTTGGTCCCAGGAGCTAGCTCTATGGTGAACTCTACCTCTCTCTCAGGAGGAATCATGGGTAGATCATCTGGAAAAACATCTGCATAGATCCTGACTACCTCTATTTCTTCTAAGGGTTGCACCTTGGGTTCTGGCTCAGTAACTATTGCTAGGAAAGCTTGACACCCTTTACTCATCATCTTCTCTACCTTCAAGGCAGGCACGTACAGGTTGGTGGTGGCATCTTTCCGACCCCTAATGATTAAAGGTGGGTGACCTAATTTCTTAATGATCAATTTCTTCTCCCTACAGTCGATATTGGCCCTATAGGTATAAAGCTAGTCCATGCCAATGATCACATCAAAGTCATTCATATCAAGAAGGATAAAGTCTATAGGAAACTCATGATCTCGATATTTTACAGGTATCACTGGATTTGTCAAAAGGGATGTAAAAATCCGACCACTTGGGGTTGTAAAATCTAAGACATACCCTAAATCCTTGATATCCAACTAAAGAATAGTTGCGAGATTCCTTGAAATGAAAGTATTAGTAGATTCAGAGTCAAACAAAGCTTTTACATGATGTCCCATGACTTCAAGCATGCCTACATTGTTTTTCATCATGCATTAGACCATTACATGCTGATCTTAAAACATAAAAGAAAACTCGAAGGGTTGTTACCCTTGATCAACTAATTAGCATTAGCTTGAGCCTCCTCATTATCAATGGAAAACACCCGAGCTTGTCTTCTCTCTCCAGTAGCTGGGGTTGCAACTATGGGTGGGGCTGCTACTGGTGGGGCTGCCACTTATCCTGGTCCTCTTGGATCTGGAAGAGGACAAACAGATTGTAGGTGTCCATCTTGGTGGCATCAAAAGCATGTCTTCTTCTTATAGAGGCACTCACTGGTGTGACCCTTTCTGCAGGTGCGGCAAGGAGGTCGGTTGTTCTCTTGATAGGGTTTCCCTTTTCCTCCATTTCTTCCCTTAGCTTGAAGATGCCCTTGACCTTTATTGTGGTTGTTCCTATGGCCTTGGGTTCCTTCAGTGAAACCCAAATACCCCTTGAGTGGAACATAGGAAGGCATCACAGTCCTTTCCATGTCTAAAGTAGTGTTGTAAGCTTCGGTGAAGGTTTTAGGTTTACTTGCCATCACATGGGGCTTGATTGTAGGGTGAAGACTCTCTATGAAGTGATCCACCCTTCTTTCCTCATCCATCTTATACCCAAAACACTCCAGGATTTGAAACATGCACCCAAAGTCTGCCACGGAGGAGTTTCCTTGAGTCATGTTGGTGAACTCCCTTTCCTTTTCCTTCTTAGCTGAGACAGGGATGAATCTGGCAGTGAAGATTGTCTTGAAGTCATCCCATGCCATTGGTTCCTCAGTCAGATCACTGCCTAGTATGTGTGTCTCCCACCATATCTTGGCTACTCCTTCCAGGAGGTGAGCAGCAAAGAGGACCTTCTTGCTCAGTTGTACCTCAAGCATGCGGAATCCATTCTCGACTGCAAGCAGCCAAGCTTCCGCCTTGTTGACTACCTCAGTCTTATCTTCTCCCCAGAACTTCTCGATGTTCATCTAGACAAAGTCCAAGATGGTAGCTCCTAGTCGAGGACGAACAGGAAGCGGCTTGCCATTTTCACCTCTAGCTAAGTCTCGGAGGGCCAAAGCACTAATGACCTATGTCAGCTTCTTTTGTTGCTCCATCCTCAAAGCATCAGGGGTGTGGATCATCATGGTTGGTTATGGACCACTAGCTTGGTCCTCTTCCATCTGGGTTACCTCCTCGTACACATGTTGTTCCTCGTACCCTTGGTCCTCTTCTTGATCAAGGTTGTTGAAGGGTGTCGGGTCAGGGATAGGGACCTCATGAGTGGTTTCTTCGGGTCTCTTCCTCTTCTTAGAGGATTCACCATCCTGGTTCCTCTTTCTCTTCTCTGAAGACCCCTTTACCTTGTGGGGAGGTCAACCACTCCTAGCTGGGTTCCCAATTCCCTCGGGAATGGCAATAATCTTTGTACGAGCCATCTGCATAAACATAACAAACAAACCTTTAGTTTATGTTTAAAGTAATTATACTTACGTCAATGACGTCTCATTATGTATCTTTTATTAATTTGATGGAGGATCCCCAAATCCTTAACTTACTTTCCCATACCACATGAGGGAGAGGAAGAGATAGAAATACCCTAACTCTTAAAATCCTTAATAGAATGTGTGATGAGAAGGGATGAATAAGATAAGATAGTTCTAAAGGTATCTTATTTCAAATCATACCCTAAGACTTTGGCCAGGAAGTCACACGGATCTAGGAGTCCTCATATTCTGACTAGAGGTGCAGAGGAAAATATTGCCAGCCCCCGATCGTGATCATTTTCTAGACACCTCTATTTTTCGGATAATCCTCTAATAACTCCCATGGGTTCTACAGAGTTTGTAAAATTTAATAATTAGTAAGGATAAAATGTGGAACCTTGGCTCCGATACCAAACGTAACAACCCCGCCTTTCGATAATCCCCAATTAAGAGAGACTGAGAGGTCAGAGCCGTTATCCCAATTTTCAGATCAAGGTTCGACAAATAATCAATAACAATTATTAAATTTTACCAGACTATACTGAAAAGTTGTAATAAAAAAAAGATTTTTGCATACCTTGGAAAAGTTTGGATTTTTAAACTTCTATCCATGACTGGAACTAATCTAACTAATACCTCCTTGTTCTTTACTTCATGCATTTTCACAATATGACAATTTACTGTTTGTCCTTTTGGTTTAGTACCAAAAGTGCTGACAAACAAAATGTCGGTCAGCAAAAAGTTGGTATGTGGGGGAAACAATAATCGTGCAATTATCCATAACAACTTATTATAATCAATTATAGTTAAACAAACAACTTTATGTTTTAAATATAACTGTGCGATTCAAACATACCCTATCCTATGTGTTGTCCCTGCAGTGGACCTGGATGCTACCTTCCTTATGGTAGATCCCCATCAAACCCCTCATGATCCCACCTAACAGGTGAATCAATTTCTAGGGTTGAGTCACATGGCACTACTTTTAGGTAGCCCACTCCTTAACTCATGGCACTACACATGGGTAGCCCAGTTTCTAACTCATGATAACCTATACCTTGCTCTAGTTACCTTTCTTAGCCTTTGCAAATCCACAGAGGAGGATTCAGATCTAATCCAGTTATATATATATATATATATATATATATATATATGTATATATATATACACACACACACATATATATATATGTATATGTATATATATATATATTTATTTATTTATTTATTTATATATATAAGTATATATATATGTATATTTATATATGTATATATATATATATATATATATATATGTATATATATACATATATATATATATATGTATATGTATGTATGTATATATATACATATATATATGTATATGTATATGTATATACATCCATACATACATATATATATATATATATATATATATATATATAGTGATAATCATAGTCACTCTATAGTTGCATGCAATGAAAGACATCCAATAGTTATTTTCAAGCAACCAATAAAAATGTTTGGAAATCACCGTGAAGCTAAAGCGATTATTCATAAGTGTAACCACATACCTGTACTGTAGATTTGGAGATAGAATCAACTATGTAGAGAGAGAAAACCCAAATCAAGCAAGCAAGGTCCATTGAAATCCTAAAATAAACATTCCAATTCCCTTTTATCAAAAATTATCAAATTTCATCTTACTTCTTAGGATTTCTATTCCAATTTTAGGGTTTCCTTTAAAATTAGGGCTTTGTCTCCACCTTTAACATTATGAATCCCAATATAGCAAAACTACATAAAACCCCTAAATTTCTCATTTTACTTCTCATAATAGACTTAGGATCATCATTTAGTAACTTATTTCCTTAATCCAAAATCAACAAGGTTTATCTCTTCTTTTACCCTAAATTAGGGTTTCCATATATATATAATCTTTCATTTATGGATGAAGCCCTAAATTAACCAACTTTGCATTCAAACCGGATGAAAACTATATCTTAATCATCAATAGGTTAATACTCTTCAAATTAACCTATTAAACTACAAAGTTTCATCCCTTATACTCAAGTAGGGTTTCTAATTACCTTTTAATACCTTTTTCTACCAAATTAAGGCACTTTTGTAAAATGAAATAGAATCAGGTTTCCAAATTATTTTTATCATGTTCCTCGTATTTTTCTATGCAACTTTCATATATAAAGTTTTCTTATTGGAGATTCCTAGCCATTTCTATGAATTAAGCAAGGAAAAACCCTTTTCTTGTAATTTTGATTAGATAGAAGAATTACCAAATATCCGTGGTCATTTGATCGGTGCACTACTGGTCCACTGATCAAATCTGACACCCCGCATTGATCCGCTCCACTTACTCGAGTAAGTTAGGCACACCGGCCCTGGATCGTTGGATCTCCTCACGAGTCCACAATAGCCCACAATCACACGTCTGATGCTCGTCTCCTTCCTCTTCTCTTTCTTTTCAAATTGTAGTTGCGCTACGGTGGAGACCTCACCTGAGAGAGGGAAATTGAGTGAGAGAGAGTGTGAGAACTTAGGAAGAGGTTGTCGGGGTTCGTGAGGGTGAGAGCAACCATGTGAGGGTTTATTTATAGGATATGGAGGTCCTTCTTAGGGTTTCCTGATCCTCGTCATTTTCTATTCAACATCCCAATTGGGCATTTCACAAAGGCATGATAAAACCTCATTGACCCAGGGTCGAGAACCTTCCTCTCTCTCTCCCAAACTCAATGGGACACCTCCCATGAGTGCACATGCACTGATGCAATCGGAATCAAAGGAGAAAGTTTCCCCTCTAACTCGTCCACAGTCTGCGTCCCACTGGGACATTGACGATGAGTGGTGCCCATTGGATCAAGATCCAAAGGCCCACATCCATTTCTTTCAAACAAAGGAAATGATTTTTCCAAATTTTCCAAGACAAATCCTATTTTGAGGATAACTTGAAAAAGAAATAACTCCGAAATTAGAACTCCTTTTTAATTCAAATTTTAAGTGAACCTCGTTTATACTTTTATCTTTCATCCTACAAATATTGGGTTTGGGTTCATTTGCTGAGAAATATAATTTCTCATATTAAAGATTTTTGAACGAATAAATGATAGAATCTATTTTGAATAAATGGATTTCATTTACAATAGCCTTGTTGTTTGATTTGTGGGATTTCTTGGATATTGGGCCCAATAACAAGGATATTCAATTAATTAATGAATAACTGAGAATTTGAGATAAGACAGGTGTGGAAACCTCTAGAAGGCAAATCCAAAGAGGATTTCGTGCCTCTTAGATTCCTTGGGTTCCAAGGAGTCCAAAGTTGCAAAGAAAAGGCAATAAGAAAAGAAAATATCAATTAAGTATTTCCTTGTTAATAAAGAAATTGTAAACATTGATGAAATAGGGAAAATATGTGAAAAGAGGTATATTTGAGTTATCCTTAGTGGGATTTCGTATCCCAATGATTCCTAATAATAAAAGGACTACTAATGAGGTAAATAAGAGAGAAATAATTAAAGAGAAATCCACAAAAGGAAATATTTTAATAAGAAATAAAACAGGATAATGGGAATAATGCATATTGATGCATTTAAGGATGATGAGTATTCCTTTAAAAGGAATTTCGAATTCTTAAAGTTTCTTGGGTGCCAGGGAGCCCCAATAAAGGAGAAGAATGAGAAAATACCATAATTATAAAATAAGAGCATAATGTGATATATTATTGATGAATTTTGTAATATTGAGAAAAGGAAGTATTCTCTATTAAAAGAAAACATGATTTCATGATAAATGATTAAAAGGCAAGTAATAAGAAGATAAAGGAAAGGATTTTCGAAATCCTATTATCACAAGAAAAGGGAATATCAAAGGATAGGAGAGAGAGAGAAAATCTTACTTATCATAGAAGGAATGGAGTTCCTATTTGGAGGGGGCATATTCCCTCTTAGATAGGCCTATTAGGGCGATGATTCCTCCCCTATAAAAAGGGGTAGATCCTTTGGGATGAGTTCCAGAGAGATTCTGCATCTCCCACTCTCTTCCTAACCTTCTTCTTGCTCCCACATGATCAAAACCCTAATGAGAGTTTAGACCTATCCCAAGGGCACCAAAGAGCGGGGAGGAAGTATCGTTGAAGGAACAAAGCCTCCACGATGGTTCGAGATGGTCGACCATCGTCTCCATAGCTACAGCTGTCGAGCAGGGCCTGCATAAGGTCAGCACATTGGTTTTAGGTCGTGAGCTTGGCCAACTCAAGACGACCATGCTAGATGCAAGATCAGTAGCGCCCCACATGCATGAGGAAACAACAGAGGTAGGGCAGGGTTTCCTGGCAAGAACCATGGCTGGGGGAGGAAGATGCAACCCACAGAGTACTGCAGGTTGGCAGCAATGGCGGCCGCTCTTGACAGGTCAAGAACGCCTTCCTTGGCCAGTTATGGCGTGATCTGGGTGACGCCCTAGGTGCGTCGGATGTAGAGGAGCCTGGGCGTCCCTCTACGGCGGTCCCTAGGTCCAAGGTTGGAGGTGGAAGCACCCCCCATGCCTCTATAGGTCGGCGGCACCAGGGAATTCGTGAGGAAGAAGAAGGTTCAGACGATTGGACCAATGTGCCCCTCTACGGGATAAAGAACCAATGAACTAAACAAGGGCAAAATAGTCTTTTGGTTATGTTTCCATCTTGCGTGGGAGCATTGCATGGGAACCTGGTGACGTGGCATGTTCCGATTGGTTCAATTAAGTAAAACCTTCCAAAATTCGTATCTTCCTATTCGTAGCTTGGTTTGGTACGCATAAAATATGGAAATTTCTCAGAAAAATGAGAGGAATATAATAAAAATATGTTTAGAGGCTAATTCCTGTTTAAATTTGAAAAGTAGTGTAAGTTATTAACGTTAGTGTAATGATGATTAAGAAACCCTATTTGGATAAGATTAATGTGATTAGTAGGGTTTAATTGATGATTAATGTTGATATTAGCCTGTTAATGATAAAAAGGAACATTAAGAATAAAAAGGATGAGTTTTGCACGTTAGTAGCTTAATTGAGAGTTCGTGAGCATAAATAAGCTTTAATGGAAGCAAAAACCCTAATAAAACCCTAATATGGTCTAGAAAGCCTAAGGTGGGATCCAAGTCTAGCTTTGGAATGTTTTGGATAAATTATAACACTTGGAACGTATGTATTAATTTCAGGATATTGTTGATTGCTTGTTGATTGATTCTTTATCCTTATTGCTTGGACAATCGAGTTGCTCTGGATCAGGTATGTGGTTACGCTTATGAATAACCGTTATAGTTTCCCGACGATTTCCGAATGTTTCCTCACAATGAGTGCTATCTAAACAGTTTGGATGTTCATACAGCAATTATAAAGTAACTATGGTTATCACAATTATAAAGAAGTGTGTATTCTCGCACCAACATGCCACCCTGATGGAAGATGCCATAAAGGTCAGGCCCAGAAGGGTAGACCGATGGGCACCATGAGAGGTGACCCCAGACACCAAGCCCAAGAATGAGAAGGTGGTCTATGATGCATGACTATGGAGCACCATGAGAGGTGACTCCCAGGCACCAAGCTCGGGATTGAGAAGGTGGCCTTAAAGTCAATGGCAAAAGAGAAACCCTAGAGGGGTATGCCAGGGTTAGGGCAAAAGCGGTGGAGAATGACACATTGAAAATGTAAAGTGGCTTGTTAAATAATTTGATTGTGATAATTAAATTGTTAGCCATATGTGCAAACTTTTGGTTGTCCCCACATAGCAGTATATTTCGATATACTGACCGACGTTTTGTTTGTCGGCGTTTTAGGTACAAATGAAAAGAACAAATAGTAAAGTGGCATATGTGGAATTAAATGAGAAGTAACGTACACCGGAGGATTAGCTAGAGTAACATCTTCATAGATAGAAGTTTAGAAATCCCAATTTTTCCAAGGTAAGAAAAGTTTTATTTTATACCAGTTTTCAGTTTAGTTGGTAAAGTTTATTAATTGTTATTCATTATTTGTCGAACCTTTGATCCTGCTAATCAAATAACGGCTCTGACCTTCTGGTCTCCCTTAATTGGGGGTTACCGGGAGATGGGGTCGTTACACCCCCAATACCCCTATATATATAGGAGGGTCATGGGACAGGGTTCTCTATCCCGGGTGATGCAGGACTAAAGCAGGAGTAGAAGGGTTCGAGATTTTCCACAAAACTGACAAACTGCGGCAGCTGAACCGATCGTTTCCACCCTGAAATGATCGTCTGGACACTCCAGCCGCTCAGTTGGACACTCCAGCCAATCGTTTGGATCCACGAGCCGATCGATTGGACACTCCAGTCGATCGGTTCGTGATCCTGGTTCAACTCAATTTACTTTCGTGTTTGTTTCTAATCGATATCAAATACCAATCCTTGTTCCAATCAAATTGGACAAGTGAAATGAAAATTAATTTCTCACGAATCTCACTTTCCCAACTTTCTCAGTTGGACCAGTTGAGCCGATCGGTTCAACACTTGAACCGGTCATTTCACCCTGTCCATGAGCCGATTGACTCACCAGTTGAGCCGATTGGTTCACCAAGCTCAGTCGATCAGTTCATCACATGAGCCGATTGGTTGGGAGTGCAGACTGTACAGAATCAGTCAATTGTAGTTCCAATCAATCTGATACTCTAATCAATCGGTCCAACACCTTGAACACTATGATACTGAGCTATCAATTGATTAAGTGTTTAATTAAATTACTAAACTCCTTTAGCAATCAATATAAACATTATTTGTGGACAAACTCCTATTCCAGGTTAAATCCTATGTGTGTGACCCTACAGGTCCATTTCACATTGGTAGTAAAAGTCCATAACACTTATCACTTCACAAGCAAAGAGCAGTGCCTAGTCACACATCAGTGCTACCCAAGTGTAATAGAAAGTTGGAGAACAACTTTCAATCCTACAATCCGTGAATGGTGTTACAGTGAATGTATAATTCCTTTGTCACTGATATCCTGAATGAACTTGAGGCATGGAACAGTCATCCTGTCAACGTTCATTCATTTCCTTGATCTTAGAGAAGACTGGGTAAGATGTGTGTGACATCAATATCACATATTGATTCACACGTGCATGAGCATGCCTTTCTCAATCCTACTCATCAAGTGGCCAAGGATATCAAACTCCCTTAGGAGGGACAAATCTCATATCTATCACTCACCCCTCAAAAGCCCCATGTGTCAAAGCCACCCAATCATCACCTTTATAACAACCCATGTTTCAGGACTGCGTGTGATGATGTCAAAGTGTACCCAACGACATGTGTTGAGTGTAGTGATTTCAGGTCTAAGAATCACACTCACCACCATCACTGTGAGAGCTGACTGTGACTACCAAGTCATGGTTCCATGTATCACTCTCACGGTGGGTCTGTCCGGTACCTTGTTCTCTAACAAGTACATATGTGCTTGGTTTGATATCTCTATATCATGACTAATGAGATTCTGTCATCAACCAACACACAATCTAGTCTTTAGTGTTATTGATGTCTATGGTTATTTCCATAATAGCAACCGACTAGGGACTAAACAAGAATGTATACTCTTAACATCTATATGATCTCATCATTTAGGTCCTTAACCTAAAAGCATACATCATTGAGTAAAACCATTCTTTAGACATCTATCATGTTACACCATCATCTCAAAAATAGTTTAAACATATAGATCGAAAATTGTCTTTATTATTATTCAAATCATTTACATAGTATCCCATTAAAATCATCATATGACTTGCTCTACGGGCATACATACCAACAGACTCCCACTTGCACTTAGAGCCAGTCACCTAGGAACCCCAGTCCTTGTGACCTAGCATGACCATCATGCTTTTGCTAAGAAAGGTCCTTAGTCAGTGGATCAGCTATGTTGTCTTCAGTTGGTACTTTGCAAATTTTCACATCTCCTCATTGTACGATCTCTCGTATGAGATGGAAGTGCCGTTGTATGTGTTTGGACCGCTGATGTGATCTGGGTTCCTTAGCTTGTGAAATAGCTCCATTATTGTCACAATAAAACTATATTGCATCACAGCTACTGGGAACTACACCAAGTTCAGAGATGAACTTCCTGATCCACACAGCCTCCTTTGCTGCATGTGAAACAACAATATACTCGGCCTATGTAGTAGAATCGACAACTGTTTCTTGCTTGGAACTGTTCCAGCTCACAACTCCATTATTAAGGCAAAATACAAATCCTGACTGCGATCTGTAATCATCTTTATCGGTTTGGAAGCTTGCATTGGTGTAACCCTTTACAACCAGCTCTTCCTCGTCGTCGTAAACAAGAAACTGATCCTTAGTTCTTTACAAGTACTTGAGGATGTTCTTTACGGCTGTCCAGTGAGCATCCTCAGGATCTGACTGGTACCTGCTCATCATGCGGAGAGCATACGAGACGTCTGGGCGTGTGCACAACATAGCGTACATGATGGATCTGATGGCTGATGCATATGGGATCCCATTCATACACTCCCTCTCTTCACAAGATTGGGGACATTAAGCTCTAGAGACGGTGACTCCATGTAGCATGGGGATGTTGCCTCTCTTTGAGTTCTCCATGCTGAACCTCTTTAGCACTTTGTCAATGTACGTGCTCTGACTTAGTCCGAGAAGCCTTCTAGATCTATCTCTATAGATCTTAATTCCTAGAATGTAGGATGCTTCTCCTAAGTCCTTCATTGAGAAAGTATTCCCAAGCCAAGTGTTTACCTTCTCTAAGGCTAAGACATCATTCCCCATTAATAGTATGTCATCCACATACAATATGAGGAATGTGGTCGAGCTCCCACTTACCTTCTTGTACACACAAGGTTCATCTTCATTTTGAATAAAGCCAAACACTTTGACTTCCTCATCAAATTGAAGATTCCAACTCCGAGATGCTTGCTTCAATCCATAGATTGACCTTTGTAGCTTACAGACTTTATTGGCATTCTTTGGATCTACAAAACCTTCAGGTTGTGTCATATACACATCCTCATTTATATTCCCGTTAAGGAATGTGGTTTTAACATCCATATGTCAAATCTCATAGTCATAATAAGCTGCAATAGCAAGCATGATCCTGATGGACTTAATCATGGCAACTGGTGAAAATGTTTCGTCATAGTCAACACCTTGAAATTGTCAAAATCCCTTTGCAACCAATCTACCTTTATAAGTCTGCACATTTCCATCCATGTCGGTCTTCTTCTTAAAGACCCACTTGCACCCTATGGGTTCTACCCCATCGGGTGGTTCCACTAAAGTCCATACTTTGTTGGAGTACATGGATTCCATCTCGGATCTCATGGCTTCAAGCCATTTCTCAGAATCTGGTCCCTCCATAGCCTCTACGTAGGTAATTGGATCATCATCTATGATCAACTCACCACCTTCCTGAGTTACAAGGTATCCAAACCTCTCAGGTTCAAGGCGGGTTCTACTAGATCTACGAGGTCCTTGTATTACCTGAGGAGACTGAGATTCCACAACACCTTGTGAATCTCCATGTTCCTCTTGTACATCTATCGGTTCAATGTTTTCTTGTTGGGCTTGAACCTCTTCAAGCTCTATTTTCTTCCCACTGCTTCCTTTGGAAATAAATACCTTCTCTAGGAACACAACATCCCTGGCAACAAACACTTTGTTGTCAGTAGGGTGGTATAGATAATATCCCTTGGTCTCCTTGGGATATCCAACAAAATAACATTTATCAGACTTGGGTCCAAGCTTATCAGGAAACATTTTCCTAGCATAAGCCTCCCAACCCCAAATCTTCATAAAAGACAAACTGGGATGCTTCCCGGTCCATATCTCATATGGTGTCTTTTGAACCGATTTAGATGGTACTCAGTTGAGTGTAAACGCGACAGTTTCAAGAGCATGACCCCAAAAGGAAATCGGAAGATCAACAAAACTCATCATTGATCACACCATATCCAACAATGTGCGATTCCTTCTTTCAGACACACCATTATGCTGTGGTGTTCCAGGCGGAGTCCATTGTGATACAATACCACGAGATCACAGAAGGTCCTCAAACTCTTGGCTTAAGTATTCTCCACCTCGATCGGATCGAAGTGCCTTAATACTTTTACCAAGTTGGTTCTGTACTTCATTCATGAAATCCTTGAACCTTTTAAGGGTTTCTGACTTATGCTTCATCAGGTACACATAGCCATACCTACTAAAATCATCAGTAAAGGTAATGAAGTATTGATACCCATTTCTGGCATTAGCTCTAAAAGGCCCACATACATCAGTATGTATGAGTCCTAATAGACCACTAACTCTCTCACCTTTACCTGAAAAGGGAGTCTTGGTCATCTTGCCCAACAAACAAGATTCACATGTCTCTATTGATTCACAATCAAAAGAGTCTAGATAACCATCTTTATGGAGTCTAGAAATGTGTTTCTCATTTATGTGCCCTAGACGACAATGCCAAAGATATGTTTTGTTTGAGTCGTTAAGTTTTTGCCTTTTAGTGTTTACGTTGTATACACTTGTCTCCAAATCTATCAAGTATAGACCATAAGACATTGGGGCACTTCCATAAAAGATCCCATCTTTAGAAATGGAACAATTTCCATTCTTAATAAGAAATTCAAATCCATCCTTGTCCAAACAAGAGATGGAAATGATATTCCTATTTATGGCAGGTACATAATAGCGTTCTTTAACTCTATTATTAGCCCACTTGGTAGAGTTAACTCATAGGTTCCTACAGCACTGGCATCAACTCTTGCTCCATTGACAACACGTAGTTCAACCTTGCCTTTCCCCAAAGGCCTACTTCTCTTAAGATCCTTCACATTTGAACAAATGTGAGATCCTCATCTGGTATCAAGTACCCATGCCAAAGAAGTAGTAAAGTTAATCTCTATCACATATACACCAGAAGTAGTGATCTCTATCTCTGACGTCTTCTTCCATCGTTCCTTCCATCCTCTCCATGTAGAAGAAATTGGTTTGGCGAGAGAACCCTTCTGTCCCTCACCTTTTGTTCCATTGATCTCTATCAATGAACTTTCTTTCTTCTTCACCAACGCATTAAGCATACACAGAGTGGATTCAAAGGCTCCTGGTATATCTGGATTGTGCAGAACACTTCTCACAATCCTCAACTAGTTATGGAATTTATTCTCTATTATTTTGCCCATTTTAAAAGATGATTCCTTTGCCATTCTACAAAAGAAAATTGCATTTGTCAAAACTCCTTTTGATTTGATTTGAATAAAAATTGACAATAGTTAATTAGGCCTTTAATTAATTACCTCTCCCACTATTTTAACCCCTCACCATCAATTCAAAAGATTGCAACGCACAATCTTCTAGTGGGTCAAGATCCATATTTCATCAAGTCATGAGTCAGCTTTGGCTGATCGCCCATAATCTTGACTATTTAGGTAGGCCATCATGCCAATTGCATCATATGAAACTCTTGATGAATGAACATGCGCAACACCTTTCCATGAACATTCCGTGCCTCTAGGCTTAGACGCTCTAAGAATCACCAGTTAAGTCTATCCCAAAAGTCGATATGGTAAACATGCACCCTTCTTTGGCAGAACCTGCATGTCGACCCTTCACACTTCCACAAGATGGACGACGCACCACACTTTGGCATAACCTACGTTTGGTCGATCGAGTTTTCCATGTGTGCCGCTAATGGAAGGCGTATAAGACTTAATATTTTAATGAGGGATTTGGTTTTTATATACATATACATATCCAATCACCACAATATATAGTACGTATCATATACATGCTATATCCCACAGAAAACATGCAAAATGATAAAAGCAATGATTATGGCCATCCTATTGTGATTCCTCGAGCCAAGAGGAATCACGATCATCTAGGTCTACATCACATGCAACCTGTACAAGATGAAATTTGTGCCTACCTTTTTGGGTTTGATCAGCTCATCTCCATGACTGATTGGCTCGCCATCAAGTTGGTTGTTCGGGTGCCACCAGCCGATCGACTGGCACCTTCAGCCGATCGGTTCACCAATCTTCGTGCATCTCCTTAGGTCGCCAACCTCTCGTCTCACTCCTTGAATCGATCGTCCGCCATTCTTTGACGTAACAGGAAATAAAATCTATCCTATTTAGAATTGAATTGTGAAACCCCAAGTTACATTTGGGGGGAGCAAAGATAGGAAAAGAAATCTCGAATTATTTTGAGTTACATCAGGAATAAGAGAAGGGAATCAGTGCGCATACCGAGATGCAAGCAACCACATACAACCACACACAAATATAGGGTTTATAGGCCATAACCATGCTACACATCCACCACAAAACTCATTTAAGGGCGATGCGTATCGAGTGCATTAATATTACATATCATATATGTATATTAGGGATTTGTGGATTGGACATGCATAAAGCCAATTTTATTCGCATCGTATGCAATAAATAAAGGTGACAAACCAAAATTGATCATATCGACAATCCTAAAATATAGAACAGTTGACGTGGCTCTGATACCACTATTGGGTTTTACGAGAGGTAGAGAAGCAGTGGAAAAAAAATTTCTCCCCAAAACCCAGAACAAAAGGAATCGCGTCAACGTCTATATAATAGGAAAGAAGGTTTGTGGATGCATACCTTGTCCCGAGGCTCTCTCGGCGATCGTACCACGCGCCTTGCATGGTCTTCACCTCTGGTCTTGGACGATGTCTGTGCAGCTCCTGGTCACACTGGGACTGAAGACTCCTGGTCTCACCGGGACTGTCGGGATTGACAGTTGTCCTCCGAGTGACAGAGGTCTCCCGCCTCTGCAGTCATCCACACAGACTGCCTGGAACTCCAATCTCCTTGTCCCATGAGGAATCAGAAGGAGTCGCACCCTCCTGTCGGCGTACTAGTCACCGACACACTCTCCTGCCACCAGTCACTTTCTGCAGTTGTCTTTCCCTTACTGTGCCTCCCTTATCAGGTATCACTTGCTCGGGCTCTCTCAGTTACCAAAACCAGAGAGAACGACAACTTTACAGAGAAACTAGTTGCACTGAGTTGTAATTTGAGAAGCCCCCAATACCCCTATATATATAGGAGGGTCATGGGACATGGTTCTCTATCCCGGGCAATGCGGGACTAAAGCAGGAGTAGAAGGGTTCGATATTTTCCACAAAACTGACAAACTGCGACAGCTGAACCGATCATTTCAACCCTAAAACAATCATCTGGACACTCTAGTCGATCGTTTGGATCCATGACCCGATCAATTGGACACTCCAGTCGATCGGTTCATGATCCTGGTTCAACTCAATTGACTTTCATGTTTGTTTCTAATCGATATCAAATACCAATCCTTGTTCCAATCAAATTGGACAAGTGAAACGAAAATTAATTTCTAACCAATCTCACTTTCCCAACTTGCTCGGTTGGACTAGTTGAGTCGATCGGTTCAACACTTGAACCGGTCGTTTCACCCTGTCCATGAGCCGATCAACTCACCAGTTGAGCCGATCGGTTCACCAAGCTCAGCTGATCAGTTCATCACGTGAGCCAATCGGTTGGGAGTGCAGACTGTGCATAATCAGTCAATTGCAGTTCCAATCAATTTGATACTCTACTCAATCGTTCCAACACCTTGAACACTATGATACTGAGCTATCAATTGATTAAGTGTTTAATTGAACTACTAAACTCCTTCAGCAATCAATCTAAACATTATTTGTGGAAAAACTCCTATTCCAGGTTAAATCCTATGTGTGTGACCCTGCAGGTCCATTTCACATTGGCAGTGAAAGTCCATAACACTTATGACTTCACAAGCAAAGAGCGGTGCCTAGTCACACATCAGTGCTACCCAAGTGAAATAGAAAGTTGGAGAACAACTTTCAATCCTACAATCCGTGAATGGTGTTATAGTGAATGTATAATTCCTTTGTCACTGATATCCTGAATGAACTCGAGGCATGGAACAATCATCCTATCAACGTTCATTCATTTCCTTGATCTCAGAGCAGACTGGGTGAGATGTGTGTGACATCAATATCACATATTGATTCACATGTGCATGCGCATGTCTTTCTCAATCGTACTCATCAAGTGGCCAAGGATATCAAACTCCCTTAGGAGGGAAAAATCTCATATCTATCACTCACCCCTCAAAAGCCCCATGTGTCAAAGCCACCCAATCATCACCTTTATAACAACCAATGTTTCGGGATTGCGTTTGATGATGTCAAAGTGTACCCAACGACATGTGTTGAGTGTAGTGATTTCAGGTCTAAGAATCACACTCACCACCATCACTGTGAGAGCTGACTGTGACTACCAAGTCATGGTTCCATGAGTCACTCTCACGGTGGGTCTGTTCGGTACCTTATTCTCTAACAAGTACCTATGTGCTTGGTTTGATATCTCTATATCATGACTAATGAGATTCTTTCATCAACCAACACACAATCTAGTCTTTAGTGTTATTGATGTCTATGGTTATTTCCACAATAACAACTGACTAGGGACTAAACATGAATGTATACTCATAACATCCATATGATCTCATCATTTAGGTCCTTAACCTAAAAGCATACGTCATTGAGTAAGACCATTCTTTAGAAATCTATCATGTTACACCATCATCTCAGAAATAGTTTAAACATATAGATCGGAAATTACCTTTATTATTATTCAAATCATTTACATAGTATCCCATTACAATCATCATATGACTTGCTCTATGGGCATACATACCAACAATACGTACTATAAGTATGTGGTGTTTGGATATGTATATGTATTAATAAAACCCCTCAATTAATAATATTAAATTTTAGTTGCCTTCCATAAAGCAAATCACATGAAAAGCTTTATCGACTATGTGTGGGCACGCCTCCGCATGGTACACTGTCTATCTCGTGGAAGTGTGATGGTGGGTGTGTGGGTCTGCCTCCGCAAGGTGCACACTCATCGTGTTGGCTTATGGGTTGGACTTAACTAGGGAAACTTGATAGGATCAAGTACCCATAGGACCACAGATGCATCATGGCAAGGAGTTGTGTATGATCATCTATCCAAGAGTTGCATATGATACAACTGGAAAAAGTTGCCTACCTTAGTATTTGGACTTTGACGTCGGCATTGGCTGGGCATTGATCCAATTATTTTGGATCTTGGCTCACTGGAAGGTTGTGCATTGCAATCTTCCGAGTTGATAGTGAGGGCTATCAATTTGAATAAAATAGTGGGAGTATAATTAATTAAAGGCCTAATTAATCTCATTTATCAAATCTTTACAAGTAAAATTTTTTTGGACTAAATGCAAAATTTTCTTTTGTAGCAATCAAATGGAAAACAACACTCACACTTCTCGTTGCGATCGGTCCTTGAGAAGGAGAAACTTACCGGAACCAACTTTCAAAACTGGTTTAGGACGCTGAGAATTGTTGTCACACATGAGCGTAAGCTCTATGTCCTTGAAACACCAGAGCCAGCGGAACCCGTCGCAAATGCACCCAATGTTGAAAAGGATGCTTACAAGAAGCACCTTGATGATGCCGTGGATGTCAACTGCCTGATGTTGTTCTCAATGAACTATGAGTTGTAAGAGCAGCCTGAGAACATGAATGTCATGGAGATGGTAACACATCTCAAGAACATGTATCAACATCAAGAAAGACATGAGAGATATGATGTCTCCAAGGCTTTATTCAGGAGCAAGATGAACGAGGGAGACTCTGTTGGCACCCATATACTCACCTTGATTGGGTATGTGGAAAGCCTATTCAAGCTGAGATTTCCCCTAGGTCAAGAGTTGGCCACTGATGTGATTCTACAATCGTTGCCTGAATCATATAATCACTTTGTCATGAACTACAACATGAACAATCTTGACAAGATGTTGTCAGAATTGTTGGGCATGTTGAGGACAGCTGAAGGACATATCAAGAAAGACAAACCCAAGTCTGTGATGATGATTATCAAGACAAAGGGAAAGTCAAAAGGCAAAGGCAAGGCTAAGAAAGGTTCTAAATCTGGGCAGAAGCCAAAGTCATCCGCGCTCAAAGCTAAATGTGGGATCTCCAAAGAAGGCAGTTGTCACCATTGTCACCTGGATGGACATTGGAAAAGAAACTGTCCTCTCTACCTGGAGGAACTGAGGAATAAGAAGAAGGGAATAGAGATCTCCACTTTAGGTATATACGTTATTGAGATAAACTTAAATACTTCTTCATCATGGGTACTGGATACCAGATGTGGATCTCACATATGTTCTAATATGCAGGATTGGATAAGAAGTAAGCCTTTATGAAAGGGCCAAGTCGAGCTGCGGGTTGCTAATGGAGCAAGAGTTGCTGCCACCATAGTTGGAGTTATTAGTTTATCTTTGCCTACGAGCCTTGTAATAGAATTAGATAATTGCTATTATATACCTGCCATTAATAGAAATGTTATTTCTGTATCTTGTATGGGCAAGAGTGGATTTGAATTTCACATTAAGAATGAAATTATTTCTATTTCTACAGATGAGATCTTTTATGGCAATGCCCCTATGTCTTATGGTATCTACTTGTTAGAACTTGAGACTAGCATATACAACGTAAATACTAAAAGGTTAAAACTTGACAACTCAAACAAAACATTCTTATGGCATTGTCGTCTTGGGCACATAAACGAGAAGCGTATATCTAGACTCCATAAGGATGGTTATCTAGACTCTTTTGATTTTGAATCATTAGAGACATGCATGGCATGTTTATTAGGGAAGATGACCAAGACTCCTTTCAATGGACACAGTGAGAGAGCCAATGATCTACTAGGGCTCATACATACTAATGTATGTGGACCTTTTAGATCAAATGCTAGAGGAGGCTATCAATACTTCATTACCTTCACTGATGACCTCAGTAGGTATGGCTATGCATATCTTATGAAACACAAGTCAGAAACTCTTGAAATGTTCAAGACTTTCATGAATGAAGTAGAGAAGAAATTTGGAAAGACTATTAAAGCACTCCGTTCAGATCGAGGTGGTGAATACTTAAGCCAAGAGTTTGAGGACCTTCTAAAAGACTGTGGTATCGTATCACAATGGACTCCACCTGGTACACCAAAACATAATGGTGTGTCAAGAAGAAGGAATCATACATTATTAGACATGGTACGATCAATGATGAGTTCAGCCGAACTTCCAATATCGTTCTGGGGATATGCTCTTGAAACTGCAACATTTACACTTAACCGTGTACCTTCCAAATTGGTTCAAAAGACACCATATGAGATATGGAATGAGAATGATCCCAATTTGTCTATGTTAAAGATTTGGGTATGTGAAGATTATGTTAGGAAACAATTTCCTGAAAAGCTTGGACCCAAATCGGAAAAATGCTATTTTGTTGGATACCCCAAGGAAACTTGGGGATACTACTTCTACACACCAACTGACAACAAAGTGTTTGTTGCTAGGATTGCTGTATTTCTTGAAAAGGAATTTATTTCTAAAGGAATCAGTGGGAGGAATGTAGAGCTCAAAGAAGTTTGAGACCAACAAGAAAGCATAGAACCTGAGGAGGTACATAAGGAACATGAAGACTCACAAATTGTTGTGGAATTTCAAGTTCCAAATGTAACACATGAACCTTGTAGGTCTAATAGGACACGACTTGAGCCTGAGAGATTTGGATTTCTCATGACTCAAGAAAGTGATGAATTGGGCATAGCAGATGAGCCAACCTCCTATCTAGAAGCTACTAAGGGACCAGAATCTGAGAAATGGCTCGAAGCCATGAGATCTGAGATGGAATCCATGTACACCAACAAGGTATGGACCTTGGTGGATCCACCCGAAGGGGTAAAACCCATAGGGTGCAAGTGGGTCTTTAAGAAGAAGACCGACATGGATGGAAATGTTCAAACCTATAAAGGTAGATTGGTTGTGAAAGGATTCCATCAAATTCAAGGTGTTGATTATGACGAGACCTTCTCACCAGTTGCCATGGTTAAATCCATTAGGATCATGCTTGCCATTGCAGCTTATCATGACTATGAGATTTGGCAGATGGATGTTAAAACATCATTCCATAATGGGAATTTACTCAAGGATGTGTACATGACACAACCTGAGGGTTTTATCGATCCAAAGGAAGCAATTAAAGTCTATAAGCTACAAAGGTCAATCTATGGATTGAAGCAAGCATCTCGGAGCTGGAATCTACGTTTTGACGAAGTAGTCAAAAAGTTTGGCTTTGGTCAAAATGAAGATGAACCTTGTGCTTACAAAAAGGTTAGTGGGAGCACATTCATATGTCTCATATTGTATGTGGATGACATATTATTGATGGGAAATGAAATCCCTACTCTTCAGACAGTAAAAGGTTGGCTAGGGAAGACCTTCTCTATGAAGGATTTAGGCAAAGCATCCTATATACTAGGGATCAAGATCTATAGAGATAGATCTAGAAGGTTTCTAGGCCTAAGCCAGAGCACATACATTGACAAGGTGCTAAAGAGGTTTAGCATGGATGGTTCTAAGAGAGGTAACTTGCCCACATCCCATGGGGTTACGATCTCTAAAGCCCAATGTCCTAGTGTGATGAATGGGAACACTTGAGTAAGATTCCATATGCATTAGCAATTGGATCTATCATGTATGCAATGTTATGTACTCGTCCTAATGTGTCATATGCTTTGAGCATAACGAGTCGGTATTAGTCAGATCCAGGTGAATGTCACTAGACAACCCTAAAGAACATCCGAAAGTACTTGAGAAGGACTAAGGATCAATTCTTGGTATATGGTAGTGAGGAAGAGCTCGTGGTAAAGGGTTACACCGATGCTAGCTTCCAAACTGACAAAAATGACTATAGATCGCAATCTGGATTTTTGTTTTGCCTGAACAACAAAGCTATGAGCTGCAAGAGTTCCAAGAAAGAGATAGTTGTGGATTCTACAACAAAGGTCGAATATATTGCCGCATCTAATGCTGTAAAGGAAGCTGTGTGGATCAAGAAGTTCATTTCTGAACTTGGAGTGGTTCCAAGCACTGGTGATGCAATTGAGTTGTTTTGCGACAACAACAGAGCAATTGCATAGGCTAAAGAACCAAGATCGCACCAATGTTCCAAACATATTCTATGGCGGTTCCATCTCATATGAGAGATCGTACAATGAGGAGATGTGAAGATTTGCAGAGCACCTACAGAAAGTAATGTGGCTGACCTGCTCACTAAAGCACTTTCACAGCAGAAACATGACGGACATGTTCGATCACTTGGATTGAGATTCATGAGTGATTGGGTATAAGTGTAAGTGGGAATCTGTTGGTATGTATGCCCATAGAGACTATCATTTGATGATTGTAATGGGATACTATGTAAACAATTTGTAATACTGCATTGATCATATCAATAAAGGCAAGTTTCCAATCTATATGTTTGTGTTTTATATTGTGAGATGACCATAAAACTTATAGATGCCTATAGAATAATATACTCATTGACATATGACTTCGGGTTGATGACCTGAATAGTGAGATCATATGTATGCTAAGAGTATGTATTCTTGTTTTGTCCCTAATCGGTTGTTATTGTGGAAATATCCATAGACATCAATAACACATAAGATTAAAATGTATGTTGGTTGATGGAAGAATCTCATTATCCATGATATGGAGATATCAAACCAAATACATAGATACTTGTTAGAGAATAGTGTATCAGATAGACCCACCTTAAGAGTGACACATGGATACCATGATTGGTAGTTAGAGTCACATCTCATAATGATGGTGGTGATTGTGGTTCTTAGACCTGAAGTCACTACACTTAGCACATGTCATTCGGTGTACTTTGACATCATCCGCCGTAGTCCTAAATAAGGATTGCCATAAAGATGGTGCTTGGGTGCACTGTGACACATGGGGATGACTATGAGTGATGTAGATGGAATTTGTCCTTCCTACGGGAGTTTGATATTTCGGCCACTTGATAAGAGAGATTGAGAAATGCATGGCCATGCTGATGTGAGTCAATATGTGATATTGAGCTTACATATATCTCAGACAGTCTGCTCTAGATTAAGGAACATGGATTGAACATTGAAGAGGATAACAATTCCATGACTCAAGTTTAATCCGGATATCAGTGACAAAGGAACTATGCAATCACTGTAACACCAGCCATGAATGATAGGTTAAGTTGTTCTCCAACTTCTCCAATTACTTGGGTGGCAATGAAGTCTTGCTAGATACCAATCATTGCTTGTGAAATCATAATATGATTATGGATATCACTGCCAACGTAATTTGGAGCCTACCAGGTCACACACATAGGATGTGTTGGAATAGGAGTATAATTGTGGATTTCATTGGAATTGCTTCAAATCACATTGATTACTAAAATGTTTATGTAATCGATTAGAATAATATTGGAGTGACTGACTCTAAGTGCAAGTGGGAGTTTGTTGGCGTATATGCCCATAAAGCCATCCCAAGCGATTGCATAGAGTCGGATATTAATTAATCAATTAATGTGATTATTTGGTTAATTAATGAATTTTGGAATATTCTAATTAATCCATGAGCATTTTAATTAACGCAGTTTTTCTATTTACCGATGGGTTTAGGAAACCCTACTTCCCTTCGTATCCTATTTAAAGGAGGTTGATGACCGATATCTATATAGGATTGAGAGAGGCTTTTTAGTTTACGCTCACGTACGTAAACCCTAGCTGTCATCGTCCTTATAAGAGAAAGGAGAGAAACACACCACTAGCACGCCGCCACAGAGACACGACTCCTTCCCACAGGCTTGGGAAGCATGATGTGGAGTTCTGTCCATCTACGTGGATAAAGTAGAGACGTAGACGTCTTGACGCCTATGTTCGGAGGATGTCTACGACCACCTGTATGCACTACGAGTAGTGTACATCACCGCACCAAAGGAGCACCGCCGGATCAATCTGCGATAGTGAATGGGAGAGAAGTTCTGTCTGTGTAGGCCAGCGTCGTTGCACACCTTGGTGCAGCGGGACATCGTCGGACTTGCTCCGCATTAAGGTATATTCCGCAAACACTCCTTCCAAATACGTTGTTGTCGACAAGATCCTGTATCGGGTTGCGTGGATTTTGTTGCTTCCTTCATGCATGTTTTCTCCACAAAACCCAACACTTCACTCCATTGATCACCGTCATGGGTCTGTCTTTCTTTGTTCGTGCTTCAACACTTATTAACATGCTAAATAATTATGACAGTGGTTTAGCCAAGTTACTCAAATAGTAACTGTAACAAAATGAATCTTAGATGTAATATCCATGTAAAACTTTTTTCCCAATTTTCCCTTTCATTTCTATCCTTTATGTCATTTATGTTTAATTTGTGGAATTTATAGTGGTTTAGTGAACATTTATTCACTAATTGTACCTATATAAGGGTTTAAGCACAAATACCTTAGTGAAAGCTTAATTACCATAAATCAATGCTCTAAACCTTATATAACTTTTTTATGTGATTTGAAAACATAAAATGACTCTAAGTTTCAAATTTCGTTTTATTTGGATGTTGTTTGTGTAAGTTATATAATTTTAGGTACATTATGGACTTTTATGCAATTTACCCAAGTGGGAGGTTTTCTTTGCTGAATTTTAATCCTTAGATATTACCTTATCATTCTCAAGATTTTAAACCATGGGGACCTAGTTGCACCTTGGTTTGAAGGTGTTACTTTCCAAGGGCATTATAGGGATTACCCTCTTTATAAATAAGCTTATCTTTAAAAGCTATCAACCAATGGTGTTGTTTTTGTTTGAAGGACGGTGGAGATGACCTAGAATGCTCCAGGGGCTTTTAAGACCGGTAATTGATATATAAGAAGAGTCTATGAGCTATCCTCTTGCATGGCCATGAAGCCCTAGCCTAAGGACACATGGAAAGTCCCATAGACACCTCATACTTGCCCCCCCCTTTTAAAAAGCCATGCATACCCCTTCCCACCTCCCAATCCAAGAAGAAATCCTCTCCTTCTCTTTTCCCTAGATTAGAGCATCATCCCTTCTATGTTTGGCCACAAATTTACTATCCCAAGGTAAAATAGGGTGCCTACCTTGGTGAAGAAGGCTCCTAGGGTTCCAAATTTCTCTATTTAGGATTTCTTATGCTCCTCCTTGGTGATTTTGACCAAAACTAGTAAGAATCCTCATTTCCTTCCCTATTTTCATATTTTTAGTATTCCTCCCACCTTCGTCTAGGTCATAACCATGACCTTCCATGGTAAAACTCCACCTATAACCCTAAAACATCTCATCTCCATGCTCTTTTGCTAGGGTTTGCACCTCTAAAGTGCAGAAGGTGATCTTTGCTCAAGAAAGGAGCTTGGCTTGGAACAACCAGAACTTCTTATCTCAGGATCCTTGTTGTTCAGACTTTTTTTACCTTCCTAGAGGTGAGTTTTGTAACCCCCATCTCATATATTGCTTACTACATGCTTAAAAGTCATGCTTCTATGTTTGAAATCGATGACTTCCATCTCTTTTTGCCTTGTTCTTCTAGGGTTTTGGTTTCTTGCAATTTTTCCTTTTGTTGAAGATCTAGTTTGGTTACCTATGTAACTTCAAAACTGATCTTGGGTCAAATTATGTTTTCTCCCTCTCCCTCTCTCTTCAATTATCTCGATCGGTTTGATGACGTGGCAATTTCCTATTGATCAATATTGAAAAAGTTCATATCTTCTAATCTGCTTACCCAAATTTGATAAATAAATATGTATTGGAATAAGAAATTTAAAAACTATTTAATAAAAGTATTTTCAAATCTGATTTCATGGTTTTAAGAAGGGTGATTTTTGTAAAATGAATTTAATGCATAAAATCCATAAAAAGTACATCTTAATCATCATAACTCCAAAATTAACATAAAAATATGTTTTCATCATCAGGAGAACATAATAAGTTCATTGGTGATATTTTCAAAATCTAAATTTGAGTTTTGCTAAAAAGTTCTAAAATTAGAGTTTCTATACATTAATGTGCACTATGTACTCTAATACATGTTGATACATTGAAAATAAGCAAAGTGGAACTTGGACTCAATTAAAGTGATGAATGTTAGTAATTGATATCAGTAAGGGAGGTATGTGTAATCCTATTTATGTATGTGCAATCACTATTTATGTATATGCAATCCCTCTTTTTGTATGTGCAATTCCTATTTAGGTATGTGCATTCCTTATACCCTATGTTGGGATAATTGTAGCCAAACCCTAAATCTTCTATTCTTGAATCTTAATGTTGTTCATGCCTCAAATCAGATTATGATTTCTTCTTGTTTGGGTCTTATACCCCACTTCCATGCTTATTGAATATTATGACTACTCTTGCCATGATTACTTTTCTAGCATGTGAATTTATGTTCTATTTAATTAAAAGTAGAAGTACATATGTACAACCACCCACAAAGGACATGTATGTAATCACCCTGGGGAATGTTTTTATTCTCCCCTACATAATTGTTAGGTAACTGGGAATGCCTTATTCCCCCCTCACCTATAGTTAGAGGTTCGGTAGGTGCCTCAACCGTACTTAGTTAGGTAGACATGATTATCTTACATGCAAATATTTTTTGATATTATTGTTAATGGCAAGTTTCTTTTGAATATATCCTCATACTCTTGTTCAATTCATCTTATGATGAAATCTTTGCCTTCACTTTCATGTTATTTCCTTATCTTCCATTCTTGTTCATTATTTGACACATACCTTGTATTTCTCTCTCTTGCTAGGTGATTTCCCAACCACCAAGGTTTAGATCAAGGTGTTGAACATGACCAAGGAGAACATAGCTTCCAACATGGACCTAGCTCTTGGAGATGTTTCTTGGAGACATATTTGAAGTAGTTTAGATTTCCCTCTACTTAGATCCTTATGTTTTATCTTACATGTAAACACTTATGGGATATTATGATGTACTTTTGTAATCTTTTTTTAAAATTGAATATAGTCATTATTTTTATTCCGCTGCTACACTTTCGTTGTTTTGAATACCATTTATTGAAGTTGGAAACTTTTGCACCTATTCTAGCATACCTTTGAGTTTGTTTGGAATGGATGTTTGATTCCTCAAATTTTTTAGCAGGGAGTGGATCCCACTCCCTACAACATGGTATCAGAGCCCATGGTAGTCGGAATCTGATTATTTCAATTTTTTTTCCCTATGTATAATGTTTGCCTTACCTTTAAGTGACATGTTTGCCCTAGAGTTGATCAATAGATGATGAAGGGTTCATTTAGAATCCTATAGTATTAAAATAATGATGAATAGATTCCTAAAATACTTACAACTAAAAGATGCATATGTAACCATAGTAATTTGAGGTTGTTTAGCTTGGCCTTTAGGCAGCTACTACGACATGAAGTTCAAAGTAAAGGTGTCTAGAAAGGATTATGGTTTGGGGTCTAGCAAGATTTTCCTCCGCACCACTATCTTAGTTTATGAGGACTCCCGAATCCATATGATACGGGCCTGGCCTGAGCTGATATGAATAGTTCAAAATAGTATGCTTTTAGGCAATAGTAGCCTTAGACAACTATTTGATTTATCATCTTTAGGACCCTAATATGTTATACTAGTCTCCCAAATGTAATGGCTTGTTTGAGGATGGATACCCAATATAGTTCCCTTATGTCACATATAACCACATGTTTGGATAGTTATCCCTAGAATCTAGACTTTGAAGTTTGGTGTTTAGTAAGCAATCAGAGTATATAGTGAAGTGTGATGGATCTTGTATATAGTTTAGTTATACTCACCCTTTTACCTCTAGATTAGTTTGGCTTGGTAGGTCAAACCTTTTAAGGGGTGTAAATTAGTTGGTTTGATGATGTTTGGGTAGTTGGATTTTGAGGATGAAATCTTTTCCAAGGGAATTGGGTGATGTAACATAATAAAATCTAGCTACTCTAACTTTAGAAAGCCTAAGTCCCTAATTAGGAATTTAGTGTTCTTGAATCCTTAGTTTTGACCAAACAAGTTATAGTTGTAACCACATGTTTCTTGGTATCCAAAAGAACATATAACGATCATCTAATGAATAGTTCATATGCTTCAACCCTAATGAATTTCTAATGCACATAATAAGGGTAACTCACATTTTAATATTAATAGTGGATAAGCATGATGTTGTCCATGTCCTAAATCAATAAACCCTAATGATATGATGGTCAAGATAATTGCAATCTAACCTTGGACTTAATGCATCCTAAGAAGGTATAAGTGAAGAATAATGATCATGTTAATCTAAACCCTTAGTTGTAATCATCTAACCTTAACCTATACTTCCTTAATGACATTCATGATATATTGGTGTCACTAGGTGTCATAATTAGATAACATACTTTAATACATATAAATCATATATAAATTAGGTCATTAATATGAAATGCATATCACCTTGTTCTCTAATACACACTTAATTAATCACCTAATGACTTAGTATGTGAATCAAATCATTAATATGTAATATGTCCCACCTTGATCATTAAAATATATAATGACTTCAATATGGATAAGAAGTAATTCATTCACACAAATGTTAATAATCAATAACAAGATGTGAATAAATATGAAAGAATGATTAATGATGACATTAATATGCGCAAGAACGGTAAAGTAACAATGTCTAAGCTAAGTATAAGTAATTAGTGTGACAATATTTGGATTAATTGTAACAAATTGGACAATGTATCCTATTTCATACAAAATAATTGATACAATTGATAATGGAGTCTAAATCCAAATTATTAAAGATAATGGTTAGATATAATAATGCATATTAAGATAATTTATTATAAATCTGGTTGTGCTAAAATTCCTAATGAGATAAATAAGAAATAAATTGATTTTTTACATTATAATGAAATATAACTCTTTTGGAAACAAAGTAAATATGAAATGACACAATTAAAAGAATAATAATGATAAGGTGACATCCTAATGAATATAATTCTAATAAGCCAAAAATTTAAAAAGAAATTGTAAAAGTAGAACCTTTAGGGGATCCATGAGAACCTGACCTATGTGGAGTTGCTTGAGCAGATTCTGAACTCCCAAGTTAAGCAGTTGAAAAATAAGGAGTTTAAGTCAATATAAGTTTTGGTGGAAGTGTAATAGAAACAACCTGAGAGTTTAGTGGTGAGATGTTGCATACTCACCCTTCTCACTTTGCTTTAGATTTCGAAGATGAAATCCATTTAAAAGGGTGGAGTGTTGTAACATAATAAATCTTATATGTAATATCTATGAAAACCTTTTTACCATGTTTTCTTTTCATTTGTATCCTTTATGTTGTTTATGTTTAATTAGTGGAATTTATAGTGGTTTAGTGAATATTTTTTCACTAATTGTACCTGTATAAGGATTTATGCACAAATACCTCAGTGAAAGCTTCATTACCGTAATTAAGTGATCTAAACCTTAATTTAACTTTTTGATGTGATTTGAAAATATAAAATGAGCCTAATTTTCAATTTGGTTCGATTTAGATGTTGTTTGGGCAAGTTATGCAATTTTAGGTACATTTCGGACTTTTATGTAATTTACCCAATTGAGAGGTTTTCTTTGCAAATTATCACCTGAATTTTAATCCTTAAATATTCCCTTACCATTATCCATAATTTGAATCATGGGGCACCCAGTTGCACCTTGGTTTGAATGTGTTACTTTCTAAGGACATTATAGGGATTACCCTCTTTATAAATGAGCTTATCTTTAAAAGCTATCAATCAATGGGGTTATTTCTTTGTATGAAAGATGGTGGGGATGGACTATAAGGCTCTAGACACTTTTAGGACTGAATTTTTATATATAAGAACTGTCTATGACCTATCCTCTTGCATGGGCATGAAGCCCTAGCCTAAGGACACATAGAAAGTCCCATAGACACCTCATATTTGTCCCCTTCTTTATAAAGCCATGTATACCCCTTCCCACCTCCCAATATAAGAAGAAATCCTCTCCTTTTCTTTTCCCCAGATTAGAGAATCATCCCTTCTATGTTTGGCCACAAATTTACTATCCCAAGGTAAAAGAGCGTGCCTACCTTAGTGAAGAAGGCTCCTAGGGTTCCAAATTTCTCTATCTAGGATTTCTTAATCTCCTCCATGGTGATTTTGACCAAAACTAGTAAGAATCCTCCATTCCTTCCCTATTTTCATGTTTTTAGTATTCCTCCCACCTTATTCTAGTCAGAATTATGACCTTCCATGGTAAAACTCTACCTAGAACCCTAAAACATCCCATCTCCATGCTCTTTTGTTAGGGTTTGCACCTCTAAATTGGAGAAGGTGATCCTTGCTCAAGAAAGGAGCTTGGCTTGGAACAACCAAAACTTCTAATCTTAGGATCCTTACTGTTTAGACCTTATTACATTCCTAGAGGTGATTTTTGTAACCCCCTTCTCATATATTGCTTACTACATGCTTAAAACTCATGCTTCTATGTTTAAAATCGATGATTTCCATCACTTTTTACCATGTTCTTCTAGGGTTTTGGTTTCTTGTTGTTTTACCTTTTCTAAAAACTCTAGTTTGGTTACCTATACAATTTCAAACTTGATTTTTGGTCAGATGGTATTTTCTCCCTCTCCCTCTCTCTTCAATTATCTCGATCGATTTAATGATGTGGCAATTTCTTATTGGTCAGTATTGAAAAATTCATATCTTCTGATCCGCTTATCCAAATTTGACAAATAAATATGTTTTAAAATTGGAAAATTAATATCTATCTAATAAAAATATTTTTAAGGTCTGATTTCATGGTTTGAAGAAGAGTTATTTTTATAAAATAATTTAATGCTGAAAATCCATAAAAAGTACATCTTAATCATCATAGCTCCAAAATTAACATAAAAATATGTTTTCTTTATTAGGAGAACCTAATAAGTTCATTGGTGATATTTTCAAAATATAAATCTGAGGTTTGCTAAAAAGTTCTAAAATTAGGGTTTCTATACATTAATGTGCACTATGTACTCTAATACATGTTAATACATTGAAAATAGACAATGTGGAACTTTTTTTTTGGTCGGTCAAAAATGCGTGTTGTTATATTTCCAAAACTTTGGGTATAAAATATCATTGCCCCCTCATCCTCGTGCGTCAAAGCACTGAAAACTAACTAAATGCTTCACGCAGGAAGCCCTCACCAAATAGAAAAGGAAGAACAGAAAGACAAAAGAAAAAAAACACCAGGGCTAAGAGTCCTACACTATTCTACTTGTCAACCACCTCAATTGCATTATCCTCATCTTAAAAAGTATGAGAGTTGGTAGGAAGGCTAGAGTATTCATGGCAGAACTAGGTATCCAGATTGTCTTTAAATTTCCTATCTGAGGGCCACACAACATCGAGATCTGAACTGACCAGAGTAATTGTTCTTAGAAGAATACCACTGCAGTTGCAGTCCTTTCTTACAAAATCTGCTGCCAAATCAAAACCCCATTGTTAAAAAAAGAATGGATCTAACACCACCCTAATTCTGATCTAGCTCCCCAACCACTGACATTATCCACATATTCTGAAAGAGTGGAGTGAAACCAGAACGTGATCAAAGATAGTCAGCTCCAGGCTCTTATGAAATGAAATCTTCCATTTAGGCATTAGAAAAGTAAGCAAAGTAAGGGGCCAGGCGAACTAGGTCACCCTCTTTTTCCTTCCTGGTTTTTTCTTTTTTCTGGAACTCTGTTTGCCAATGATCAACGAGTTAGAGCCCCAATGATCAGAGTCAATATCAGAGTTTGATTCCCCCTTAGACATTTCTTCATCCTCAAACATTTTCTCTACTCTCTGTTTGTAATCTACGGAGAAACCGTAGCTTCCCAAGACCTTGCTGGTCTTCTAGGCCTCCAATTCTTTGTCCCCCTTTCTCCTATGTTCCATCTCCCAACCAAGGTTTAACCCACCCGGGTTGATAGCAGGAGGAGAGCCAAGCAAGTCTGGCACCATTGAGGAGGAAGAGGCGATCGAAGTATGGTTTACTGATGTAGAGTGGAGGACAGTATCCGTCACTAGGAGTGAAATGGCATCCTCAACTACAACATCGTCTTGATTAACTTGATCTGCTGTCTTTTGTTCAGGATGAGATGAATGGCTATCACAGACATTGCGTCGAGCACCTGGTCTCTGCTTCCCATACCGAAACTGAACTTGCTTAACCTGAACCTCGCTCTTGCTGATAGCAGGGCACGACCCCCGCTTGTGTCCGAACTTCTTGCAACCTGAACATAAGAAGGATAATGTGGAACTTGGACTCAACTAAAGTGGTGAAAGCTAGTAATTGATATCAGTAAGAGAGGTATGTGCAATTCTGTTTATGTATGTGCAATCCCTCTATATGTATGTGCAATCCCTATTTAGGTATGTGCATTCCTTACACTCTATGTTGGGATAATTGCAGCCAAACCCCATATTTCCCTAATGAGGCTAAAATGAGCCCTAAATCTTCTATTCTTGAATCCAAATGTTGTTCATACCTCAAATCAGATTATGATTTCTTCTTGTTTGGGTCTTATACCCCACTGCCATGTTTATTAAATATTATGACTACTCTTTCCATGATTACTTTTCTAGAATGTAGATTTATGTTCTATTTAATTAAAAGTAGCGGTACTTATGTACAACCACCCATAGAAGGCATATATTTAATCACCCTGGGGAATATTTTTATTCTCCCTTATATAATTGTGTAGGTGACTGGGAATGTCTTATTCTGCCCTCACCTATAGGTTAGAGGTTCGGTATGTGCTTGGACCCTACTTAGTTAGGTAGAAATAATTATCTTTCATGCAAATCCCTATTGATATAATTGTTAATGGCAAGTTTCTTTTAAATGTAGCCTCATTGTTATGACCCACACTAAAGATTAACTAGTAAGTATGATAATCACAACATTAATAAGTTAATTATGTTAATGAAGTAGAGTTAAGTACTCATAGATGCAATTAGTGGTTTGATCCAGAGTTACAGTGTAATTAGCATGATTTCATGCTTTGAGGGTGTAGAGGACCTCGTTCTTGAAACATTGCAAAAAGAATCGTTTGATTTGGACCTCCGAGGCAATAGTTATGCCATTTTTTATTTACCTTGAACCTAATATGCAGTTTTTCCAATTTCTTTTAGCCTTATATTCCCTTTCCTTATCTTCTTTTTCATCGATCCTTTTCCTTGAGCGGCACCCTCATGGTAGCAGCGCCCGACAGAACTGCGAGAGGAAGAAGGGCAGTGGTTTTAGGCCCCCTTAGCTTCGAATCTGTGGCACCTTCCTTCCTCCCTCCTTCCTTCCTTCTTCCTCCTCCCCTTCCTCACCTCGATCATGCCCTAGCGGCACCCAGCTGCACCCCCATCTTTCCCCGACCTGTAGAACAACAACGGCCGATCAACATAGCTGCGGCGTGACTAGCAGCTATTGGAGAGGGAGGGGCGACTCGACAGAACCTTAGAACCAGAAAGCATCACCTCCACCTCCTTCCTCCATCCTTTCCTTCTCTACGCTCAACTGCACCGCCCAGCCTACAAGAAGCGGCACCCAAGCAGAAGGGGTGGCACCCAGCTAGCCCGAGCAGTAGTAGCTGCAGCTACGATCTTGAGCAGCCATGGGCGCTAGACAACACCGAGGAACGATTCCTTGAACTCGTCCTCGAGGTCCAAGCAAGAAACAACGCCCAAATCAGCAGCGGTGGGTGTGCCACGTTTGAACCAGAGCTGTCCCAAGGTAGAAGACTGACCCCGGGCTCTGGAAGCATTTCTAGACGAATTACGATATTCCGAATAGCGGTGAGTAGAATCTCACTCCCAATCGCACGATTTAACTCGATGAATTCGTGGTTGACGCAGTTAACAACATATATCCAGGTGTCGGGCAGTCCCGACACCGCTCGATTTCTAAATTATTAATGCTTGAACGACGCTAATTAGTTGACCGATAGGTGAGATGTGAATTAGTGAAATTACAAGATTGATCGAACCTTAATTTACTCGATTAAATGTTGAAAACAGTAGTGCTCAACCAGAAACTGGAAAGCCTGGGTACCTGGGTATAAATCCAGACTGTACAATTTTAATAAATTAAATGATGTACGATTACAAAGAAATGACGATGATGTAAAAAATATTCAAAGAAAACCTTGTTGCACGCTCTAGGTCATATTTAATGTAAATGATTTAATATTTACTCAAATTGACACGCTTCTCAAAGATATTATTAGGAATTCCTGATTATTAATAATGATTGGTGCCATGATAATGATTTAACTCTTATTTGAGTGATGAGATGCTCAACTCAAGAAATCATTTGAAATTTCAATTAATATTAATAAGTCGTGACATGATGAGTAATTATAAATTTAATTAAGTTATGTGATGCATAGTTCAAGTTTTGGGTTACTACGTATGCTTATATATTGAATCTTTCCATGACTAGTAAATTAATCTTTAATGGAGTTATGTGATGCACAACTCAAGATTCGGGTTGAGGTGCACATTTTCCAATAAAGTACGAATAAATTACAGTTGTTTAATGACGATTGCTCATATGTCTAGTAATTAACTCGTAATTGAGTTATGTGATGCACAACCTAGAATTTTGGTTGATGTGCACTTTTTTTAGAAATTTCAGATAATTTACAAGTGCTACTGATGATTTCTCATATGTTGAGTAATCAACCCTTATCAATATATTAAGATTTTCAATTTCATGATTATAGTATGAATGTATCATGTTGATAAGCATTCTATTTATTTAAATCTTCCTACAAGTATAGTATGTTGATTTCTCAATAAATTACCGTGTTTGAGCATATTTCACTTCCAAGTTATAGATGATATACATGTTGTATTTATAAGTTTCAGATAAATAGACTCGGTACCATAGAGATACCAAAGTCAAGAATAAGTAAGAGAGAGATTCAATGTAGTAAGAGATTTTTTAGAATAATAAAATAATAGATTTAAGGGCCCTGAACACTGTAGAACCCCTACGTGAGGTCTGCGCCTTAGGGGTGAAATGACCTAACCCTGGAAGTGTCCAACATAACGAGGTCAGAACGTACCAACTGGTGGTACGGGAGACGAAGCCCTAGTGGAAGTCTCCTTAAATACAGTTTGTAGTGTCCAACATCAACTAGAGACAGGATCCTGGTGGCACTAGAGTACAGAAAAGTCATGTAGTGTCCAACATCAACCAGAGACAGGATCCTAGTGGCACTAGAATAATAGGTGGCTTGACTCTCCGCCTGTGTGCTCATGTTAGAGGAGAAATCCAATTTACGGCACAATAGGAGTGTCGAGGCCAGAGAGTCAGTTTTCCTATAGCAGACTAGGACAACAATCAGACTTAGCTATCCCAGTGTGTCGGCTAAGTCTTATACGGTGGGATCGTAGTTTGCTCCGAGTCTTCATATGTAGTGTACACCGCATATGATCAGGGCATAAGATAAAAGATGTTCATATATGTTCACAAAGTTTTTATAAATTTAAGAGTTAAGAAATATTTGAGTTAGTTTCACAACAACTGTTCTTTAAATGAAATTTTAGTATTCTCTGTTATTTAATCGTATCTACATCTTTGCAACAGTTGTTATCTTAATGAGATGTTGACATCTTCTGATATTTAAATTACATTGTTTAGATGTGCTTAGTATAATATTATCTTGTATTTTAATTCCAATTAATAAATATAAATGAGTTATCTGTGATGGTTGGGTGAAATTCTATTCACTGAGCCAGTAGCTCACCAACCTACTGAAACATTTTTCAGGTCAGTGTCAGCATGAGGAAGTTGAAGGATCATATCGGCCAAGTACTTAGAAGGTACTTCGTAGTTAGTTAGAGGTCTCTTAGTTCTTTCCCCTCGGTCCTTGGGCATGTGGTGAGATAGAGAGAATGTAGTGTAATATGTAGTTTAGTTTCAGTTATCTGTTGTGTTTTATATTCAGTAAGAACAATGTAATATGTCGTGTAATTTTGTTTATTTTCCTAGTAAGGTAAATAGTAAGTAACTTCCACAGTTTATTTGCGATTTGATGTTATTCAAGTTTTATGGTTTTCCTTTAAGTTAATATAAGTGATTAAGTAAAGAAAAAGTTAAGGGTGGTTTGCCAAGGGTGACTCTCCAGTCTTTGGGTCATTAGAGATGGAACGAAGGTCGGGGCATCACAACAGTTTTGGTATCAGAGCATAGGTTGAGTACATGGTTACTCTAAGTCAAGGTCAGGGGACGACAAGAGACCAATAGGATTAGGACTTAGGTGTCTTCCTTCTAACTGCAATTTTCTAATAAGAAGTGTTCTATTATACTATTGCAGATGGAAGGAAGGGGTCGTGGTCACGAGAACCAAGTAGAGATCTTAGGCTGAGTCGTCAGGGACCATTAGGATAGATGGTTAGAGTTATAAGTGTAGAACATAGGAGGTGATGTGTCTTTATCTCTAGGAGGTCTGAGTATTTAGGTACCCTGGCCAGGTATTTGAATACTTAGATTGACTAGTATCAAGTTAATCTGTCTCTTCTTCCCTGAATATCTTGGCCAGGTATGCAGAAGAAGGATGAGCTAGTGATAAATCCTAGAAATCTTAGGGTTAAAAAACCGAAAATTAGTGTAGGAGTAAGAGATTAAACATAGGATGTGATACAACTCTTGCTTTATATTGCTTATTTGATTGGAGATCGCTAGAAATGTTCTTATATGTATGAATTTAGATTCTCAATTTGTAGAATAAATATGATTCTTTTATATTGTTGTGTGTCATGAAGTGATTTATTTATTATTTTTATTCTTTGTATCAAGTAGACTCTAAATAATTTAGACCCGCATCATAGTAAGAATGTACATACACTAAGATGTTGAGATATAAGAGAATGATTAGAACATCTAAGAATTAGTTGGAACTCATATCGGAGACCCAACGTTGAGGCCTCGTATGGGCAATCCTTAATTGGAAATAAAAGAACACGATATAAGGTTCCGATTAAATTTAATGATTAGTATTATATAAACTCTAAATATGAGAATATGGAAAAGATATGAGAAAAGTATGTAAGGGCTAAGACGTAAGAATCAACCATGGATTGGATTATGTAATAGAGTAAAATACTTTTATGTACTTCAAAGCAAAGGGAAATAGAAGAAAAGAGTTAAGTATACAATAAGTACATAGAAATAAAGAGCCTTCGGAAGAGAAACATGGTATACATGAACATACACATGAAAGATTAGGATATGGTAAGAGGATTATGGAAATTTAGGGAAGGGTTTGAAGCTTGAGGGGGTAATATAGATTATAAAAGAAAGAGATTGCGACACTCAAGTAAGTGCTAACTAGTCAAGTATTCTTGTTGATAACTAATTAAACCTACATACGAGAAATGTAATAAGGGAATGTTTGAAGATAAGAATTCTAAGTTTTAGAATAATCTTCTCTTTCATATCTTCCTTAATGATAGCAATGTGGGATGAAGTGAAAAGAAAACGAATCATATATGATGCATAACTACCATAGTAGAGACGTCTAAGTGAATGAAATAATGACACACAATATGATGATGAAACCCTAGCAAGGTAAAATGAGAATGTAATTTATCTGAATGTCCAAGTAAGAGAAAGGAAATTCCAGTGATAAGATAAGGAAGACTTTAGTAAAACTTATGAGGTCCAAAGTTTTAATTTCAATCTAATGGAGCAAAGTCACATCACAATAATGCTATGTTACTGATAAGGACCAAACCCTAGAATGTTTAAAGTTGAAGTAGTTCAAGGGACGTCGCTAGTGATTTGACCTTGAATACTAGCATCTTTATAAAACAAGATCATGAAATTTCACTAAGAAAAGTAAACTAATACTAATAGTAATCTAGGGTTTAAAGGTAGCTAATCTGAAAGGTAGATAAACAATATGAAAATGATGCTGAGAAAAGAGTACAATATAAGTTTGAAATGTTACAAGTGTGTTTTGAACAAAAGGAGAAATACAATATAAGTGAAGTACAATATAAAATGAATTCTTGCAGTTATAGCAAGAAGTATGTAGTAAGGAATGAGGAAAATTACCCGATACATGATTTGGAGTTGTCTTTTGAAGTTCATGCTCTTAAGACATGGCGTCACTATCTTTATGGTGAGACGTTTCAAGTGTTTACAAATCATAAGAGCTTGAAATATATTTTCACCCAGAAGGATCTGAATCTTAGACAACAAAGATGGTTAGAATTGATCAAGAATTATGATGTGATGATAGATTATCATCCTGGAAAGACGAATGTAGTAGCATATGCCCTCAGTAGGAAGTCAAGTTCAACAGTAGATGTATTCTCTATGGCATGTTACAAGAGAGACCTACTAGTACATATACGAAAGTTGAACTTAGACAATGACATCACAGAGTGGTTTGATTACACAGATGCAAGTCAAGCCTACTTTTTCTGATCAGATCAAGGAACTTCAACAGAGTGACAATGAGTTACAACAGATCATGCATGATATTACAAAGGGAAGGAGACTAGATTTCAGGTTTTGAGATGACGGTTTGTTGTATCAGCATGATAGGTTGTGTGTACGCGGAGACAGTGATTTAAAAGAGCAGATTCTTGAGGAAGCACATTCATCGATGTACACTATGCATATAGGCAACACTAAGATATACGTGGATGAGATAGTTCGGTTGAATGGTATTCCAATTTCAATCATTTATGATAGAGATCCTAAGTTCACATCTAGGTTTTGGAATCAGTTGCATTGTGCTTTGGGCACAAAGTTGAGGTTCAGTACAACTTTTCACCCGTAGATGGATGGCCAGTCAGAGATGACCATTCAGAGAGCACCATTTAGACTCTTGAGGACATGCTGAGAGCATGTTCCTTGCATTTCATTGGAAGTTGGGAAGAACACTTGAGCCTTATAGATTTTGCATACAATAATAGTCACCATTCCAATCTTGGTATGGCCCTGTATGAAGCTCTGTATGGTAGAAAGTGTAGATCACCCGTATGTTCGTATGAGGTGGGTGAAAAACATATTCTTGGACCAGAGATAATAGAGTTGACTATAGAGAAGATTGCAGTGATCGGAGAATAGTTGAAAGCTGTACAGGACAGGCAGAAGAGTTACACTGAGAAGAGATGTATACCTCTTGAGTTTGAGGTTGGTGATGAAGTGTATCTGAAAGTTTCACCATGGAAATGAGTGTTGAGGTTTGGCAAGAGAGGCAAACTGACTCCTAGGTTTATGGGCCTATATCCTATCATTGAGAGGATTGGACTTGTAGCCTACATGTTGGATTTTTCATCTGAGTTGGCTAATGTACATGATGTGTTTCATGTATCGATGCTGAAGAAGTGTTAACCTGGTACAGAGAAGATAGTGGACCCAGAACCTGCTCATCTCAGAACAAATGTGTCTTATGTTGAAGGACCGGTATAAATAGTTGATCAGAGGATCAAGAAACTCAAGAATCGAGAGATACCGTTAGTAAATTTTTTTTGGAGGAACCACAAACTAGAGGAAGCCACGTGGGATCTTGAGTTTGAGATGCGTAACAAGTTTCCTTTTCTCGTTTGGGAATTTCGGGATGAAATTATTATAAGGGAGGGAGATTTTTATGACCCACACTAATGATTAACTAGTAAGTATGATAATCACAACATTAATAAGTTAATTATGTTAATTAAGTTGAGTTAAGTACTCATAGATGAAATTAGTGCTTTGATCCAGAGTTACAATCTAATTAGCATGATTTCATGCTTTGAGGGTGTAGAGGACCTCGTGCTTGAAACGTTGCAAATAGAATCATTTGATTTGGACCTCTGAGGCAATATTTATGCCATTTTTTATTTACCTTGGACCTAATATGCAAATTTTCCAATCTTTTTTAGCCTTATATTCCCTTTCCTTATCTTCTTTTTCACCGATCCTTTTCCTTGAGTGGCGCCCTCTGGTAGTAGCACCCGATAAACCTGTGAGAGGAAGAAGGGCGGCAGTTTTAGGCCCCCCTTAGCTTTGAATCTGTGGCACCTTCCTTCCTCCCTCCTTTCTTCCTTCTTCCTTCCCTTCCTCACCTCGATCATGCCCTAGCGGTGCCCAGCTGTGCCCCCATCTTTCCCCGACATGCAGAACAGCAGCGGCTAACCAACATAGTTGTGGCACGACCATCATCTACTGGAGAGGGAGGGGCGACTCGACAGAACCTTAGAACCATCAAGCATCACCTCCACCTCCTTCCTCCATCCTTTCCTTCTCTACGCTCAACTGTAGCGCCCATCCAGCAAGAAGTGACACCCAAGCAGAAGGGGTGGTGCCCCAGCTAGCTTGAGTAGCAGCAGCTGCAGCTACGATCTTGAGTAGCCATGGGAGTGAGGCAACACTGAGGAATGATTCCTTAAACTCGTCCTCGAGGTCCAAGCACAAAACAACATCGATTGATGCCCAAATCAAGAAGCGGTGGGTGTGCCACGTTTGAACCAGGGCTGTCTCAAGGTAGAAGACGACCTTACTGATGTGCAAAAATAGGCTCTGGACACATTTCCATACGAATTCAAATATTCCGAACTGTGGTGAGTAGAATCTCACTCCCAATCGCACGATTTAACTCGATGAAACGAACGATTTCGGTTTGATCCATGTCTGACGCAGTTAACAGCATATACCCGGGTGCCGAGAAGTGTTGGCACCGCTCCATTTCCAAATTTGCACGCTTTAATTATTAATGCTTGAACGAAGCTAATTAGTTGACTGATAGGTGCGATGTAAATTAGTGAAATTACAAGATTGATCGAACACTAAATTACTCGATTAAATGTCAAAAATAGTAGTGCACAACCAAAAATTGGAAAGCCTAGGTATAAACCCA
Source organism: Alisma plantago-aquatica (assembly GCA_963693085.1). Classification (NCBI taxonomy): domain Eukaryota; kingdom Viridiplantae; phylum Streptophyta; class Magnoliopsida; order Alismatales; family Alismataceae; genus Alisma; species Alisma plantago-aquatica. The sequence goes on along the minus strand of OY856409.1, from coordinate 670,955,226 downwards.
GACTGTACGATTTTATTATATTAAATGATGCATGATTACAAAAAAATGATGATGATGTGAAAAATATTCAAAGAAAACCTAGTTGCACGCTCTAGGTCATATTTAATGTAAATGATTTAATATTTACTCAAATTGACACACTTCTCAAAGATATTATTAGGAATTCCTGATTATTAATAATGATTCGTGCCATGTTAATGATTTAACTCTTATTTGAGTGATGAGATGCTCAACTCAAGAAATCATTTAAAAATTCAATTAATATTAATAAGTCATGACATGATGAGTAATTATAAATTTAATTAAGTTATGTGATGCATAGTTCAAGTACTGCATATGTTTATATGTTGAATTTTTCCATGACCAGTAAATTAATCTTTAATGGAGTTATGTGATGTACAACTCAATATTTGGGTTGAGGTGCACATTTTACAAGAAAGTACAGATAAATTACAGTTGTTTAATAACGATTGCTCATGTCTAGTAATTAACTCATAATTGAGTTATGTGATGCACAACCTAGAATTTGAGTTGATGTGCACATTTTTTTTAGAAATTTTAGATAATTTACAAGTGCTACTGATGATTTCTCATATGTTGAGTAATCAACCCTTATCAGTATATTAAGATGTTTAATTGCATGATTACAGTATGAATGTGCCAAGTTGATAAGTATTCTATTTATTTAAATCTTCCTGCAAGTACAATATGCTGATTTCTCAGTAAATTATCGTATTGGAGCATATTGCACTGCCAAGTTAGAGATGATATACATGTTGTATTTATAAGTTTCAGATAAATAGACTTGGTACCATAGAGATACCAAAGTCAAGAATAAGTAAGAGAGAGATTCAATGTAGTAAGAGCTTTTCTAGAATAAAAAAATAAAAGATTTAAGGGCCCTGAACACCGTAGAACCTCTATGTGAGGTCTGCTCCTTAGGGGTGAAATGACCTAACCCTGGCAGCATCCAGTATACGGGGGTCAGAACATACCAACGGGTGGTACGGGGGACGAATCCCTAGTGGAAGTCTCCTTAAATACAGTTTGTAGTATCCAACATTAATCATAGGCAGGATCCTGGTGGCACTAGAGTATAGAAAAGCCATGTAGTGTCCAACATCAACCAGAAATATGATCCTAGTGGCACTAGAATAATAGGTGACTTGAATCTCCGCCTGTGTGCTCAGGTTAGAGGAGGAGTCCAATTTACGACACAATAGGAGTGCCGAGGCCAGAGAGCCAATTTTCCTGTAGCAGACCAGGACAACAGTCAGACTTAGCTATCTCGCGGTGTTGGCTAAGTCTTGTACGGTTGGATCATAGTTCGCTACGAGTCTTCATATGTAGACTATACTGCATATGATCAGGTCATAAGATAACAGATGTTCATATAGGTTCATAGAGTTTTTATAAGTTTAAGAGTTAAGAAAGATTTGAGTTAGTTTCACAACAGCTGTTCTTTAAATGAAATTTTAGTATTCTCTGTTATTTAATCGTATCTACCGCTTTGCATCAGTTGTTATCTTAATGAAATGTTGACATCTTCTGATATTTAAATTACATTATTTAGATATGCTCAGTATAATGTTATCTTGTATTTTAATTCCAATTAATAAATATAAATGAGTTATCTGTGATGGTTTTGTGAAATTCTATTTAGTGATAAGTAGCTCACCAACCTACTGAAATATTTTTCTGATCAGCGTCAACACGAGGAAGCTGAAGGATCGTATCACCCAAGTACTTAGAAGGTAGTTCGTGGATAGTTAGAGGTCTCTTAGTCCTTTCCCCTCGGTCCTTGAGCGTGCAGTGAGATAGAGAGAATGTAGTGTAATATGTAGTTTAGTTTTCAGTTATCTGTTGTGTTTTATATTTAGTAACAACAATATAATATGTTGTGTAAGTTTGTTTATTTTCCTAGGAAGGTAAATAGTAAGTAGCTTCCGCAGTTTATTTGCGATTCGATGTTATTCAAATTTTATGGTTTTCCTTTAAGTTAATCTAAGTGATTGAGTAAAGAAAAAGTTAAGGGTTGTTTACCGAGGGTGACTCCCCGGTCTTCGGGGTCATTAGAGATGGCACAGAGGTCGAGGCATCACACTCATACTCTTGTTCAATTCATCTTATGATGGAATCTTAGCCTTTGATTTCATGTTATTTTCTTATCTTTTGTTCTTGTTAATATATGATACATACCATGTATTTCTCTCTCTTACTGGGTGATTTTCCAACCACCCAGGTTTAGATCGAGGTTTTGAACATGACCAAGGAGAAAATGGCTTCCAACGTGGAACTAGCTCTTGGAGATGTTGCTTGGAGACATATTTGAAGTAGCTTAGATTTTCCTCTACTTAGATCCTTATATTTTATCATTCATGTAAACCCTTATGGGATATTATGATGTACTTTTGTAATCTTTTGTAAAAATTGAATATAGTCATTATTTTTATTCTGTTACTACACTTTGGTTGTTTTGAATACCATTTATTGAAGTTTGAAAATTTTGCACCTGTTCTAGCATACCTTTGAGTGTGTTTGGAATGGATATTTGATTCTTCAAATTTTTTAAGTACGGAGTGGATCTCCTTACAGTAACACTGAATAAATTGGATATATCATTCATGCAACAATTGTAGAATTTTGTTTGTGGCCAACTCTTGGCTCAAAGGAAATCCCAGTCACTCTATATGCTCCACATGCCCAATCATATTGAACACATGTGGCTCTACTGGATCTCCTTTTGTCATCTTGCACTCAAAAAGTATCTTTGAGACATTGTACCTTTCTTTCTTTGCATGATCTTTGTTCACATTCTTAAAATGTGTGACAATCTCAAGGGTCCCCATGTCTTCATGCTTCTCTTACAACTCATAGCTCATACTACTTAGGATAAGGTACTTAACGTCTAAGGAATCATTGACATGCTTCTAATAAGCATTCACCTTAGCCCTAGGTGCATTAGGAGTAGATTCCTCTTGCACTAGTGTATTCAAAACATAGAGCTTCTTCTCATCATTGAGAACTCTTCTCAAAGTCCAAAACTAGTCATGGAAGTTTGCCTTATTTAGTTTGTCCTTCTTAAGAACTGATTTCAACAATGATTTGTGTGTTATTTATTTCTAAAAAGAAATTTGCAATTTGTCAAAACCCTTTTCATTTGATTTTATCAAAAGATGATATTAAGTAGACCTTTATATTTTTTCTCCCACTATCTTGTTCAAAGTGATAACCCTCACTTATATATTCATAAGATTGCATCTTACAACCTTCACGTGAGCAAAGATCCAAAACAATTTAATTAATATATGGCCAATGCCAATGTCCATAACCAATTAGTAAGGAAGGCAACATTTTTCATTTGCATCTTATTCAATTCTTGGATAGATGCTATGCACTACTCTTTTCCATAGTCCATCTGCATGCTTCTAAGAACTTAATCCCATTAATGTCACCTAGTTAATCCTGACCCACAGACAAGGAGTGGCTCAATTGGTCAAGGACAATGTCCCCTAACAAAGGAGCCCGAGTTCAAAACCCAACTACCGCCTTGATTTACCACCATCCTGGGCATTTAGCCTCCGCCATAGGCATGGGATAGGGGGAGATAATTCCTATCTTGATCCCATAGTTAAGCCTGACCCAAAAGACAATATGATAGTTTAGCACCCTTCTTGACATGCCCACATAACTACCATCACACTTCCATGAGATAGATGATGCACCATGCTTGGCGTGCCCACACTTAGTCAATCATCATATACATGGAAAACATCTAAGACTTAGTATTTAATTGATGGATTTCATTTATATATACATACATATACATATCCAATCATCACAAACTTATATTATGTATCATATACATGGTAAACTCACAAACAAAAACATGCAATGACAAATACTAGCAATGATTATGACCATAATAATGCAATTCCTTGAAGGCACAAGGACTTGATACATCCTAAGGTCCATAGGATATGTACAACCTATATTCTGGAAATATGTGTTGGAACAAATCTAGGTCGACCAGTTCAATTGTTAAGTCGATAGGTTGGCCTATTGGTCAGTTGGTTGGTTTGTTGAAATGGTCATCTGATTTTTAGGTTCAAGCTACTCTAGACTCCTCCAACCGATTGAATGGGCCACTAGTTGATCGATTCATCCTATCGTCTAGCCTCCTCAGTCCTCTAGAGGATCATTTCATCATCTGAGTTGGTCGGTTCGTTTGTGTCACAATGTCATATTTTGCCAAAACAAGAAATAAAAACTATCCTATTCCTATTTAACTTATTACATGTAATAGGGGAACCTCAATTACAATCAAGGGGAGTATAGGAAGGAAAGCATTAATAATTATACATATTGAAAAAGTGAGAGATGATTGGTATGCAAATTGATTTATAAAATTGAACAAAACCATTCAACCATACAAACAAGTTCAGGGGGTAAGGCTATAAACATGCTTCCAATCGCCAACAAAACAATTTATATATATATAAATATATATGTATATATATATATATAATAAATAAATAAATAAATAATAAATATATATATATATATGTTGGGAAATATGAGCATAGAGTATAGCAGCGAAAACAAAATTTTTATCAAACTGTATTGCCATAACAACAAAATCACACCAACTACTATGAATTAGGAAGGATTTTTTTCAAGTTATTGAAAAACCACTAGAAGGGGGGTGAATTGGGTTTTAAAAATATTTTAAATAATTATTTAACTCAAACAATCAACCACAAGAATATTGGATAAGGGGACAAGGATTTAGAGTGGTTCCTACCTTAGCAAATACTAAGGCAGTCAGTCCACTACCCGGTTGCTTACCCAACCGGGATTTGGAAAGAATTTAATTTTATTACCTCGCCAGGACTTTACATAAAATTACAATTCTCTCCCTAAACCCTTCAAGAAGCCTTCACCTTGAAGTAATTGCACCAACCTTGAAGCAGCCTTCACCTAGAAGTAATTGCACCAACCACCGTTGCCATAGCCTTCTTGAAGTAGCTTCCCGTTGCAATAGCCTTTGTGAAGTAGCTTGAAGTCCACCTTCTCCTCCGAGAAGAACCTTCTCCAATCCGCAGCCTCCAACCCTAGGAGTAGCAAGGAGAATACAAAAGATACAAGGAATAAGAAGGAAAAATAGAAATTACAACTTATCCTTTGAAGCACAAGGCTTGATTTGCCTAGATCAAGCGTATAGATCTCCTAACCAATGTATCTGGAAATGTAATTGATGTGGATAGGAGATGCTAGCCTATAGGACACGAATTGGGAGCAATGGGAATGAATAGCCAATGTGGGAATTGCTCTATTGCTCAAAAACAGATTGCCAATGCAAGTGTAAGCTCAAGTATAGCACAAGTGTAGCTTAGGTGTCTTTTGGTGTCCTAAGGCATGTCCTATTTATAGGAATGGCCTACAAGTGCTTAAGGACGTTCTAGACACATTCTAGGGGGTTCTAAGTGCTTAACTAGTCGTTAGGTACAAGTTAGGCACATTAGCAACAGCTAGTTAATTAATTCTGCAGTTGCTGTCAGAGTTCATCTCGGTCGAGGACTTGTCGACCGAGATGCCCAGTCGGTCAAGGATTTGTCGACCGACAGGCTCTCTGGATCAAGTGTTAGTAACGTTTAGCTCCAACTGCCAACTACTTCTAACAGCTACTTGGGTCATTCTCGGTCGAGGAGTTTTTCGACTGAGAGTGTCTCGGTCGAGGAGTTTGTCGACCGAGATTGACCCGGTTTTAATCTTTTCAATTTAGGCACTAAGTGTGTTTATGAGTGTGCATATATGACACTATTGAGGGGGACGACCTATCTAAGTGTGGTGATCAGCTAGGGAAGATCTAACGCTTGATTTACATGAAGTCTAAGTACTTGTACATTATATATTTGTACAAGTTTTACAAATGATTACATTTCATGACATTTACAATCATTCAAGCATTTAGATTCCCTAGAGCTTTGTCATCCACCTCATTCCGGCAACACTCAAGTAGCACGTTAGATCAACAAGAATGAAATGTTTGTCATCATCGAAACAAAGGGATTTATCATAATGTCCAATTTATCCAACAGTTATACCTATCCTGGAGCAAGTGCAACAACAAAACTTGTTTGTTTGGAACTACTGACAAGTTGATCTTGGACGGTGGCTATGCAAATCCTGGTCATCACCACAAACAACTATGTGTGCAACCTCTATAGTGACTCCGGTGGTCTTGCCATAGACTGTAGGTTGACTTTTCTCTCTGAGTAGTAGTCAAAGGACTCCTTCCTCTAGAGTAGTCTACACTAACCAACTAGAACTCCTATCACTCACCAAAAATGGATAGGAAGGAGTTGTACCTCCCGTTGGTGTACTAGTCACCAACCTACTCTCCCACAACGACAACTTCTCAGTTTTTTCTCTCATTGGCTATCCCTCCCTATCGAGTAGGACTTGCCTGGGCTCTCTTGGTTACCACAACCAGAGAGGATAATAGTTGTCAGAGGAACTAATTCTCAATTGTCCGTGTTGTGTCTTGAGAAGTCCTAATACTCCTCCTTCTATACACAAGTTTAGGGTCATGGTTCCCAATCTGTACGAAATTGTATTGGAGTGGAAAGGACTGGAAGAACTTGAACTTTCACAACATTTGATAGCTGAAATGACTATTTCACACACCCAGATGGTCATCTAGTGTGTGATATGATTGTCTCACACTGCCAATGGTTGTTTGATAGTTTCCCAATCACACACGAATTTGGCAACGTCGATTCTAATTAATATACATATTAATTTTACTTTCTTCTCAAGTACATGCAATCAAAACTATGCATGAAACATCTTGAACCTTTCTTCAGCCCAACCAGGCTGTCTCACCCAAGCGAGATACCTATATTACTCACCTAGATGGCCATTTGGTGAGTTGAGTTAAGTCGGCCAGTTCAATCATATTGAACATGTTGGTTAAAGGGAAGGAAAAAGACAATTCCATCATTGATCTGCTTGACCATCCAAATGGCTATTTTAACAATTGAAACGTCCGTCTGGCTACCCAAACAACCATCTTACTCAGTGAGATGGTTGTTTGGCAGACCTAGTTACCCAATAGAGCGATCAATTGTGTGAATTGAATACAAAAACACTTTAGTAATCAATCAAATTATCATTAAAGATCAAAGTTCTCTTCTAGATGAATTCCTATGTGCGTGACCCTATATGTCCCATATCATGTTGGTAGTGAATGCCATAACTATCTTATGACATCAGAAAAGAGTGATGCCTAGTTGCACATCAGTGCTACCCAAGTGAAATGGAAAGTTGGAGAACAACTTTAACCTACAATCTATGTAAGGTGGTGTAGTGATTATAAGATTCCTTTGTCCCTGATATCCTAGATGAACTTGAGGCATGGTTGGTCATCCTCTTAAAGATCAATCCATGTTTCTTGAACCAAAAATAGAATGTCTGAGATATTATGACCTCAGATTATATATTGACTCACACGTGCATGAACATGCTTTTCTCAGACTCGCTTATCAAGTGACCAAGATATCATACTCCAGTAGGAGGGACAAATTCCATATCTATCACTCACAATCTATCCCCATGTGTCAAGGTCACCCAATCATCACTATTATAACAACTCATGTTTTAGGACTGCATTTGATGATGTCAAAGAACCCAGCGACATGTGACGAGTATACAAATTTTAGGTCTAAGAATCACAATCACCATCTTCACTATAAGAGATGTCTCTGACCACCACAACCATGTGTCACTCTCAAGGAAGGTCTATCTGATACACTATTCCCTAACATATATTTGTGTGCTTGATTTGATATTGCCATATCATGACTTAGTGAGATTCAATCACAACCAACTCACAGACCAGTCTTATGTGCTACTGCTATTTATCTGTCTTCCACAATAATGACCACTAGGGACATATTTAAAATATGTATATGTACTCTTAACATCCATGTGATCTCATTTCAACAAGGCTAATACTTGAAGACATATGTCATTGAGTAATATTATTCTCTAGACATTCACTGTATATCCTCATTATCTCATAACTAAGTGAAACAAATGCATTGAGGTTGTCTTTATATATGTTATTATTAAAAATCAAATCCTTTTAGGTAATTATGGCATGTCAATCATCATATGATTATTTCTATGGGCATACCTTACCAACAAACTCCCACTTGCACTTAGAACCAATCATGCATGGATCTTGTCCTCAATGATCTAAACATGTCCAACATGCTCCTACTATGCTAGTGCCTATTGAATGGGTTAGAAACACTTTGCTTATAGTTAGTAAATTGCATGTTTCTTCTCTCTTCGCTTTGAGATGAAACTGACGTAATATGGTATTTGATATTCCTTGCCTAGCAATTAGCTCGAGTTTTGTCACAGTATTTCTACTGAGTCATCAATGGTTGAAACATCTATAAGTTCATCACATGAACCTTTAGATCCAAATAATATCACTCTATGTTCATAACACAAGTATACTAAGCTTCTATTATAGAATTGAATTAATGTCTATTAGTTCGAAACCTTTTCAACTAATCAACACTTCTCTTATAAATCAAACATACTTTAATTTGTGATCATTTTTGTCATTATGGAAGCATGCATCAATGTAACCCTTTACATCCAAATCTTCCTTTTATTATTATCATTATTGACTAGCAATATTATCCTTAAGTACTTCACAAGTACTAATGGATATCTTTTAGTGACTTTCTAATAACCCTTACTGGAGTTTATATCATCTTGTCATGTGTAATATATACAAGATTATATGCGATAAGTACATTTATAGAATTCATGATAGATCCATTATTAGGGTTGGCCCATGAAATCTTATTTGTGATATTTCCATTCTTCACAAAGATAGGAATATAGGGTTCATGAGAGACAAATATGGATTCTCTCTCATTGAATCCTTCCACGTTGAACTCTTTCAACACATTGCTATTGTATGCACTTAATACTTGTATTGTGTAACATTCAAGAACTATCTCATAGGTCTTGGTCCTTATCTCATTAGAAGTTTCACATTATCCTTAATTGTTGAAGGCATTTTTCATGCCAGTTCTCAACATCCACAATATTGAGATGCCATTCCTCATCACATGTGGAATATTCATATAAGCTCCCACTAAATCTTTTTAAATCACATATTTCATCTTTTATATTGATTCAAGTCAAATTCTGTAACTATCTTGTGAAGTCAAAAAAATCCCATCTGAGTTGCTTATTTTAATCCCAGATTGAACTTTGTATTTTATAGACTTCATTTGCATTCTTGAAGTTATAAATGTTGGGAAATATTAGCACATAGTATAACAATGGAAATTTTTTTTTATCTATCCAGATTCCCCAATACAGCAAAATCGCATCAACTACTATGAAATTGAAAGGATGGTTTTAACGAGTTATACCTAGTCTTGGAGCAAGTCCATCAACAAAACTTGATTCCTTGCAACTACTGATAAGTTGATCTTGGACGGTGCTTGTGTAGCTCTTGGTCTTCACCAGGATCAGTTGTATGTGCAACCTCTACAGTGACATTGGTGGTCTGGCCTTAAACTGTTGGTTGTAGTTGCTCCAATCAGAGAAGCCAAAGGACTCTTGCCTCTGGATTAGTCAACACGGAGCAACTAGAAATCCTATCCTTCAACAAGAACAGACAAGAAAGACTTTTCCTCCCCATTGGTGTACTAGTCATCAACCTGCTCTCCTACAATGACAACTTCTCAATTGTTCTCCCCCATTGGATAGGGCTCCTTTCTCAGGTAGGACTTGCCCGATCTCTCTCGATTACCACAACATGAGAGGACAACAATTGTCAGAGGAACTGATTCTCAATTATCTATGTAGTTTTTGTGTCTTTGGAAGCCCCTAGTACCCCTCTATATATAGGAGCTATTAGGGTCAAGGTTCCTAGTCCCCAACTAATGCAGGACTAAAAGTGGGAGTGGAAAGGCCTAAGAGTCTTGATTTTTCACAACAATTTGCAATCTCTGACAGTTGAAATGGCCGTTTCACACATCCAGACGGCCATCTGGTGCATGAGACGGTCATCTCGCACTACCAAACGACCATTTGGCAATTTCCAATCTCGAACCCAGTGAATATCTGGTACTAATTTCCTTGTTCCTCAAGTAAAGAACAACCCATTTGACCAAATTGGGCCATCCCATCCAAGAGGGATGCCCGTGTCACCCACACAGATGGCCGTCTGGTGAGTTGATTCGAGGCAGTTGGTTCAATCATATTGAACTGGTCAGTTCAGGGGAAGAACTTAGCCAAATCGGACTTCGACCATCCTGATACCCAAACAACTGTCACAACTACATGAGATGCCCATCTGGATGCCCAAATGGCTGTCTCACATTGGGAGATGGTAGTTTGGCAGTCCTGGCCAGCCAATCAAGCAATCAGTTGCATGAATTGAATACCTAAACACTTTAGTAATCAATCGAGTTGTCATTTAAGATCAAACTCATCTTCCAGATGAGTTCCTATGTGTGTGACCCTATAGGTCCCATATCACATTGGCAGTGAATGTCCATAACTAAAATCACAATTAAAGAGTGGTGACTAGTCACACATCAATGCTACCCAAGTGAAATGGAAAGTTGGAGCACAACTTCAACCTACAATCTGTGTAAGGTATTGCAGTGATTGTATAATTCCTATGTCTCTAATATCCAAGATGAACTCAGGGAATCGTTGGTCATTCTCTCAATGTTCAATCCATGTTTCTTGAACCAAGACTAGACTACCTGAGATAATGTGACCTCAATATCATATATTGATTCACATATGCATACACACACATTTCTCAGTCTCACTAATCAAGTGGTCTGGATATCATACTCCTATGGGAGGGACAAATCCGATATCTATCACTCATATTCTATCCCCATGTGTCAAAGTAACCCAATCATCATCGTTATAACAACCCATGTTTCAAGACTGTGTTTGATGATGTGAAAATACCCAATATCATGTGACGAGTGTAATGCTTTCGGGTCTAAGAATCACAACCACCACCTTTACTATGAGAGATGACTGTGACCACAAAACCATGTGTCACTCTGAAAGTGGGTCTGTCTGATATAATGTTCTCTAACATGTATCTGTGTGCTTGGTTTGATATTGCCATATCATGACTAATGATATTTAGTCATCAACCAACTCACACTCTAATCTTATGTGTTATTGTTGTCTATCAACCTTCCACAATAAGAACTGATCATGGACATAATGAGAATATGTATATGTACTGTTAACATCTGTGTGATCTTATCAAGGATAGGAACTCAAAAATATGCATCATTGAGTAATATAATTCTCTAGATATTCACTTTGTATCCTCATTATCTCATAACATAGTGAAACAGATGAAATGGAAGCTTGCCCTTATATATGTTATTATTAATAATCACATACTTTTAGGTAATTATTCCATGTAAATCATCATATGATTGTCTCTATGGGGATACCTTACCAAAAGAATCCCAGTTGCACTTAGAGCCAATCACCAACCAATCTCATACTTAGTAATCTAAACATGTCCAACATACTTCTACTGTGCTAGTGCTGATTTTGTAATCTAGCAACACTTTTCTTATAGTCAGGATATTACAAGTTTCTTATCTCTTCGCTCAGAGTTGAAACTTCTATAATATGGTATCTGATATTCCTTGCCAAACAATTTTCTCCATTGTTGTCACAATATCTCTACTAAGTCATCAATGGTCAAAACATCTATAAATTCATCCTATGAACCTTTAGATCCAAAGTATCACATTGTGTTCACAACACAAGTATACTCAGCTTCCATTGCTTATCAGAATTAATGGCTATTAGTTCGAAACCTTTCCAAATAATTATCACTTATACTTTTAAATCAAACATATTTTAATTTTGCAATCAACTTTGCCATTTATGGAAGCTTGCATCAATGTAACCCTTTATATTAAACTCTTCCTTTTTATTGATGTCATCATTGACTAGCAATCTATCCTTAGTCACTTCTCAAGTACTAATGGATATCTTTAATGACTTTTGAGTAACCCTTATTGGAATTTATATCATCTTGTCATGTCTAATACATACAAGATTATATGCGATAAGATTTTTAATAGCTTACTGTAACGAGTGGGACCTGAGAGGGGATCCACTCCCTACTAAAAATAATTTGAAGAATAATACATCCATTCCAAACACACTCAAAGTATGCTGGCATAGGTGTAAACTTTTCAAATTTCAATAGATGATATTCAAACAACCGAAGTGTAGCAGCGGAATTGAACTAATGACTATATTCAATTTTTAGAAATGATTACAAAAGTAAATCATAATATCCCATACGGTTTACATGTATGATACAACATAAGGATCTACTTCAAATCTATTTACAAGCAACATATCCAAGAGCTAGGTCCATGTTGGAAGCTATGTTCTCCTTGATCATGTTCAACACCTCGATCTAAACCTGGGTGGTTGGGAAAACACCCAACAAGAGTGAGAAAAATAAGGTATGTGTCAAATAATAAATAAGAACAAAAGATAAGGAATAACACGAAAGTAAAGGCTAAGATTTGACCATAAGATGAAGAGAACAAGAGTATGAGGCATAACGAAATAGATGCTTGCCATAACATTAAAATATCAAAGGAATTGCATGCATGATTAATATTGACTACATTAACTAAGTAGGGTTGAGGCACCTACCGGACCTCAACCTGTAGGTGATGGGATAATTAATACATTCCAAGTCACCTACACATATTTTTATGTGGGAGAATTAGACATTCCTTTGGGAAAATTAATACATGCCCTATTTATGGGTGGTTGTACATAAGTACCACTACTATAGCTAAATAGTCCATAAAATCAACATGCCATAAAATAAATCATGGAAAGTAAAAGCATCATATCAATTAGAACATGGCAGTGGGGTGCAATACCCAAGAAAACGAATATCATTACCAATTTTGAGGCAATTTTACAAAAGAATCATGAATAGAGGAAATAGGGTTTATTAAAGCCTCATTAGTGAAATATAGGGTGTGATTTAAAAAAATTCCAATGTAGGGTGTAAGAATGCACATACATAAATAGGGATTGCACATACCTCTCTTACTGATATCAATGACTAACTTTCATCACTTTAATTGATTCTAAGTTTCTCATTACCTATTTTCACTGTATTAACATGTATTAGAGTACATAATGCACATTAATATACAAAAACCCTAATTTTAGACCTTTTTAGCAAAACTTGGATTTAGACTCTAAAAAACTCACCAATGAACTTTTTAGGTTCTCCTGATCAAGAAAACATATTTTTATGTTAGTTTTGGAGTTATGCTGATTAAGATGTACTTTTATGAATTTTATGCATTAAATTCATTTTCCAAAAATACCCATCATCAACCTCAAAATCAGACCTTGAAAATATTTTTATTAGATAGATATTAATTTTTTGATGTCAAAACATATTTATTTGTCAAATTTGGATAAGCGTATTAAAAGATATGAAAATTTTAATTTGAACCAATCAAGAAATGACAAGTCAGAAATCTTTGAGAGAGAGTGAAAGAGTGAGAGAGAATGAGAAAACACCATTTGATCCAAGATCTGGGTTGGATATTCATTGGTAACCAAACTAGATCTTCTAGAGAAGGTAAAAAAACAAGAACCAAAACCCAAGAAGAACATGGAAAATAGAGATGGAGATCATCGATTTTAAACATGGAAGCATGAGTTTTGAGCATGTAGTAAGCAATATATGTGAAGGGGGTTATAAAACTCGCCTCTAGGAAAGGTGGACAGGTTCAAGAAGCAAGGTTACTGAGCTCGAGACGCTGGTTTCTCCAAAAAATCTCATATCTCGATCAACAAGTACCTGCTCCTCTTTAGAGGTGAAAAACCTATTTTTGGTCAAATCACCAAGAAGGAGCTTTAGAAACCCTAAAAAGAGCAAATTTAGAACCCTAGGAGCCTTCTTCACCAAGGCAAGCACTCTATTTTACCTTGGGATAGAACCTTCATGGCCAAATAGAGTAGCAAAAATGCTCTAAGCTTGGAGAACGAGAAGGAGAGCAAGAGTTTTTGAATTGGGATGTGGGAAGGGGTAGAATGGATCTATAAAAAAGGGGGGCAAGCATGAGGTAGCCATGGGACGTTCCTGTGTCCTTCTCGTTGGGATTCATGGTCATGTAAGAGGAAATCTCACAAAGACTTCTTGTATATTAAATGTCAGTCCTAAAACCCCATGGAGACTTGTAGGCCATCCCCACCATCCTCCAATCAAAGAAATAACCCCATTAGTTGATAACTTTTAAAGATAAGCTCATTTATAAAGTGGGTAATCCTCAAAATGCCGTTGGAGAGAAACACCTTCAAGCCAAGGTGCAACTAGATGCCCCATGTTTCAAAATCTTGAAAATGGTAAGATAATATATAAGTATTATACTACATGTGATAATTTGCAAAGAAAACCTCTCAATTAAGTAAATTGTATAAAAGTCCAGAATGTAACTAAAATTGCATAACTTGCACAAACAACATCCAAATTTAACCAAATTTGAAATTTAGTCTCGTTGTATGATCTAAAAACATATAACATTTTTATATCCAGGTTTATATTACTTAATTATGGTAATTAAGCTTGTTCAATACATTAAGCAAGGTTTGTGACCTTACACTTCTGGTACAAATTTATTTACCATTGTTCCACTTAGGTAGTGATTTTACAGTTTAGATCCTTAAATAAGATTTCATTAAGTTATTTGGGAATAAACCCTTCCATTGGTATAATTATAGAACAATTTTTCACAAAATCATTATAAGTTTCACATTTAAACATCAAGACCAAAACGGATAGAAAGGAAATGAAAAGCTTGGAAAAGGTCCAAAAGAGAATACGTCCAAGTTTTGGAATGTTATAGAACTCCACCCCTTAAAGAGGATTTCATCCTTGAAATCTCAAGAGAAGTTAGAAGGGTGAGTATGCAATATCTCAACACTAAAATTTTAGGTTGTTTCTGTAAAACTTCCACTAAGACTTTCACTAACTCAAACTCCTTATTTTTCAACTGCTAACTTGGATTCATAATCTTCTCAAGAAACTCCACATAGGCCAGTTTCTTATAGATCACTAAGGGTTATAATTATTAAGATTTCTTTTTATTATATATAACACAATTATCATTTTAGGCCTATTAATATTATATTCATTATGATATTATATCATCTTATTATTCTTTTAATTGTGTAATGGTATACTTACTTTGTTGCCAAAAGAGTTATTAATTATTATTATACACAAAGTCCTATATATTTCTTATGTATATCATTAAGTGCTTATCACAATTAGGTTTTACAGATTTATTTCAACATACTTGATTATTATCCTTAATAATTTGGATTAAGTCTCTATTATCAACATATTATATTGTAACATATTGTTTTGCATGAACTAAAACATTTTATCCAATTTGTTACAATTAATCCAAATAATGTCACAATAATTACTTATATCTATATTAAACATTATACCATTACCTTTTTTACATTGATGTCATAATTAATCATATTGTCATATTTATTCACTTCTTATTATTGATTATCCATATTTATGTGAATCAATTACTTCTTATCCATATTGAAGTAATTATATCTATTTTAGTGATAAAGGTGGGACATATTACATATTAATTTTGATTCACATACTAAATAATAATTAGGTGATTAATTAGGTGTGTATTAGAGAACATGGTGACATACATTTCATATTGATGACCTGATTAATCTATGATTAGGGGATTATATATCATTTATGCGTATTAAAGTGTGTTATCTAATTATGACACCTACTGTAAGTATTGTATCAAGAATGTCATTAAGTATGTATAGGTTAAGGATAGATGTTACAACTTAGGGTTTAGGACAATATGATCATTATTCTTCATCTATACATTCTTAGTATGAATTATATACAAGATTTGGTTACAATTATCTTGCTCATAATTTCATTAGGGTTTATTGGTCCAAGAAAAGTTTAGCCTCATGTGTACCCACTATTAGTATTATGTGTTAGTTACTCATATTATGTGCATTAGATATTCATTAGGGTTTAAACATGTGAACAAAATATATTAGTTGACTATTATATGTTCATTAGTACATAAACAAGCATGCCAAGTTATAACTATGACTTGTTTGGTCAAAACTAAGGATCCAAGAAAACTACCCCCCCTAATAAAAGAGTTAAAGTTTCTAGAGTCAATGTAGCTAGATTTCGATATGTTACAAGACCCTATACCCTTAAAAAGGATTTCGTCCTCAAAATATAACCACCCAAACATCATCGAACCGACTACTCTCCACCCCTAAAAAGGTTTGACCTACCAAGACAAACTAATCTAGAGGTAAAAGGGTGAGTCCAACTAAGCCATGTATAAGATTCATCATGCTTCCACTGTGCACTCTAATTTTTTGTAATAAACACCAACTTCAAAGTCTAGGTTCTTAGGAATAGACTATCCAAACATGTGGTTCAAGGGGACATAAGAGAACTATATTTGGTATCCATCCTCAAACAAGTCATTATAGATGAAAGACAAGGTAAACATATTAGGTTCTTAGGATTATCTAACTTAGGTGCCTAAGGCTACTACTGTCTATATGCATTCTATTTTGGATAGTCATAATCAGCTCAGGTCTGGCATGTATCATATGTATTTGGGATTCCTTGTAAACTAAGATAGTGGTGTAGAGAAAAATCTTGCCTGCCCCCAAACCCTAATCCTTTCCAGACACCTTTGCTTTCAACTTATGCCCTAATAGCTACCTAATAGGCTCATCAAAATATGGTTAACTAAACATGTTTCTAGTATGAAACTCATATGATCCTATATCAATCTTTCATCATTTCAAGTGTAGAATAGATCAATTCTAGGATAAATGTGTCACTTAAAGAGGAACTATATGAGGCAAGGGTTGTAATTAGGGAGACAAAGTTGAAATAGTCAGATTCCAACTACCATGGGCTATGATACCATTCTATAAGGAGTGGGACCCGAGAGGAGGATCCACTCCCCACTAAAAAAATTTGAGGAATAAAACATCCATTCTGAACACACTCAAAGGTATGCTGGAATAGGTGTAAAGTTTTCAAATTTCAATAGATGGTATTCAAAACAACCAAATTGTAGCAGCAAAATTAAATCAATGACTACATTCAATTCTCACAAAAGATTACAAAAGTACATCATAATATCCCATAGGCTTTACATGTATGATACAACATAAGGATCTAAGTAGAGGGAAGTCCAAACTACTTCAAATCTATCTCCAAGCAAAATCTTCAAGAGCTAGGACCATGTTGGAAGCTGTGTTCTTCTTGATTATGTTCAACACCTCGATCTAAACCTAGGTGGTTGGAAAAACACCCAACAAGAGAGAGAAAAATAAGGTATGTGTCAAATAATGAACAAGAACAAAAGATAAGGAATAACATGAAAGTAAAGGATAAGATTTGACCATAAGATGAAGAGAAAAAGAGTATGGTGCATATTAAAATAGATTCTTTCCATAACATTAAAATAGCAAAGGAATTGCATGCATGATTAATATTGACTACATTAACTAAGTAGGGTTGAGGAACCTACCAGACCTCAAACTATATGTGAGGGGATAATTAATACATTCCCAGTCACCTACACATATTTTTATGGGGGAGAATAAGACATTCCCCAAGGTGAATTAATACATGCCCTATCTATGGGTGGTTGTACATAAGTACCACTACTATAGCTAAATAGTCCATAAAATCAACTTGCTAGAAAAGAAATCATGGCAAGTAAAAGGATAATATCAATTAGAACATGGAAGTGGGGTACATTACCCAAGAAAAAGAATATCATTACCAATTTTGAGGCAATTTTATTGAAGAATTGTGAATAGAGGAAATAGGGTTCATTAAAGCCTCATTAGGGAAATATAGGGTTTGGTTTGCAAATATACCAACTTAGGGTATAAGAATGCACATACATAAAAAGGGATTTCACATACCTCTCTTACTGATATCAATTACTAGATTTCATCACTTTAATTGATTCTAAGTTCCCCACGACCTATTTTTAATGTATTAACATGTCTTAGAGTACATAATGCAGATTAATGTATAGAAACCCTAATTTTAGGCCTTTTCAGAAAAACTCAAATTTTGATTCTGAAAACCTCACCAAAGAACTTATTAGGTTCTCTTGATCAAGAAAACATATTTTTATGTTCATTTTGGAGTTATAATGATTAAGATGTACTTGTAATGGATTTTATGCATTAAATTCATTTTCAAACCACCCTTCATCAAACCTCAAAATCATACCTCAAATTTTTTTTATAGATATTAATTTTCAGATTCTAAAACATATTTATTTGTCAAATTTGGATAAGCGGATTAAAAGATATGAAATTTTAAATTTGAGCCAATCAGGAAATGACAAGTCAAAAATCTTCAAGAGAGAGAGAAAAGTGAGAGAGAGAGTGAGAAAACACCATTTGATCCAAGATCAGGGTTAGATATTCATAGGTAACCAAACTAGATCTTCTAGAGAAGGTAAAATACCAAGAAACCATAACCCTAGAAGAACATGGTAAATACAGATGGAGATCATTGATTTTAAACATAGAAGCATGGATTTTGAGCATGTAGTAAGAAATATATGAGAAGGGGTTATAAAATCTCCTATTGGAAAAGTGAATAGGTTCAAGCAGCAAGGTTACCGAGCTAGAAAGGCTAGTTTCTTTGACAAAATTCCTATCTCAAGCAAGAAGTACCTTCTCCACTTTAGAGGTGAAAACCCTATTTTTGGTCAAAATCACTAAGAAGGAGCTTTAGAAACCCTAAATAGAGCAAATTTAGAACCCTAGGAGCCTTCTTCACCAAGGTAAGCACTCTCTTTTACCTTGGGACAAAACCTTCTGGCCAAACAGAGTGAAATGATGCTCTAATCTGGGGTAAAGAGAAGTAGAGAAAGATTTTTTAAATTGGGATGTGGGAAGCGGTAGACATGGCTTTATAAGGGGGCAAGCTCTAGGTGCCTATGGGACTTTCCATGTGTCCTTAGCCTAGGGCTTCATGGACATGCAAGTGGACAGCTCATAGAGACTTCATATCTATTAAATATAGGTCACAAAACCCCGTGGAAACTTCTAGGCCATCCCAACCATTCTCCAATCAAAGAAATAACCCCACTGGTTGATAGCTTTTAAAGATAAGCTCATTTATAAAGAGAGTAATCCCTAAAATGTCCTTGGAGAGAAACACCTTCAAACTAAGGTGCAACTAGGTTCCCTATGTTTCAAAATCTCAATAATGGTAATGGAATATCTAAGGATTATAATGCATGTGATAATTTGCAAAGAAAACCTCTCAATTGGGTAAATTGCAAAAAAGTCCAGAATGGTCTTAAAATTGCATAACTGCACAAACAACATCCAAATTGAACCGAATTTGAAACTTAGGCTCATTTTATGATTTTAAAACATATACAATAGTTATAGTAAGGTTTAGAGAACTTAAATATGGTAATTAAGATCGTTCAATACATTAAGCAAGGTTTGTGGCCTTACACTTCTGGCACAAATTTGTTTACCATTGTTCCACTTAAGTAGTGATGTTGCATTTTAGATCCTTAAATAAGATTTCACTGAGGTATTTGTGCATAAAACCTTCCATTGGTATAATTATAGAACAATTGTTCACCAAACCACTATAAATTTCACATTTAAAAATCAAGACCAAAATGGATAGAAAGTAAAGCAAAAGCTTGGAAAAGGGCCAAAAAGAGAATACGTCCAAGTTTCAATATGTTATACTTGCATGATAGATCCATTATTGGGTTGGTCCATGGAATCTAATCAATGATACCTCCATTCTTCACAAGAGTAGGAATATAGGGTTCATGAGAGACTAATCTGAATTCTCTCTCATTGAATCCATTCATGTTGAACTCTTTCAACACATTGCTATTGTATGAGCTCAAACTCCCATTGTGAAATATTCAAGAACTATCTCATAGGTCTTGATCCTTATCTCATAAGTTGTTTCACTTGTACCTTTATTTCTGAAGGGGGTTTTCATGCCATTTCTCAATATTCACAATAAGATGGTATTCCTCATCATATGTGGAATATTCATATATGCTCCCACTAAATCTTTTGTAATAACATATTTCATATTTTGTCTTGAATTATGTCAAACTCTCTGGCCTTCTTATCAAGTCAGAAGATCCCATTTTTGAGTTCCTTGTTTCAATCCCAAATTGAACTTTGCAGCTTATAGACTTAATTTACAATCATGAAGTTATGAAACCTTTTAGGTTGTGTCACATACACATCATCTAATGTATTCCCTTAAGGAATCTAGTTTCATCTTCATATGTCAAATATCTTAGCCTATTTTAACTACAACAACAATCCAAAAAATTGGTAATGGAATTTCTATCCTGTCCAATGATTTCAACTTGATTTATTCAACCAATTTGTCCTTTTATGTTATCCACACATGTTATGATCATAAGAACGTATTGCACTTTTTGGGTATTACTTCTTTACGTGGATCTATCAAGGTCCTACCTTGTTAGATTACATGAATCCGATATCACTTAGAAATAGCTTCTAGTTGACTAGTTGGCTCATCATGCATGACCAACCTATGTGAATCGTTGGATTCACAATCCTCTAATATCAAATGTGTTTTACTAGAACTATTTTGTTCTATGTTATATGTTGAACCTGAGATTCCACAACAACTTGTGATTCTCATTGTTCTCATTTTACCTATATTGTTGATCCCAAACATTTTGAATATTACTTTTACTCCCACTGAATCTTTTAAGAACTCAATTATCCTATTAACAAAACAAAATTTGATATTGGATTGATATTAATACTAATGTTCAATGATCATGGTTTATGGATAGACCTTCTCAAGAAATTACTTTCTCAAGGTGGGTTCCAATCCTTTAGACCTTTTGGGACAATCCCAAATCATATCACATATGATGTCCTCTTAAACCATTCAAATGGTACATTATTTAGTTATTGGTACATATATTTATGAGGATGTAAGAAGATTAGATTAATTGATAATTATATCATGACTCATCAGGGTATAAATCCTCACTACTACATTTTTGGCTAGTAACGTCACTGCCCATAGCGTCGTTTTTACTAGAATAACCGACCTAATTGACTATTGCATCAGTTTTATCATAAAAACTGACCTTATAGATTTCCCGCGGCGAAAATTTGTTCGATTTTGGCTTCGCGCCTTGATCTATAGGGTCAGTTTTTTAAAATAACCGATGTTATAGGGTCAACAAAAAATGCGGGCACCACTTTGGAACTCTAGAGTCAGTTTTTTATATATAACCAACTTTACAGATCCTGACCTATAGCGTCGGTTATACTACAAAATTGACCCTATAAGTCTATTAAAAAAAGGTGTCCGAACTTAACCTATAGCGACGATTTTTTAAGATAACCATCGCTATAGGTCAGGTCTATAGCGACAGTTATCTTAAAAAACCTTCACTATAGGTTAAGTCCGGGCCCCCTTTTTTTTATAGACTTTTAGGGTCTGTTTTTTTACAAAAAATCGACGCTATACGTCTTCTACATTGCACATATAAGCCGGATTGTAAGGCTTAGGTTTCCATTTGCTACTGCTGCTACCCCCCATTCCCACTCCTGCATCCGAAGAAAGGCAATGCTGCCTCTACAAAGGTGATATCCCCCAACCATCTCCTCATCCGAAAAGAGGGAAACTAGCGCCGCTTTCCCTGGACGAAGATGCCCAAGCTTCTTGCCACCATCTCCGGCGATGACGACGCTCCTTACAACCATTTCCGACACCATTTTACTTTGACGGCGGTGATGCCTTAGGTGTTGCATCTCTCTCCAGTGCTTTCTTCCTTGAAAGGCGACGACGCCGTAGGCGTTGCAAGGGCCATGCTCATCTCTCTCTGGTTCTTTTCCTGCACAAGCTCCCTCACCGACCAACTTTTCTCAAGGTATTGTCCTTGCTGTCTCACTCCTCCGTTTACGTCTTACTTTCAAGCAACTGACCATAGCACGGTCGTGCTGGGAAGCACACTCGTGTTGTTTGCACGGCCGTGCTATACAACACGGTCGTGCTGACTGAGTTGTAGAATCATTAAAATTTGTCAATTTTGAATTTGTTACTGCTCCTATAAAATTGATATATGTTGACCCCTAATTAATATATTATAACAGAATTGAATCGTGCATTTGTGTTGTTGCAGGTGCTATTGACTTGTTTTTGACTTGCATATATTTATTCTTTAGCTTACAAGTGAGGCATAATATTCTCATTCTCCCAATGTGCCATTTTATTTGACTAGTAAATCAACCAATAATAAAAATATGTTTTCATTCATATCTACATTTTGTTATCAATCACATATGTAATCACATATGTAATCATTTGGATAGTCCCTGATTTGGGACTATTTTTGGATATTTGATCTCACTTAGGATGTAACTGTATAATGTATGTTTAGTTTTGAAGAAAAATTTAGTAGTATTTCCTCATTTTTTCTCTGGGTACATATGTGAGTGGTTATTTACTTGACTAACAACTCAACCAATACTAGAGGCATGCATTCTTTGAATTATTTATTTTATTATCATTCAGACAAGTAATCTATTAAATATACATCATATATCATGTATACCTTATAATTTGTGTTTTTTTTATCACTTAATTTTTTTATCATGTATACTTGCAGGTTCTAAAATGGCGAGTGAAGATGAACATTCTGAGCATGAGCATGAGCACCATGAGGATGGTAGTGGTGATGCTAAGAAAAGTAGAGGTCCAACACGGATGCGTAGGCTGCAGGAGCTCAGGGCTAAAGGGGACAAATTTCCAATCCAGTCTGATATCACAGGAGCACCTGTTGGGGAACATGATAGTGCTTTCAAGCATTACGTAGGGGTGACCACACGCAGTAAGGTGGCAATAGATATAGTAAATTGGCATGATGTTCCTAATTCCTTTTAACATCAAGTAAGTATTATTATTCAGTACAATTTTAATAATGAATAAATTTTTTTATTTTAATGTTTGTTTTATTGTTACTCAGAGCTAGACATTGAGAATTATTGGTGGTTGTCCCAAAATTGATGAATCTTTATTATCTTGACCCAATGGGAATAACAAAAAGGGGCCACAAATTGAAATTGCCAACTATGGAGTAAGCATAAATTTAGTCAATGCTTCAACATGATATTTCTATTTAGAATTTCTATTTTACCAACTATCGTTTAATTGATAGGGGTATAAAGGATTTTCGTTAAGGTGGAGGACAAATACCCACAAAATTAAAGACATTGACTTTGAAAAATGTCAAGGTAGCTACTTTGACAACTGCTTAGTCTTATATGTATTAATTTTCAACTCTTATATATCAACTGTTATATTCTTATCTCAACTCCTATTTATAGTAGTTTACTAACATTTAGTATAATTCATTATTTGTAGTGTCCTATAAAAAATAATGATTGGGCTTGTGGCTACTATGTAATGAAATATATGCAAGCTATTGTTAAACAAGCATCATATGACGTTTAGACTATATATTAGGTAATAAAGAATAACATCATAAATTTTCAAGTGGTTTTAGTCATTTTATAAAATATTAGCATGTGCATTTTCTGTTACAGAACTTTACAACTCAACCTTACACTTGAGGACTTAAATGAATTTCGAGAAGACTGGTGAGATGCTTTTCTAAATGAAGTCAATATAACATTGGATTAAATATGTCAGCTCCATTTATGTATGTGGTTACTCTTTCATATTAGCTTTTGTATCCGACATTTAATATCATCTCAGACTTGCAATCTATCATTTTGTAAATTATGATGTGATTATGTGTAACACAACTAAATATATGAATCATTTTTGTTATGATTGTGTGGTTTGGAATGGTGATGGTTGAGCATCAATGCTCCCCTCTCCCATATCCTGGTTCTTTTGTTCTTCTATTCTGTTATATTTCTGCAAAAAAATTTAAAAAAAATTGCAACTTCTAGCGTCGATTTTTTTTAAAAAACCGACTTTGTAGGTGACGTGTAGCACGGACATGTTGGGATATGGTTGCACGGCCGTGCCGCGTAGCACAACCGTGTTGGCTTCTAGTAGAATGGATGTTCTGTGAAGCACGACCGTGTTGGGTTATGGTAGCACGACCGTGCCGCATAGCACGGCCGTGTGTGGTTACAATTTGTAGACCTGTAGTATTAGTTTTCTTAAAAAACTGACCTCAGAGGTTCACTCTAAGGTCGGTTTAAAAAAAACTGATGCTACAAGTCTATAGATTGTCAAGCTCAATCTGTAGACTTGTAGCATCAGTTTTCTTAAAAAACCGACCTTAGAGGTTACCTCTAAGGTCGATTTTTTAAGAAAAATGATGTTACAGGTCTACAGATTGTCAAGCTCAATCTGTAGACCTTATAGCATCAGTTTTCTTATAAAACCGACCTTAGAGTGAACCTCTAAGGTCAGTTTTTTAAGAAAATCGATGCTACAGGTCTACAGATTGAGCTTGATAACCGACCTACAATCTTGGCCACAATTTTTTCCTCGTCTTTTACAGCCTATTGGGTTGGTTTTCTTTAGTTAAAAAACCCGACGCTATAGGTCAAATTCTATAGCGATGTCCACTTAGGAGTCAGTTAAAAAGTGACGCTACATGCTTAAAAAAACCGACGCTACAGACCATTTCTGTACTAGTGCCTTCATTCTGACACATCAACATGATCAGAAGGATTGCCATGTGATGCATTATCATAGTTCAGTCTTGAAGATACCCAAGGTATTGATATAAAGTATTTCAACATTTGATCATATAAAAGTATCTTAATACTTTCATCAATGTTATACTTCATTGACAATGTCCTTGAACATTTTTGAGAGATTGATGCTTTTATTTTATTTGGTACATATCATCATAACCAATAAGTGAAAGTGAAGTATTAATTTTCTATAGCATTCATTCCATAAGATCTTCATGCATCATATGCATAATTTCTAATGAAAGTTTTATTCTCCCACTACATTTAGTGAAGGATGCCATGTCATACTTTGTGTGAATAAGGCTTGCATATTTCCTTAGGTTCAATAACCAAGGGAATCCATATCAACATTAGTATGTATTCTAGGCATGCACGTATCATATTCATTTAAGATGAATAATGCTAATGATAGTCTTGAGTTATCAATTATAATCTTTTGGTATAAACATTATAAACATTCATCTTTAATCATTTCTCATAAATATCACAAGATGTTTTAGGGCCAGTGCCATGCAAGATCATATCTTTGAAATAGAAGTACTAAAAATTCTTTATTGATAATCATCCTTGTCCATACAAGATGCATAGAAAATGTTTCTATGGCATAATGAAATACAAGTTCTAATAACTCTATTACATGCCCATTGGGCTAAGATAAACTTAAATATAGACTATGGATTCTGCAAGACTTACTCCTCCTTGTCCATCCTTGTACTTCCATGAAGGCCATTACTTCTTGTTAGATCCTACAAATCAATATGTCAAATCTCTATTTGGTATCACATACCAAAATGAAGAAGTAATCAATTTATCTTATATGGTTTATACCTTAAATGGATGCCTCAGTTCCATCCTTCTTCTTATTTAGTTCCTCTAACCAGAGTGAGTAATTTCTCTTCCAATGTCCAGGATGGTGACAACTGCCTCTTTGTTTCTTTACTCCACCTTTTGCCTTGACATCACAAGACTTAGGTTTCTCACTAGCTTTAGACCTTTCTTAGCTTTTCCTTTACCTTTAGACTTTGCCTTTGTCTTGCTGATCATCATCACATACTTGGGCTTGTCCTTCTTATTTTACATCTCATCTATTCTCAACATGCTCAACAACTTTGTTAATGTCTTGTCAAAGTCATTCATGACAAACTGACTATATGACTCTAGAAGAGACTGTAGAATCATGTCAAGGTCCAACTCTATGTCCAAGGGGAAAGCAAGTCTACTTAGGTTCTCCACATACCCAATCATCTTAACCACATGAGGACCCACATGATTTGCTTCAGCCATGTGACATTTGAACAGTGCCTTGGAGACATCAAACCTCTCTTGCCTTGCCTGATACTTCATACATGTTCTTAAGAAGTTTGACCATCTAAATCACCCCCATGTTCTCATGTTGCCTTTTCCATTCATGGTTCATTGAATAAAGCATCAGGAATTTGACGTCCACAACATCCTCAGTATGCTTCTTATAAGCATCCTTATCAGCCCTTGGAGCATTTTGAGCAGGTTTCTATGGTTCTGCTATTTCTAGGACATAGAGCT
The DNA here is from genome assembly GCA_963693085.1 of Alisma plantago-aquatica. Lineage (NCBI taxonomy): Eukaryota > Viridiplantae > Streptophyta > Magnoliopsida > Alismatales > Alismataceae > Alisma > Alisma plantago-aquatica. Next base: position 670,928,748 of record OY856409.1, on the reverse strand, counting down.
TGCGCTCAACAACTTTGTCCTTCTCATAGACCGGTCATAGAGAAAAGTGATGTTTGGTGTGGCCATTTGATTCCACCAAATAATTTGCAATTTTTTCAAAACTCAAATTTTGATTTGATTTGATTTGATTAAAATTTGGGCAATAACAATTATGTCTTTAATTAATTATAATTCTCATTGTTTGATCAAATTGACAACCCTAAAGTATCAATTCAGAAAATTACAACGAACAATTTTCTAATGATCCAAGATCCATATTTCATGAAGTCATGAGTCATCTTTTTTCGATCGCCCACAACCTAACATTTTAGGTAGGCCAACTTGCTAGTTGCATCATATGAAACTCTTGGATAGATGATATGCGCAACACCTTGCCATTATCATCTGCATGCCTCTGGGCCTAAGATCTCTAGGTCACCAATTAAGCATGACTCAATAGCCAATATGATAGATACACACCATGCTTTTTGCGAATCTACATATCTACCATCAAACTTCCACGAGGTAGATGACGCACCATGCTTTCTGCAAATTTGTGCTTGGTCAAACAAGTTTTTAATGTGTATTTCTATTGGAAAGCATCTAAGACTTAATGTATTTTATTGTGGGGTATATATATATATATATATATATATATATATATATATATATATATATATATATATATATATATATATATATATATATATATATATTGTATCCAATCACCACATGTGTAGTATGTATCATATACATGCTACATGTAAACATTCAACATAAAACAAAAAGTGATGGTTATGGCCGTGTCTACTTGTAATTCCTTGGAGCCACAAGGAATTACTACCACCTAGGTCAATCATCACATCACATGTATGAACCTTCGGTTGATGTAGATCTATGCTTGACAATCTGGATAGATCGGTTAAACCTTTGCACTGATCATCTCTCCTCTTGGCTGGTCGATTAGTCCTTTTGTTCAACTGATATTTGAACTCTTTCCAAACAGTTGGTCAGACCTTCTGGGATGATCGTCTGGCCTCCTATCCAAATGATGTTTGAACTCCTTCCAAACAGTCAGTTGGGCCCACCAGGTAGTCATCTGGTTCCGTCATCCTCTATCCCCATGGTCCTCTAGATAGTTTCCTCATCTCATGAACTGGTCATCTCAGCTGACAATGAAAATCTTTAGCATCGTTGCATGAAAATAAACTATCCTATTGCTACTTTATTACATTAAATAAGGGAAACCCCGAGTTACATTCGAGAGGAGAAAATAATGGAAAACATTAAGTTTACATTGGGAGGAGGAAGGTTGAGGCTTGGTTTGTAGATCGAGATAAAAAGAAATCAAACCATCCAACCACACACAGATAAAGGGTGTTGGACATAACCACACTACACATCCACCATCAAAACTGCCTTTAGAGCGATGTATGTAAATTGCATATATATCATATCTTATATATATTAGTTTTTTAGACTATGTGGTCTTTGATCGAATACTCATATGAGAGCATTTTAAATATTCACATCATATGCAATAAATAAACAAAAAAAACAAAATCCAATCATATCGATTATCCTAATACATAGTGAATTGACGTGGCTATGATATTACTATTGGGAAATACAGGCACAAAGTATAGTAGTGGAAACAAAAATTTATCTATCTGTATTCCCCAATACACCAAGATCGCGTCAACTACTATGAAATAGGAAGGATGGTTTTAACGAGTTATACCTAGTCTTGGAGAAAGTTTGGTGAGAAAACTCACTTCTTTTCAATTGGTGATAAGTTCCTCTTGGACAGTGGCTATGTAGCTCTTGGTCTTCACCTCTACAGTAACTCTGATGGCCTGACCACGCACTGCAAGTTGCAATTGCTCTCTAACCAGTCGCCAAAGGACTCCTGCCTCTAGAGTAGTCCACACGGACCTACTAGAACTCATGCCATTCATTAAGAACATACAAGAAGGTGTTTTCCTCCCCGTTATGTACTAGTCACCAACCTACTCTCCCACAATGACAACTTCTCAGTTGTTCTCTCCCATTATCAACCCCACCTTTTCCGGTAGGACTTGCCCATGCTCTCTCGTTTTGCACAACCAAAGAGCATAACAGTTGAAAGAGGAACCGATTCCCAATTGTCTGTGTAGTTTTTGTGTCTGGGGAAGCCCCCTATATCCCTTTGTATATAGCAGGGGTTAGGGTCAGGGTTCCCAGTCCTCATCTGATGTGGGACTAAAAGTGGTAGTGGAAAGGACTAAGAGATTGTGCTTTTTCACAACAATTTAGTATATGTGACAGCTAAAACAACCATTTCACACACCTAGATGGTTGTTTGGTGCGTGCATGAGATGCTCGTCTCACACTGCCAAACATCTATTTGACAGTAAATAATAACTGAAGCTATTCAAGAAACATCCTAAACCTAAATTCGACCAAACTAGGCTATTCAAGAAACATCCTGAACCTTAATTCGACCAAACTAGGCCATCTCACCCTAACGAGTTGCCCTTCTCACTCACCCAAATGGACATCTAGTGAGTTGATTTGAGTCAGTCAATTCATGGGAAGAACTTAGCCAATTTGGACTTTGATCATCTTGATCCCCAAATGCCCGCGTCAACTGTATGAGATGCCCGCCTAGTTGTCCAAATGGATGTCTCACATAGTGAGATGGTCGTTTGGTAGTCTTAGTTAACCAATCAAGCAACCAATTGTGTAAATTGAATACATAAACACTTTAGTAATCCAATTGTCGTTTAAGATCAAAATCCTCTTCTATATGAGTTCCTATGTGTGTGACCCTATTGAGTACCTATGCTAGTGACCCTATAAGTCCTGTATCACTTTAGAAGTGAATGTCCATAACTAGCTTATGACATAACAAGCAAAGAGTGTTGGCTAGTTGCACATTAGTGCTACCCAAGTGAAATGGAAAGTTGGTGACCAAAATCAACCTACAATCTGTGTAAGGTGTTGCAGTGATTGTATAATTCCCTTATCTCTTATATCCAGGATGAATTCAGGGCATGGTCAGTCATCCTCTCAATGTTCAATCCATGTTTCATGAACCAAGAGCAATCTGTCTGGGATAATGTGACCTCAATATCGTATATTGATTCACATGTGCATGCACATGCATTTCTTGGTCTCACTAATCAAGTGGTTAGGATATCATACTCCCGTGGGAGGGACAAATCCCATATCTATCACTCACAGTCTATTTCCATGTGTCAAAGTCAACCAATCATCATCGTTATAACAACCCATGTTTCAAGATTGCATTTGATGATGTCAAAGTGTACCCAACGACATGTCATAAGTGAAGTGATATCTGGTCTAAGAATCACAGCCACCACCTTCAGTATGAGAGATGTTTGTGACCACAAAACCATGTGCCACTCTAAAGGTGGGTCTGTCTGATACATTGTTCTCTACCATGTATCTGTGTGCTTGGTTTGATAGTGATATATCATGACTAATGATATTTAGTCATCAACCAACTCACTCTTTGATCTTATGCGTTATTATTTATCAACCTTCCACAACCACAACTTATCATGGACATAATGAAAATATTTATATGTACTCTTAACATCTGTATGATCTCATCATAAGGATATGAGCTTGACAACATACGTCATTGAATAATATAATTCTCTAGACATTCACTCTGTATCCTCATTATCATATAATAGAGTGAAACAGATGAATTGGAATCTTGCCTTTATATATGTTATTATTAATAATCAAATACTTTTAGGTAATTATGCCATGTCAATTATCATATGATTGGCTCAACAGGAATACTTTACCAATAATAAAACCCTTTAAGCTATGTCATGTACACATCCTCTAAGCATTCCTTTAAGGAATCCAATTTTTTTCTTAATATGCAAAATATCATAGCTCATTCGAACTACATCAACAAGCATGACAATTGGTAAATGAATTTCTATCATGTCCAACAACTTGAACTTGATTTGAAAAAATTCAACCAGTCTTTCCTTTTATGATATCCATGTAGGTCTTATCCATAATAACTTATTCACCTTTTAGGGGTTACCCTTTAATGTAGCTCTATTAAGGTCTTACTTTGTTAGCTTACAAGGATCTATATTCATAAAGAGCTTCTAGTTGACTATTTGGCTCGTCTTGTATCACCAACCCATATGAATTGCTGGATTCATAATTCTCCAATCTTAGATGTGTTCTACTAAAACTATTATTCTATGTTACATGATGAACTGAGACTCCATAACAACTTGTAATTCTCATGGTTCTCCTTGTACCCTTTTTTGACCTTCAACATTTTGAGTTTACTTTTACTCCCACTGATTCTTTAGGAAATCATCTATCTTATCAAAAATACACTTTTGTTATTGGATTGGGATTAATAGTAACTTACAAAAATCGTAGTTTGTTGATAAAACATTTCAAGAATCTATTTCATCAATGTAGGTTTGAATCCTTTAGATGTATTGGGACATTCCCAAATCATATCATATATGATGTCTTTATAAGCCATTCATTTGGTACATGATTTAGTGTTAGGTAAATAATTATGAGGATATAAGAAGATAATATCAATTGATAATAATATCATGACCTATCATGGTATAGCTCCTTTTTCCTGATATATCGTCACGTTCAGATAGATTGTGTTGTGATACATTATCATAGTTCTTTCCTAATGTTACTCAAGGTATTGATGTAAAATATTTCCACATTTGATCATATCAAATTATCTTAACACTTTCAGAAATGTCACACTTCATTTACAATCTCTTTCCACTTTCAAAAGAATAATGCATTCATTTCATTTGGTACATATTATCATATTACCAATAAATGAAAATGAACTAATAGTTAATTATCTATAGTATTCATTCCCTAATATATTCATGCATCATATGTATGAGGTATAATGGAAGACATATTCTCCCACTACATCTACTAAAGGATGTCATGTCATATTTGTAAATAAATAAGATTTTCATGTTTCCTTAGGTTCAACGACCAAGGAAATTTAGATCAACATCAAAATGTATTCTAGGCATGCAATTCTCGTATTCGTACAAGATGAATGCTAATGATAGTCTTGAGTTATCAATTATAATCCTTTTGTATAAAAATTATAAACTTTCATCTTTGGATCATTTTGCATAAATATCACAAGATGTTTTAGGGCCAATGCCATGCAAGATCATATCTTTGAAACAGAAGAACTAACACTTCTTTATTGTTCCATGAAGGCCTTTACTTATTTTTAGATTCTACACATCATTATATCAGATCTAAGTTTGATATCACATACCAAATGAAGAAGTAATCACATTTATCTTATAATGTTTCAAACCTGAAGTGGAGGCCTCAACACCTTCCTTCCTCTTATTTAGTTCCTCTATCTAGAGTGGGAAATTCCTTTTCTAATGTCTAGGCTGGTGACAATGGTGGCAATCACCTTTTGCTTTACGATATGAAGACTTGGTCTTTTGTCTAGCTCCAGAACCTTTCTTAGATTTGCCTTTTCCTTTAGACTTCCCCTTTGTCTTGTTGATAATCATCATTGACTTTGGCTTGTCTTTCTTCATTTGTGTCTCATTTGTTCTCAACATGCCCAACCACTTTGTCAATGATTTATCAAATTTGTTCATGTTGTAATTCATTACAAACTAATTATATGACTTTGGTAGGGACTACAGAATCATGTCAGTGGACAACACTTAGTGTAAGTGAAATCCCAGTCTAGCAAGGTTCTCTAAATACCCAATGAGCTTGAGTAGATGAGTATATACTGGATCTCCTTCTTCCATGGTACAATTGAACAATACCTTAGAGACATCAAATCTCTATTGTCTTTCCCGATCTAGGAACATGTTCTTTAGATGTATGACCATTTCAAAGACATCCATGTTCTCATGCCAACTCTACAACTCATAGTTCATGGAGCATAGCATCACACACTTAACATCCATGGCATCTCCAATACGCTTCTTGTAAGAATCCCTTCCAGCCTTTGGATCATTTTGAGGTGGTTCATTTGGTTCTGGCATTTCCAAGAATAGAGCTTGCCCTCCTTTATGAGAACAATTCTCATTGTCCTAAACCAGTCATGCAATTTGTTCCTAGTAAGTTTTTCCTTCTCAAGGACCGATCGTAGAGAAAATTGATTGTTTGTTGTTACCATTTGGCTCTACAAAAGAATTTGCAATTTTGTCAAAACTCATTTTGATTTGAATTGATTTGATTATAATTTGGGCGATAATAATTAGGTCATTAATTAATTATGATTCTCATTATTTTGTTCAAATTGATAACCCTCAAGTATCAATTCAGAAAATTGCAGTGACCAATTTTCTAATGAGTCAAGATCCAAAATGATTAAATCATTATCCACCCTACACCGACGTCCATAATCAACCATTAAGGTAAGTAATCATACCAGTTGCATCATATGAAACTCTTGGATAGATGACATGTGAAACTTTTCCATAATCATATGTATGCTTCTGGGCTCAGACTCTCTAAGAATCGCCAATTAAGCCTAACCCTAAAGCCAATATGATAATAATGACCCCACTTTGGCAGCACCTACATTACTACCATCTCACTTCCACAAGGTAGGCGACACACCATACTTTGGCGTAACCTACGCTTGGTCGAACAAGATTTTCATGGGTATTTCTATTGGAAAGCATCTTAGACTTAATATGTTTGATTGAGGGATTTTATATATATCATATATATATACATATATTGTATCTAATCACAACATATATAGTATGTATCATATACATGTTATATCAAACAATGTAAACATGCAATATAAAATAAAAAGTGATGGTTATGGCCATGTCTACTTGAAAGTGCTTAGAGCCACAAGGAATTACTACCACCTACGTCAATCATCACATCACATGTATGTATCAACGGTTGATGTAGATCTATGCTTGCCAATATAGGTAGATCAATTCAACCCTTAAACTACTCATATCACCTCTAGGCCAATCAAATGGTCCTTCTATCCAACCGATGTTTGGACTCCTTCCAAACATTCAGTTGGGCCTCCAGGTATGGTCCTATGGCATCCTATCTAAGCAATGTCTAGACTCCTTCCATATGGTGGCTTGGGTCCACCAAGCGGTCGTCTGGTTCTATCACTCTATGATAGAGTGAAACTTTGAGCTTCTTGGTTATTCAATTTAATAATTGAATCATGGGTTGAGGATTGGAATAATAAATTTGTGTCATTTCATGATAAGCATTTGATTGGTCAAAAAGTGGTAAATTTTAGCATCAAAATATTGTTGGTATGTATGCCCATAGAGCAAGTCATGTGATGATTGTAATGGGATACTTTGTAAATGATTTCAATAATAATAAAGGCGTTTTTGGATCTATATGTTTAAACTATTTTTGATATGATGGTGTAACATGATAGATGTCTAAAGAATAGTTTTACTCAATGACGTATGCTTTTAGGTTCCAGACCTAAATGATGAGATCATACGAATGTTAGGAGTATACATTCTTGTTTAGTCCCTAGTCAGTTGTTATTGTGGAAATAACCATAGACATCAACAACACTAAAGACTAGATTGTGTGTTGGTTGATGACAGAATCTCATTAGTCATGATATAGTGATATCAAACCAAGCGCATAGGTACTTGTTAGAGAACAAGGTACCTGACAGACCCACCGTGAGAGTGACACATGGAACCATGATTTGGTAGTCATAGTCAGCTCTCACAGTGATGGTGTTGAGTGTGATTCTTAGACCTAAAATCACTACACTCAACACATGTCGTTGGGCACACTTTGACATCATCAAACGCAGTCCTGAAATAGGGGTTGTTATAAAGGTGATGATTGGGTGGCTTTGACACATGGGGCTTTTGAGGGGTGAGTGATAGATATGGGATTTGTCCCTCCTGAGGGAGTTTGATGTCCTTGGCCACATGATGAGCAGGATTGAGAAAGGCATGTGCATGTACGTGTGAATCAATATGTGATATTGATGTCACACACATCTCACCCAGTCTACTCTGAGATCAAGGAAATGAATGAACGTTGACAGGATGACTGTTCCATGCCTCGAGTTCATTCAGGACATCAGTGACAAAGGAATCATACATTCACTGTAACACCATTCACAGATTATAGGATTGAAAGTTGTTCTCCAACTTTCTATTTCACTTGGGTAGCACTGATGTGTGACTAGGAATCGTTGTTTGCTTGTGAAGTCATAAGTGTTATGGACTTTCACTGCCAACATGAAATGGACCTGTAGGGTCACACACATAGGATTTAACCTGGAATAGGAGTTTGTCCACAAACAATGTTTAGATTGATTGCTAAAGGAGTTTAGTAGTTCAATTAAACATTTAATCAATTGATAGCTCCGTATCATAGTGTTCAAGGTGTTGGACCGATTGATTAGAGTATCAGATTGATTGGAACTGCAATTGACTGATTCTGCACAGTCTGCACTCCCAACCGATCGGCTCATGTGATGAACCGATCAGCTAGCTTGGTGAACCGATCGACTCAACTGGTGAGTCGATCGGCTCATGGACAGGGTGAAATGACCAGTTCAAGTGTTGAACCGATCGACTCAACTGGTCCAACTGAGCAAGTTGGGAAAGTGAGATTGGTGAGAAATTAATTTTTGTTTCACTTATCCAATTCGATTGGAACAAGGATTGGTATTTGATATCAATTAGAAACAAACTTGGAAAGTCAATTTGTGTTGAACCAGATGCACGAACCGATCAACCGGAGTGTCCAACCGATCGACTCATGGATCCAAACGATCGGCTGGAGTGTCCAACCAATCGGCTGGAGTGTCCACATGATCGTTTCAGGGTTGAAATGATCGGTTCAACTGCTGTAGTTTGTCAGATTTTGTGGAAATCTTGAACCCTTCTACTCCTTCTTTAGTCCCGCATTGCCTGGGATAAAGAACCATGTCCCATGACCCTCCTATATATATAGGGGTATTGGGGGCTTCTCAAAGTACAACTCAGTGCAACTAGTTGCTCTGTAAAGTTTTCATTCTCTCTGGTTTTGTACAACTCAGTGCAACTAGTTGCTTTGTAAAGTTGTCGTTCTCTCTGGTTTTAGTAACCGAGAGAGCCCAAGCAAGTGCTACCCGATAAGGGAGGCACAACAAGGGAAAGACAACTGTAGAAAGTGAGTGGTGGTAGCAGAGTGTTTCAGCGACTAGCACGTCGACAGGAGGGTGAAACTCCTTTCGATTCCTTCTGGGATAAGGAGATTGAAGTTCTAGGCAGTCCGTGTGGACGACTATAGAGGCCGGAGACCTCTGTTGCTCGGAGGACAACTGTCAATCTCGACAGTCCCGGTGAGATCAGGAGTCTTCAGTCCCGGTGTGACCAGGAGCTGCACAGACACCGTCCAAGACCGGAGGTGAAGACCGCACAAGGCGCGAGGTACTGTCGCCGAGCGAGCCTCGGGACAAGGTATGCATTCACAAACCTTCTTTCCTATTATATAGATGTTGACGCGTTTCCTTTTGTTCTGGGTTTTGGGAAGAACATTTTTGTTTCCGCTGCCTCTATGCCTCCCATAAAACCCAACAGTGGTATCAGAGCCACGTCAACTGTTTTATATTTTAGTATTATTGATGTGATCGATTTTGGTTTGTCACCTTTATTTATTGCATACGATGCGAATAAAATTGGCTTTATGCATGTCCAATCCAAAAATCCCAAGTATACATATATGATATGTAATATTAATGCACTCGATATGCGTCGCCCTTAAACAAGTTTTGTGGTGGATGTGTAGCATGGTTGTGGCCTATAAACCCTATATCTGTGTGTGGTTGCATGTGGTTGCTTGCATCTCGGACTACGCACCAATTCCCTTCTCCTATTCGTGATGTAACTCGAAATAATTTGAGAATTCTTTTCCTACCTTTGCTCCCCCCGAATGTAACTTGGGGTTTCACAACTCAATTGTAAATATGATAGATTTTATTTCTTGTTATGTCAAAGAACGGAGGATGACTTGAGACGACCGGTTCGAGGAGCAAGACGAGCGGGTGACGACCAGAGGAGATGCACGATGATTGATGAACCGATCGGCTGGAGGCGCCAATCGATCGGATGGTGCCACCTGAACGACCAACTTGCTGGCGAGCCGATCAGTCATGGAGATGAGCTGAACAAACCAGAAGGGCAGGCACAGATTTCATCTTATACATGTTGCATGTGATGTAGACCTAGATGACCGTGATTCCTCTTAGCTCGAGGAATCACAATAGGATGGCCATAATCATTGCTTTTATTGTTTTGCATGTTTTCTGTGGGATATAGCATGTATATGATACATACTATATATTGTATTGATTGGATATGTATATGTATATAAAAACCAAATCCCTCATTAAATATTAAGTTTTAGATGCCTTCCAAATCCAACACACGTGAAAAGCTTGATCGACCAAGTGTGGGCACACCCTAGCGTGGTGCACCGTCTATCTCGTGGAAGCGTGAAGGATGAATGTGTGGGTCTGCCCTAGTAGGGTATATATTCATCGTGTTGGCTTTGGGTCGGACTTAACAAGGTGACCTAGATAGGATCTAGCACCTTGAGGCATGGAGATGATCATTGCAAGGAGTTGCATATGACATCTTTCAAGAGTTGCATATGATGCAATTGGCAAGAGTTGCCTACCTAGGAGATCTGAGTTGTGGGTGATAGCCCTAGCTGGTCCATGGCTCTGAGGATTTTAGGATCTTGACCCACTAGAAGATTGTACGCTGCAATCTTCCGAATTGATGGTGAGGGTTGTTAATTTGAATGAAAATAGTGGGAGCGGTAATTAATTAAAGGCCTAATTAACTATCATCAAATTTTATTCAAATCAAATCAAAAGGAGTTTTGACAAATGCAATTTTCTCTTGTAGAATGGCAAAAGAATCATCTTTTAAAATGGGAAAATTAATTTAGAATAAATTCCATGAATGGTTGAGGACTGTGAGAAGTGTTCTGTACAATCCAGATATACCAGAAGCCTTAGAATCCACTCTATGTATGCTTAATGTGTTGGTGAAGAAACTAAAAAGTTCATTGATAGAGATCAATGGAACGAAAGGTAAGGGAGAGAAGGGTTCTCTCGCCAAACCAATTTCTTCTACATGGAGAGGATGGAAGGAACAATGGAAGAAGAAGTCAGAGATAGAGATCTCTACTTCTGATGAATACGTGATAGAGATTAACTTTACTACTTCTTCATCATGGGTACTTGATACCGGATGCGGATCTCACATTTGTTCAAACATGAAGGATCTTAAGAGAAGTAGGCCTTTAGGGAAAGGCGAGGTTGAACTACGTGTTGCCAATGGGGCAAGGGTTGCCGCCAGTGCCGTAGGAACCTATGAGTTAACTCTACCAAGTGGGCTGATAATAGAGTTGAAGAACTGCTATTATGTCCCTTCCATAAATAGGAATATCATTTTCGTCTCTTGTTTGGATAAAGATGGATTTGAATTTCTTATTAAGAATGGAAAGTGTTCCATTTATAAAGATAAGATCTTTTATGGCAGTTCCCCAATGTCTTATGGTTTATACTTGATAGATTTGGAGACAAGTGTATACAATGAAAATAGCAAAAGGCAAAAAATCAATGACTCAAACAAAACATATCTTTGGCATTGTCGTCTAGGGCACATAAATGAGAAGTGCATTTCTAGACTCAATAAAGATGGTTATCTAGACTCTTTTGATTATGAATCAATAGAGACATGTGAATCTGGTTTATTGGGCAAGATGACCAAGACTCCCTTGTCAGGTAATGGTGAGAGAGATAGTGATCTATTAGGACTCATACATACTCATGTATGTGGGCCTTTTAGAACTAATGCCAGAAATGGGTGTCAATACTTCATTACCTTCACTGATGATTTCAGTAGGTATGGCTATGTGTACCTGATGAATCATAAGTTAGAAACCCTTGAAAGGTTCAAGGATTTCATGAATGAAGTACAGAACCAACTTGGTAAAAGTATTAAGTCACTTCGATCCGATCGAGGTGGAGAATACTTAAGCCAAGAGTTTGAGGACCTTCTGCGAGCCGGTGGTATTGTATCATAATGGACTCTGCCTGGAACACCACAACATAATGGTGTGTCTGAAAGAAGGAATCACACATTGTTGGATATGGTGCGGTCAATGATGAGTTTTGCTGATCTTCCAATTTCTTTCTGGGGTCATTCTCTTAAAACCGTCACGTTTACACTTAACCGTGTACCATCTAAATCGGTTCAAAAGACACCATATGAGATATGGTACGGGAAGCATCCCGATTTGTGTTTTCTAAAGATTTGGGGTTGTGAGGCTTACGTTAGGAAAATGTTTCCTGATAAGCTGGGACCCAAATCCGATAAATGTTATTTTGTTGGATACCCCAAGGAAACGAGGGGGTATTATCTATACCACCCTACTGACAACAAAGTGTTTGTTGTCAGGACAGTTGTGTTCCTAGAGAAGGAATTTATTTCCAAAGGAAGTAGTGGGAGGAAAATAGAGCTTGAAGAGGTTCAAGCCCAACAAGTAAACATTGAACTGATAGATGTACGAGAGGAACATAGATATTCACAAGGTGTTGTGGAATCTCAGTCTCCTCAGGTAACACAAGGACCTCATAGATCTAGTAGGACCCGCCTTGAACCTGAGAGGTTTAGATACCTTGTAACTTAGGAAGGTGGTGAGTTGATCATTGATGATGATCTAACTACCTACGTAGAGGCTATGGAGGGACCAGATTTTGAGAAATGGCTTGAAGCCATGAGATCCGAGATGGAATCCATGTACTCCAACAAAGTATGGACTTTGGTGGAACCACCCGAAGGGGTAAAACCCATAGGGTGCAAGTGGGTCTTTAAGAAGAAGACCGACATGGATGGCAATGTGCACACTTATAAAGGTAGATTGGTTGCAAAAGGATTTTGACAAGTTCAAGGTGTTGACTATGACGAAACCTTTTCACCAGTTGCCATGATTATGTCCATCAGGATCATGCTTGCTATTGCAGCTTATTATGACTATGAGATTTGACAGATGGATGTTAAAACCGCATTCCTTAATGGGAATATAAATGAGGATGTGTATATGACACAGCCTGAAGGTTTTGTAGATCCAAAGAATGCCAATAAAGTCTGTAAGCTGCAAAGGTCAATCTATGGATTGAAGCAAGCATCTAAGAGTTGGAATCTTCAATTTGATGAGGAAGTCAAAGTGTTTGGCTTTATTCAAAATGAAGATGAACCTTGTGTGTACAAGAAGGTTAGTGGGAGCATGACTACATTCCTCATATTGTATGTGGATGACATACTCTTGATGGGGAATGATGTCTTAGCCTTGGAGAAGGTAAAGACTTGGCTTGGGAATACTTTCTCAATGAAGGACTTAGGAGAAGCATCCTACATTCTAGGAATTAAGATCTATAGAGATAGATCTAGAACGCTTCTCAGACTAAGTCAGAGCACGTACATTGACAAAGTGCTGAAGCAGTTCAACATGGAGAACTCAAAGAGAGGCAACATCCCCATGCTATATGGAGTCACTGTCTCTATAGCTCATTGTCCCCAATCTTGTGAAGAGAGGGAGCGTATGAATGGGATCCCATATGCATCAGACATCAGATCCATCATGTACGCTATGTTGTGCACACACCCAGATGTCTCGTATGCTCTTAGCATGACGAGCAAGTACCACTCAGATCCCGGGGATGCTCACTGGAAGCCGTAAAGAACATCCTCAAGTACTTGCAAAGGACTAAGGATTAGTTTCTTGTTTACGGAGGTGAGGAAGAGCTAGTTGTAAAGGGTTACACCGATGCAAGCTTCCAAACCGATAAAGATGATTACTGATCGCACTCAGGATTTGTATTTTGCCTTAATAATGGAGTTGTGAGCTGGAAGAGTTTCAAGAAAGAAATAGTTGCCGATTCTACTACAGAGGCCGAGTATATTGCTGCTTCGCATGCAGCAAATGAGGATGTGTGGATCAGGAAGTTCATCTCTGAACTTGGTGTAGTTCCTAGTAGCTGTGATGCGATTGAGCTTTATTGTGACAATAATGGAGCTATTGCACAAGCTAAGGAACCCAGATCACATCAGCGGTCCAAGCACATACTGCGGCGCTTCCATCTCATACGAGAGATCGTACAATGAGGAGATGTGAATATTTGCAAAGTACCAACTGAAGACAACATAGATGATCCACTGACTAAGGCCCTTTCTCAGTAGAAGCATGATGGTCATGCTTGGTCACAAGGATTGGGGTTCCTAGGTGACTGGATCTAAGTGCAAGTGGGAGTCTGTTGGTATGTATGCCCATAGAGTAAGTCATGTGATGATTGTAATGGGATACTTTGTAAATGATTTGAATAATAATAAAGGCAATTTCTGATCTATATGTTTAAACTATTTCTGAGATGATGGTGTAACATGATAGATGTCTAAAGAATAGTTTTACTCAATGACGTATGGTTTTAGGTTCAGGACCTAAACGATGAGATCATACGAATGTTAAGAGTATACATTCTTGTTTAGTCCCTAGTCGGTTGTTATTGTGGAAATAACCATAGACATCAATAATACCAAAGACTAGATTGTGTGTTGATTGATGACATAATCTCATTAGTCATGATATAGTGATATCAAACCAAGCACATAGGTACTTGTTAGAGAACAAGGTACCAGACAGACCCACCGTGAGAGTGACACATGGAACCATGATTTGGTAGTCACAGTCAGCTGTCGCAGTGATGGTGGTGAGTGTGATTCTTAGACCTTAAATCACTACACTCAACACATGTCGTTGGGCACACTTTGACATCATCAAACGCAGTCCTGAAACATGGGTTGTTATAAAGGTGATGATTGGGTGGCTTTGACACATGGGGCTTTTGAGGGGTGAGTGATAGATATGGGATTTGTCCCTCCTGAGGGAGTTTGATGTCCTTGGCCACTTGATGAGTAGGATTGAGAAAGGCATGCGCATGCATGTGTGAATCAATATGTGATATTGATGTCACACACATCTCACCCAGTCTACTCTGAGATCAAGGAAATGAATGAACATTGATAGGATGACTGTTCCATGCCTCGAGTTCATTCAGGACATCAGTGACAAAGGAATTATATATTCACTGTAACACCATTCACAGATTGTAGGATTGAAAGTTGTTCTCCAACTTTCTATTTCACTTGGGTAGAATTGATGTGTGACTAGGCACCGCTCTTTGCTTGTGAAGTCATAAGTGTTATGGACTTTCACTGCCAACGTGAAATGGACCTGTAGGGTCACACACATAGGCTTTAACCTGGAATAGGAGTTTGTCCACAAACAATGTTTAGATTGATTGCTAAAGGAGTTTAGTAGTTCAATTAAACACTTAATCAATTGATAGCTCAGTATCATAGTGTTCAAGGTGTTGGACCGATTGATTAGAGTATCAGATTGATTGGAACTGCAATTGACTGATTATGCACAGTCTGCACTCCCAACCGATTGGCTCATGTGATGAACTGATCGACCAAGCTTGGTGAACCGATCGGCGCAACTGGTGAGTCAATCGGCTCATGGACAGGGTTAAAAGACCGGTTCAAGTATTGAACCGATCGGCTCAACTGGTCCAATCGAGCAAGTTGGGAAAGTGAGATTGGTGAGAAATTAATTTTTTTTTTACTTGTCCAATTCGATTGGAACAAGGATTGGTATTTGATATCAATTAGAAACAAACATGGAAAGTCAATTTGAGTTGAACCAGGATCACGAACTGATCGACTACAGTGTCCAACCGATCGGCACATGGATCCAAACGATCAGCGGGAGTGTCCAACCGATTGGCTGGAGTGTCCAAACGATCGTTTCAGGGTTGAAACGATCGGTTCAACTGCCATAGTTGGTCAGATTTTGTGGAAATCTCGAACCCTTCTACTCCTGCTTTAATCCCGCATTGCCCGGGATAGAGAACCCTGTCCCATGACCCTCCTATATATATAGGGGTATTGGGGGGTTCTCAAAGTACAACTCAGTGCAACCAGTTGCTCTGTAAAGTTGTCGCTCTCTGGTTTTGGTAACCGAGAGAGCCCGAACAAGTGCTACCCGATAAGGGAGGCACATCAAGGGAAAGAGAACTGTAGAAAGCGACTGGTGGCAGGAGAGTGTGTTAGTGACTAGTACGCTGACACGAGGGTGAGACTCCTTCCGATTCCTTGTGGGACAAGGAGATTGGATTTATAGGCAGTCTGTGTGGACGACTGTAGAGGCGGGAGACCTCTGTCGCTCAGAGGACAACTATCAATCCTGACATTTCGGGTGAGACTAGGAGTCTTCAGTCCCGGTGTGACCAGGAGCTGCACAGACACCGTCCAAGACCGGAGGTGAAGACCGCACAAGGCACGAGGTACTGTCACCGAGCGAGCCTCGAGACAAGGTATGCATCCACAAACCTTCTTTCCTATTATATAGACGTTGACGCGATTCCTTTTGTTCTAGGTTTTGGGGAGAAATTTTTTGTTTCTGCTGCCTCTCTACCTCCCGTAAAACCCAACAAATATAATATAATGTGACCATGATGATCATAAATATGTGGTCTTATGTTCATAATTAATCGAGGTTCTTAGGAGAAGTTATGTAGGTTTGAATGGTATGCAATAATGTGCACCATTGATGTTTTTAGGACCAAGAATCACTTATTATAGCAACTTAGGCTTGATCATCTATTATGTATTGTGCCCATGTAAATATTCTATGGGAGAATAGCCACAGCTTGGAAGCATGGCACCATCCTGCTTTCACATGGTTTGATCGGACGACAAAATCCTCTCCTCCTGCCTCACTCGAATGGAGAACGTGGGGGAGGATGAGGCAACAACCTTCCCGCCATCGCAGGTCATGGCTCGGTGAAGTAAAGTAAGTGGGAGGTTACTTCCTTGTATCACTAAGTGATACATGCCGAAGTCTCATTTTGGGCAATAAAGTAAGTGGGAGGTTCCTTCCTTATATCTCTACTACTTCTCCACCATGAAGAGTAGGTGGTGATTGAGGTAGAGAAAAGAGCAAAAAGAATGCGAGAAGGTGGTTGACTCATCACCAGGCTAGGGCCTCACTGTGACACCATTGCAGTAGGACATGGGAGCCACAAACTCACCTTGGGATCTTGATTCACGCAAGAGAGGGAGAGGAACCGGGCGACGAAGGCAGTGGGCACTGACTCACGTCTGGCGCTGAGAACACGAATGAGAGAGAGGAGAGGTAGTAGCATGTAGATGGGTTCTCTTGAAAGAGAACCCTAAAGGAGATGCCTTCATTGGTGCTGCAAGATAGAGCCACAACTACCATCCAAGAAGCCGGAGGAGATGATGAGGAGCAGTCGATATCTAGACAGAAACTAGTCAAACATCGACGCCGAGGCGACATTGAGAGGAACACATAATGATATCGGATGAGAGGTTAATGAGCGTAGGGCTCCTTGTCATCGCTCAGGCATGTGGTGGCACTTGCAGCCCAACCAATGCACTGGGCAGAACCAGAGACCAACGGCGGTGGGCTCTCCAAGCTGAGGAGGAGGCTTGGAGTTGGATCTCATCAATAGAGAACCAGTCGGGGCGGTGGCATGGGACAGAGATGCGCAGCGGCATCACGTCGAGGAATGACACACAGACGGATGCCAGGCGCCCTGGCACTTCATGAGCGAGGAAGATTGGGAGTCCTGGTCGTGCGTTAGAAAAGAAGGTAGATCGAGACCTATTTCCCGATCAACCATGAACCAGTCTAGCTTAATCAAGACCAACAAGGTCTAGGTGCCCAGACCAAATGGGCCAGACTCCAACAAGGCAAAGAAGGATTTGTTGCCTTGATAGCTACGTGGCGTCGTCCCATTGGTCTAAAAAGGTAATTCCCAGTAAATGCCCATATCTTGTATATTTCACAGTAATTAGCTCGTTTATCCAAAAATTACAAACAAGGGACCAAAGTGTTCAGAAAAATGAGTAAAAAATAGTGGAATGGTAATATTAGGCTTTTGATGCACTAATACCAGTGATATCATGTATGTTGTGAAATTCTTATTTCATAAATAATAAATAGAAAATGATGGCCTAAAATTATGAGGATATGTCACTAAATGTATAATCATGTTTAGAATTCATATGATGTCAGTGTTTATGATGTTGATGCATGAAATCATGTAATTTGCTTCATATGGCTATCTAGGGATAATAAACCTAAATAAAATGCAATTAATGCATACATGCTCAATAAATGATGAAATTCACAGAACACTCTCATGTCAGTAACTAGAAATTAATATGTAAATTTGAGATCAGTTTTATACACAAAATTCATGCTATATAAAGAGCACCCTTAATACAAGTGATGTAACCCTAACATGGTTAATGAAAGTGACATAATGTTAAGTATGTTCACATAATAATATGACACATGAGTATATCCAATTGATGAAACATAATCAAGAATATGACACCAGTAAGATAAATCCAAGATGAGAATACAAGTAATTATAAAAATATCCTAATGAGATAAGATAAGCCCTAATGAACACGATTAGGGTTAAGATGGGATGTAAGATGATGGTAACCTGATGGTGATATGTGGTCTTGTCTTAACCAGGGGTTGACAAGGATATAGATGACAACAGGGGTGTGGTTTAGAATATCTCTTGATTAAGGTACACCATTACCTCTTACTTGGCTTATTATACAATATGCTTGTGTTATATGTGTAATAAAAAACTTGGCATATGATATTGGATGAAATGATTGTTCTTGTATGATATGTTGCATGATTTTCCATATTTAAGGATATGGAGATATGAAACATAAGATATCTGATCCATTATATGATAGCACTAAATCTCTTTGGTAGAATAGTGCATTAATGAAAGTACTAAATCTCTTTGGCAGAATAGTACATGTGAGCACTGAATCTCTTTGGAAGAATAGTGCATTTATGAAGTACTAAATCTCTTTGGCAGAATAGTACATATGAGCACTAAATCTCTTTGGTAGAATAGTGCATGTGGTTGATCAACTTTACATATAATGGAAAATGAGCTTAAAATATGTGTTCTCTTTTGTTAATGAACATATTTCTACAAGTATACATTTTTCTTATATTTCCTTATAACTGCCAAGTATTAATTTTATCGTATTGCCAAGATATGATGAGAGGTATATAAAAGATACGTTAGCATACTCAGTATAATATTCTTGAATATTGTGCTGACGTGTACCACATGTAATCTTTTGTTTAGGTTGTTGTTATGCTCTTGAAGATCCACTATAGTTGAGAGTTGTGTGGCGAGCTAATGTATAGGTGGACCTGTTGTCTTAAGATCCTGTTGTTTTAGAATGTAGTACATGCATATGTATAAGTGTGTTGTTCAATATGTAATATCAAATGATGTAACAATTCATGTTGTATTATATATATGTTGAATGGTGAACATATGTGTATGGTTTGATTATTGTTCATGTGCATGTGTTACTGATTATTTAGTTTTGACTCCCTTGATTTTCTGTTTCTTAGCCTAGTGTGTGATGTTCAAATTGGGATTCTCAGTGAGATAAGGGTTTCAATTTGGATGTCACAAATCCGATTAAGTTTTAGAAAATTCGGGGACGTCACAGGTGGTATCAGAGCATGAACAATAGAAAAGCCTGATATTTGCTCATCATGCAACTCAAAGGTAAAGAACCTTGAACTTAATAATCTTTAGGTTTAGTTTAGTCATCTTTTAGAGCCTAGATCTGTCCCAGACTCTAGGTTAACACCTAGATGTCGGAGAACTAGGTCTAGACTGGTGCTTCCTGGGTAGCAAGTCCTTAGATTTCGTCCTTTCCTTGTAGTGCAGCGGTATGGGACATTACACTATTTGGAAATGACGTACATTAAGGGAAGAGAAACCCTAGACATATAGCGCTCATTGTCTATAGTAGATACACCGATCTAAACCATGTTCTCACCCTTATCACTAGTTTTCATGACACTGTACTCTCTATAATGTGTGGGACACTCATTTTGTGATTTTGGTTTTTGATTCCAATCCGATCGAACCTCGATAGTTTTCTCTGACGCTTGTTTTATCGAAGGAAAACTATATCATATTTTATGATATATATGTATTACAAAAATGTGTCCCCACACATGTACCAGTAGGAGGTGGTCATGTAACCTAAGTGTAAGTGAATGATATCAGTCTAGAAGAGAGAGTAGTTCTAGATTAGATGTCTAGAGCCTTGTTGAAATATATGATAGATGGAATATATGATATAAGTTTTGATGATATGATGTAAGTCTTACATAGATGACATAAGATGGTTATGATGATCTATGTTTGTCTTTGAGGACTTAAGTTTAGTTTTGAGGTTTTGCGATAACTTTTGATGTTGCAAGTAAATATGCTTTTATGAGATAATATATGTTAAGTTAAGATAAGATGTGAGTCAGCATGAGCCTCAAGCTCTTTTACAAAGGAGGACCTCTAGTGTTAGGACCAGTTTTGGGGTTAGATCAAGAGAGAGAAAGACCCATAGGGAGAAGGTCAGGGAACCTATACTCCATGATATGAGAAATATGTGATATAATATGTCCTAAACTAGACTACTCCTGAGTGAATGAGTTGTGTTGCTTAATGCATGATTCCTATAGTCTTATTGAACCCTTGATGTCCTTGGGAGGACCAAACCCTAGAGACAGATAGAGGATGGTTATATGTGTACATGTGAACATGGATATGAGTACCTACCATCTGGGTGAGGGAGAGAGAGTCCCAAGACCCTAGAGGAGGCAACTGTGTTAGCTTCTGGACTGCCTCATGCTCAGGTTGGTGGTTCCACGTAGGACTCCAATTGTAACATTCCTGACCTGGGTTATGCTTTAACCCTAGGTATTTTGATTAAGAGAGATGATTATATGCTTAATATTATCTTATGAAAAGTGATTAGGGCTCAAGAGGAACCTATGGTTCAATTTTGGTCCTATTTGAACAATGTTGAAGCAATGTTTGCTTATTTTGGACTAAAGTGCAAATTACCCAATTTGAGGGGTCAACTTGCAAATCACACATGATAAGATGTTCCTCTGATGTTGAGACATCATAATGATGAATATGATTTAGTAGTATGGTTTCCACAAGCCTAGACACCAAGATAGAGCTTGTTGGACAATGTTGTGCATTAAAACCTAGTTTTGGAGTAAAGTGCAATTTACCCAAAATCTAGGGTTCAATATGCAAATTACCACTTCAACAAAGTCCCTAATGTTTCTTGGCATCATTTAGATCAAATAAAATGAGAGGGTTATCTCATTTGAATTAATTTGTAGGAGAGAGAATCTTGACATTAAAATAATCAAGAATAATGCCCAATTGAAACCCTAATTCGATTTAGGGCAAAAATGAATAAAAATAATTGAAGGGCTTTCAACCAAAATGTTTGGGTTGATTTTTAATAAGGATGGACGTTCTTTTGCCAAGATAAGGAACGAAAATATCCTAAGGAGGTGAAATTCCACTCACCTTATTATAAAGAAAAGTAATTTCCACTCACATATGGAATATTAATATAATAAGCATTAAGGTGATTAATTTGCATTTCTTTAAATTGAGGATAATGAAGGAGAATTAAAGGAAAAGGAAGGTGCCTCGTCCTTAAGGAATTTGAGGGGGAAGAGGCGGCCATATTTTTGGAATTTAATGCATTTTAATAATGCATTTTCTCTCTCATCAATTTCCTTATAAAAGTAACTTTTTCAAGCCAAATGAAAGGCTATTTCGGATTTTCCTCTTTCCCTTTCTTGAAAAACCGACCAAGGAGCTTAGGAGCAATAGGAGGACGATCCCCAACCTGTTGGTAATCCCTTGACCTTCGTTCTTCATGATTTCATGGTGGAAATCGAAAATAAAGTATGGATTCCTTCTTATTTCGATCTCCTCTTCAACCCTAGCCAACTATTGCAATCAAAATCTTGAGGAAGAGCCTAGGGGGAGTTGCTAGAGCTTCATCCACCATTAATGGCATGAGCTTGGAGCTTTGGAGCTCAATTGGAGGCGGGTTTTATAACTTGAACCCAACCATGTTGTTATTCTTCTCTTAAATTGCTATAATCAGTGAAATACTTTTAATTCCGAAATTTCCTGAAATAGTTGATGATATTATGAGTTCTAGTAGTTGCTTAGACCTGTTGCCATGAACTATAATAGTTAGAAATAAGGTCTAGAGCTTGAATATGATGGTATCATCTTATAAAAGTGATATCGGGTGCAAGCACATAAGTAAGCACCTATAACCCGATATGATGTTGCACCTACATCACTTGAACGATATGGATATGAATGAATAATTTGTTGCACGATATGGGGATGTATTATACACCTCTTTCATGATAGGGAGTCAAGTATAGACTCCATGCACGATACAAGGTCAATTGTATACTTGTACGTTGAGGTGAAACCCTAATTTGGGTAACCCGATATATGTGAGGTATAACAAGTGCTATTGCACGACATGGTTGCACGACATGGTTGCACAACATGGTCAGACGACATGGTTGCACGACATGGTTGCATGGCATGGTTGCACGACATGGTTGCACGATAGGGTTGCACGATACACAACCCTAGACAACATGCTAGCCCGATATGGTGATAAGTTGATACCTCTTAAACATCATGGGCGACACATATATGTACCATGTGCCCGACACAATCAACCCTAACCCGACATGGGTGATGCAACCTAATGTTTGATGGTGTATCCCAATATGGTTTGGTGCCCTATACTCCAAATAACTTGTATATTGGGTTTAGCCCGATATGGCAAACCCTAATCTGTCATGGATAACCCTAGATGGTGAACCACCTGATATGGTGAGTGTTTAAACACCTCTAACCCGAGAAACCTTGTAAAGGTGAGGGTAAGACACTCTTAAGGGTAATGAGTGTAAAACCAAGTGATGGTGTGGTTAATACCTTGATAGGTGAAACACCTAGAGCGGTTGATAATGGGCAACCCTATATCAACAATGTCTTAACTTGAGATGAGTCCATATCATTGATGATGGCTGGATAACTCAAATGTGTGACTTATGACCAATACATTACATGATAAATGTGATGAGCTAATGGATAAAGTATTAGGATGGGAAATACCCTAATACATGATAAGTTGTTGAACTTAAGTAAGATAATAGTGATGAGGGAAGTGATACATCAAGATATGATAGATATCACATCCATCACTCCAAGGTTGGTACACCTTAATGCATTTTAAATCCAATAAATTGGATAAATAACACATGAAGTGTGTCATGTAAATTGTTACATTGAGATGGAATGTGAATAATGCACTTTGATAAGTGTAGGCTAATATACCTTGAGAAAGGGTTAAGCCAAGTTAATGAGTATGATGTAATCATACTCTAGTAAAGATGAGAGATATCTTTAATGGAACTAATCAATAATGCATAACAAATGCATGGATCCAATATATGATGTAAACCCTAATTGAGGCTGATTCCATGTATAAACCTAATAAGAGGTTGTTTACATGTGAAATCACTAATTAGGATGAATAGTAAACCCTAGTTGAGGGTGTATCCATGTGAAACCCTAATTGAGGGTGATTTCATGAGAAACCCTAATTGGGAATGATTAGTAAACCCTAATTATGGGCAATGTGATATGAAACCCTAATGAAGGGTGATGCTATATGCAATATCTATTCTAAAGAAGGGAGATGGTATGTGGAACCCTAATCCCTATTGAAAGAATAGAATTCATACTTGAATATGATTTATGAGGAGAACCCCTGTAGCATGACCGTGTAAGGTAGCACGGCCGTGGTGGCTTCCCTTTGCACGACCGTTCCTGGTTGCACGGCCATGGTGCTCTATGCTTGACTTAGAGCTGATTTGAAAGTGACCTAACATGGTAGTTTTGTTAATTCCCAACTTAAGGATGTGAGAGAAACTCATACCTTATGATGATAATCATTTAATGATACATGATGAAAGTAATAAGTATGAATGAATTCTTATGATATCAATAAATGCTCCTATAGGAGTGTAGCATTGAATTAGGGTTGAAGTGATAATACAAATATGAAACCCTAATTGATAAGAAAGGAAAATCCTAACCCTAACTATGGGTAAAATGATGAAAAGCCCTAATTGATGGTAAGCCCTAACCCTGGTAAGGGAATAGTGGTGTTACCTGGTATTGCATGATGTGATGTCAACTTGATAAGTCTATTATCATGTGTGACAATCATGCAGGTCTCATGAGGTGATGATCATAGCCAAGTATGAGCTATGATGTTTGTTTGATAAGAGTTGATTGGCCATATGTGCCATTATGTTTTTTTTACTTAGAAAGAAGTAATAAGATTAATATGGGCTTGTAAGCCTTTGTTTTAAGTTGTTGCCTAGTGAGAGGTGACAAGATGTGAATGGCCTTGTGATCCAAGTGAATAAAGTTCTTGCCTAGTGAGAGGTTACAAGATATGAATGGCCTTGTGAGCCATGTGAACAAAGTTGTTGCCTAGTGAGAGGTGACAAGATGTGAATGGCCTTGTGAGCCATGTGAACAAAGTTGTTACCTAGTGAGAGGTGACAAGATGTGAATGACCTTGTGAGCCATGTGAATAAAGTTGTTGCCAAGTGAGAGGTGACAAGATGTGAATGGCCTTGTGAGCCATGTGAATAAAGTTGTTGCCTAGTGAGAGGTGACAAGATGTTAATGGCTTCTGAGCCATGAGAATAAGTATCTGATGAAAGTGGTACATGTCTCTTTATAGCATTTGTCTGAATAAAATATGTTTGAGAACTTGACTGATGCTAAAAGAATATGATAATGTACTTAATTAATCAAGTGAAATCTATTCATGTAGTGCTCTGACCATAGATCCATCATCGTCAGGAATAGGTGATGGTGAAACAGGTTGCTCCGTGGCATATCCTGGATTTCATATATTTTTGAATATACGGGGGTCAATGGGTGAAAATATCCTTAAGTCCTCTTGAAGTGATTGTGAGGAGGTAAACAAGAAACCTCTCAAATCCTTCATGAATAGGTCGGGATAGATGTATCACTAATCTCCCGATGATTTGGGCCAGATGTTGTACACATCTCCCAAGGTTAATACCGGATCGATGGAGATAAACATGAAATCTCATGATCACAAAGAGAGAGCAGCTAACACTGCCTCTATAGCGAAGTTACCAGTATACCCTGGCTAGCTATGTAGTAGAGACCCGAGATGTCCTGTAGGTTCTCTGGCACTGACCGGGAGGAGTGAGGTCATGGGAACCCGGCTCTTCCCTAGACCTATGTATGGTACCGGTTTCGACTTTGCAATGGTCGGTTGGAGTATGAGAGGTATACCTCATCTCTTCAGAGCTTAAATATGATTGTAAAATGTAATCATCCGTATAGCATGTTTGCTTAAGGATTGAATACGAAGATTCATTGGCTGATGTTGCATTTCTTTGTGCATTGCTTAGCAGATAAATGTTATTTATGTCTCTTTATATTATCTACAAAGTAGACAGATGAATTACTTATCTACCATGGGTAGATGCAATGCTCTCCTTGAGAATAGGAGATTATCTTATTCTATTCGATGATGAATAATTCTGCCTGATATGGTAAAAGTAACCCCTGCTCAGTTTTAATTTAATAAATTGCAATAACAATGTTTTGGCGGAGAGTTATATCTCTCGCTGGGGCAATTTTCAATTGTCTCACCCCCGTGGGAAATATTTTTAGGTATGCATGGAAGGCAGGGCAGGAAATCCCTAAGAACAGAGAAAGAGCAGTAGAAACAACAACAACAAGGATAGTAATGAGATCTCAGGTGGAGATATTGTCTGTCAAGTCATATAGATAGTAGTCCTATGTGTCGTCTCTGTACTCTCAGGTCCTCAGAGTTTTAAATGATTCAATCGAAGTTTTGGCATAGTGCCTCAAAGTTTTTATACTGCCTGTGTATATTTGTAACAGGGCAGTCAATGTTGTAATCCTTAAAAAGGAATTGTACAGGTCGTGTACTTGTGAACCAGGATGTAAAGTTTAACTTTGGTTCTAAATGAAAGAATTTTCCTGTGAATGGATCTCTTTGCAAAACGTTTTAATTTTTAGTGATTTTCGCTAATTCCGCTGCAAATGATTTGCTTCCGCATGTTTTATTATTGGTAATGGCACTTGTTATCTTAATGATGGCGAGTGTCGTTACAATTTAGTGGTATCAGAGCTCTAGGTTTACTAAGTCTACAGAGACATAGGACTAAGTTGTTGAGTCTGTGTTAGTGTCCTCCAGTATACCCTATAATGATTTCTGCTTGTGCAGAGAAAGGGTAAAGTTTGAAAATGACTGGAGAACACAAGGAACACATTGCTAAGGGCAATGTTGTTGCACCAAGATGTGGTGCAAGGGATCATGCAATAATAGAATGAGTGCCTGAGAATCCCCATTAAGACCTGATCAGGATAGAGAATCTTATGATCATGTTCTTGTTGGGTAGATTAGGGCAATAGTAATGTATATAGTGGACTGGATACTAGCCTTACAACCTAGGTTATCAATCCTTAATACAAAAATATTGAGCTTTAAAAGAGTTCCTAAATGACTCAGTCATGTTGGAACAAGGGAAAATGTGGAAAAGATTAACTTATGACAAGAAAGCAGACTCTGCCATGAGTTCAGACAGATAATAAATCTGTGATGGTAGTGCCCAAGAAGGGGCAATAAGCTGAAAAGTAGGTGGTGATCTCTATAATTTTAGAGACATTTGCCTAATGATTCTAAAAAGCCAAGGTTTTTGGTACTAATAGTACAATAAATGCTTAATGTGCCAGGGCAGTAGCCATTAAGTAAAGGTAAAGATGTTAACCCTTTTACCTATAAGACCATGATGTGAGTACAAGGTATGTTATAAATGTGTACATATTGAGTACACTAAACCCCTTTTTCTTATAAAAAGGAGGATTGTTGATTTTGTTTTCCCTATTGGTTGCTATATAGGGAAGAAACGATGAGAAATAGAATTTGAATTCTGTTCAGTATTCTTTTAAATTCTCTATATTGATCTTACCTCTATGAAAGAGGAAGAGGTATAGAGGAGATGCCTGGATAAAATCCAGGGATGTTAAATCTTATGTTATGATGATATGAAAAGCAAGAAATATAATAGCATGTAAGTGCATACTACTTGATCTCAGTACTTGTAAACCCTGATCAGGTATACAACTATTGATGATAAAGTGAGTATGGAAACTCTTAGATTGATATCTTTTTGATTGCCCTGATCAAGCAACCATTCTGATACAATCTAATGAGTATCATGAAATAAGAAATATGGAATGAATAAATGTATTATACCTTGAGTACAAGAAAGAAGGATCTGATAGGAATTCAGATCAGTATGTGTATATGAGGAAGTAAAAGTATAACCCTCATATGATGAGAAAGAGAACAAGGGAGGTGATCCCTGTTCAATAAAGTTATAAATATGATAAAAGAAAGATGAGAAAATGATGTGTTTTCAACACATGTGATTGATACCAAGGTAAGGGATTCTGGTATCAGAGAATTATCAGATGGTTTTGGTTGGCTACCTGGAATGGTCAACTATGAAAATCAGTCTGATTATATAAAATGATATGAACATCATATGTTAGGGGTTTATGCTTTGCATAAACATAATAACTAAATATGTCTTTAAGATAAGATCTCAGTTGACTTATGAGAATATTGTGTGAAGGAACTTTGTGCTGATCAAAGTTCTACGATGTCTCCATAACAATGAGGTGTTAAGAAGAGACATGATGATATGATGAATGAATAATATTTGTTCCCTTTATCTGGGATTTCGGGGACGAAATCCTTGTTAGGGGTTTATAATTTGTAACATCCCTGACCTGGGTTATGCTTTAACCCTAGGTGTTTTGATTAAGAGAGATGATTATATGCTTAATATTATCTTATGAAAAGTGATTAGGGCTCAAGAGGAACCTATGGTTCAATTTTGGTCCTATTTGAACAATGTTGAAGCAATGTTTGCTTATTTTGGACTAAAGTGCAAATTACCCAATTTGAGGGGTCAACTTGCAAATTACACATGATAAGATGTTCCTTTGATGTTGAGACATCATAATGATGAATATGATGTAGTAGTATGGTTTCCACAAGCCTAGATTCCAAGATAGAGCTTGTTGGACAATGTTGTGCATTAAAACCTAGTTTTGGAGTAAAGTGCAATTTACCCAAAATCTAGGGTTCAATATGCAAATTACCACTTCAAAAAAGTCCCTAATGTTTCTTGGAATAATTTAGAGCAAATAAAATGAGAGGGTATCTCATTTGAAATAAGTTGGAGGAGAGAGAATCTTGACATTAAAATAATCAAGAATAATGCCCAATTGAAACCCTAATTCGATTTAGGGCAAAAATGAATAAAAATAATTAAAGGTCTTTCAACCAAAATGTTTTGGATTGATTTTGAATAAGGATGGACGTTCTTTTGCCAAGATAAGGAACGAAAATATCCTAAGGAGGTGAAATTCCACTCACCTTATTATAAAGAAAAGTAATTTCCACTCACATATGGAATATTAATATAATAAGCATTAAGGTGCTTAATATGCTTTTCTTTAAATTGAGGATAATGAAGGAGAATTAAAGGCAAAGGAAGGTGCCTCGTCCTTAAGGAATTTGAGGGGGAAGAGGCGGCCATATTTTTGGAATTTAATGCATTTTAATAATGCATTTTCTCTCTCATCAATTTCCTTATAAAAGTGACTTTTTCAAGCCAAATGAAAGGCTATTTCGGATTTTCTTCTTTCCCTTTCTTGCAAAACCGACCAAGGAGCTTAGGAGCAACAGGAGGACGAGCCCCAACCTTTTGGTAAGCCCTTGACCTTCGTTATTTATGATTTCATGGTGGAAATCGAAAATAAAGTATGGATTCCTTCTTATTTCGATCTCCTCTTCAACCCAGCCAACTTTTGCAATCAAAAGCTTGAGGACGAGCCTAGGGGGAGTTTCTAGAGCTTCATCCACCATTAATGGCATGAGCTTGGAGCTTTGGAGCTCAATTGGAGGCGGGTTTTATAACTTGAACCCAACCATGTTGATATTCTTCACTTTAATTGCTATAATCAGTGAAATACTTTTAATTCCGCAGTTTCTTGAAATAGTTGATGATATTATGAGTTCTAGTAGTTTCTTAGACCTGTTTCCATGAACTATAATAGTTAGAACTAAGGTCTAGAGCTTGAATATGATGGTATCATCTTATAAAACTGATATCGGGTGCAAGAACATAAGTAAGCACCTATAACCCGATATGATGTTGCACCTACATCACTTGAACGATATGGATATGAATGAATACTTTGTTGCACGATATGGGGGTGTATTATACACCTCTTACACGATAGGGAGTCAAGTATAGACTCCATGCACGATACAAGGTTAATTGTATACTTGTACGTTGAGGTGAAACCCTAATTTGGGTAACCCGATATAAGTGAGGTATAACAAGTGCTATTGCACGACATGGTTGCACGACATGGTTGCACGACATGGTCGCACGACATGGTTGCATGACATGGTTTCATGGCATGGTTGCACAACATGGTTACACGATAGGGTTGCACGATACACAACCCTAGACAACATGCTAGCCCGATATGGTGATAAGTTGATACCTCTTAAACATCATGGGCGACACATATATGTACCATGTGCCCGACACAATCAACCCTAAACCGACATGGGTGATGCAACCTAATGTTTGATGGTGTATCCGAATATGGTTTGGTACCCTATACTCCAAATAACTTGTATATTGGGTTTAGCCCGATATGGCAAACCCTAATCTGTCATGGATAACCCTAGATGGTGAACCACCTGATATGGTGAGTGTTTAAACACCTCTAACCCAAGAAACCTTGTAAAGGTGAGGGTAAGACACTCTTAAGGGTAATGAGTGTAAAACCAAGTGATGGTGTGGTTAATACCTTGATAGGTGAAACACCTAGAGAGGTTGATAATGGGCAACCCTATATCAACAATGTCTTAACTCGAGATGAGTCCATATCATTGATGATGGTTGGATAACTCAAATGTGTGACTTATGACCAATACATTACATGACAAATGTGATGAGCTAATGGATAAAGTATTAGGATGTGAAATACCCTAATACATGATAAGTTGTTGAACTTAAGTAAGATAATAGTGATGAGGGAAGTGATACATCAAGATATGATAGATATCACATCCATCACTCCAAGGTTGGTACACCTTAATGGACTTTAGATCCAATAAATTGGATAAATAACACATGAAGTGTGTCATGTAAATTGTTACATTGAGATGGAAAGTGAATAATGCACTTTGATAAGTGTAGGCTAATATACCTTGAGAAAGGGTTAAGCCAAGTTAATGAGTATGATGTAATCATATTCTAGTAAAGATGAGAGATATCTTTAATGGAACTAATCAATAATGCATAACAAATGCATGGATCCAATATATGATGTAAACCCTAATTGAGGCTGATTCCATGTATAAACCTAATAAGAGGTTGTTTACATTTGAAATCACTAATTAGGATGAATAGTAAACCCTAGTTGAGGGTGTATCCATGTGAAACCCTAATTGAGGGTGATTTCATGAGAAACCCTAATTGGGAATGATTAGTAAACCCTAATTATGGGCAATGTGATATGAAACCCTAATGAAGGGTGATGCTATATGCAATCTCTATTCTAATGAAGGGAGATGGTATGTGGAACCCTAATCCCTAATGAAAGAATATAATTCATACTTGAATATGATTTATGAGGTGAACCCCTGTAGCATGACCGTGTAAGGTAGCACGGCCGTGGTGGCTTCCCTTTGCACGACCGTTCCTGGTTGCACGACCATGGTGCTCTATGCTTGATTTAGAGATGATTTGAAAGTGACCTAACATGGTAGTTTTGTTAATTCCCAACTTAAGGATGTGAGAGAAACTCATACCTTGTGATGATAATCATTTAATGATACATGATGAAAGTAATAAGTATGAATGAATGCTTATGATATCATTATATGCTCCCATAGGAGTGTAGCATTGAATTAGGGTTGAAGTGATAATACAGATATGAAAACCTAATTGATAAGAAAGGAAAATCCTAACCCTAACTTTGGGTAAAAGGATGAAAAGCCCTAATTGATGGTAAACCCTAACCCTGGTAAGGGAATAGTGGTGTTACCTGGTATTGCATGATGTGATGTCAACTTGATAAGTCTATTATCATGTGTGACAATCATGCATGTCTCATGAGGTGATGATCATGGCAAGTATGAGCTATGATGTTTATTTGATAAGAGTTGATTGGCCATATGTGCCATTATGTTTTTGTTACTTAGAAAGAAGTAACAAGATTAATATGGGCTTGTAAGCCTTTGTTTTAAGTTGTTGCCTAGTGAGAGGTGACAAGATGTGAATGGCCTTGTGATCCAAGTGAATAAAGTTCTTGCCTAGTGAGAGGTTACAAGATATGAATGGCCTTTTGAGCCATGTGAACAAAGTTGTTGCCTAGTGAGAGGTGACAAGATGTGAATGGCCTTGTGAGCCATGTGAACAAAGTTGTTACCTAGTGAGAGGTGACAAGATGTGAATGGCCTTGTGATCCATGTGAATAAAGTTGTTGCCTAGTGAGAGGTGACAAGATGTGAATGGCCTTGTGAGCCATGTGAATAAAGTTGTTGCCTAGTGAGAGGTGACAAGATGTTAATGGCTTCTGAGCCATGAGAATAAGTATCTGATGAAAGTGGTACATGTCTCTTTATAGCATTTGTCTGAATAAAATATGTTTGAGAACTTGACTGATGCTAAAAGAATATGATAATGTACTTAATTAATCAAGTGAAATCTATTCATGTAGTGCTCTGACCATAGATCCATCATCGTCAGGAATAGGTGATGGTGAAACAGGTTGCTCTGTGGCATATCCTGGATTTCGTATATTTTTGAATATACGGGGGTCAATGGGCAAAAATATCCTTACGTCCTCTTGAAGTGATTGTGAGGAGGTAAACAAGAAACCTCTCAAATCCTTCATGAATAGGTCGGGATAGATGTATCACTAATCTCCCGATGATTTGGGCCAGATGCTGTACACATCTCCCAAGGTTAATACCGGATCGATGGAGATAAACATGAAATGTCATGATCGCGAAGAGAGAGCAGCTGACACTGCCTCTATAGCGAAGTTGCCAGTATACCCTGGCTAGCTATGTAGCAGAGACACGAGATGTCCTGCAGGTTCTCTCGCACTGACTGGGAGGAGTGAGGTCATGGGAACCCGGCTCTTCCCTAGACCTATGTATGGTACCGGTTTCGACTTCGCAATGGCCGGTTGGAGTATGAGCGATATACCTCATCTCCTCAGAGCTTAAATATGATTGTAAAATGTAATCAGCCGTATAGCATGTTTGCTTAAGGATTGAATACGGAGATTCATTGGCTGATGTTGCATTTCTTTGTGCATTCCTTAGGAGATAAATGTTATTTATGTCTCTTTATATTCTCTACAAAGTAGACAGATGAATTACTTATCTACCATGGGTAGATGCAATGCTCTCCTTGAGAATAGGAGATTATCTTATTCTATTCTATGATGAATGATTCTGCCTGATATGGTAAAAGTAACCCCTGCTCAGTTTTAATTTAATAAATTGCAATAACAATGTTTTGGCGAAGAGTTATCTCTCTCGCTGGGGCAATTTTCAATTGTCTCACCCCCGTGGGAAACATTTTTAGGTATGCATGGAAGGCAGGGTAGGAAATCCCTAAGAACAGAGAAAGAGCAGCAGAAACAACAACAACAAAGACAACAATGAGATCTCAGGTGGAGATATTGTCTATCAAGTCATATAGATAGTAGTCCTATGTGTCGTCTCTGTACTCTCAGGTCCTCAGAGTTCTAAATGATTCAATCGAAGTTTTGGCATAGTGCCTCAAAGTTTTTATACTACCTGTGTATATTTGTAACAGGGCAGTCAATGTTGTAATCCTTAAAAAGGAATTGTACAGGTCATGTACTTGTGAACCAGGATGTAAAGTTTTACTTTGGTTCTGAATGAAAGAGTTTTCCTGTGAATGGATCTCTTTGCAAAAAGTTTTAATTTTTAGTGATTTTCTCTAATTCCGCTGCAAATGATTTGCTTCTGCATGCTTTATTATTGTTAATGGCACTTGTTATCTTAACGATGGCGAGTGTCGTTACACTAATGGTGTATGTATAAGAGAGTTTTGGGTAAACATGTTTCATGGGTAGAGACCTATGAAGAGGATGTCATATAATGTTTTGGTTTGTGCATATGTGGCTAGATCATGTAAGGCTATTTCTAGTGTAAATGAGGTAATCTAAGAACCCTAAACGAAGGAGGGAGGATAAAGTATATGCATATGAGATGCTCATAGAGTTGAGTTAGCTCAGAGAGACAGAGCATGACAATACCCTTGTGGTGTGGGTCAGGAGAACCTCTTTTAGCCTAGGTAAAGTTTTGATATATGTTTGACAAGCCACTTGCACAAGTTTGATTGTCACAACCATGATATAATATATGTAAGGATGTGACCTAGTCTCGAGATGCGATATATATATATATATATATATATATATATATATATATATATATATATATATATATATATATAATATATATATATATATATATATATATATATATATATATACACACACACACACATATATGATGTGATGGAAATCTAGAAATGGTTTAATAAATATCAATGCGTATATGGTTAACCATGTACATGAAAAATGATGATAATATGAAATTGTTGGCTAATCTTGTGATGAAATCACTAGTAAATGTTGTAATTTATTATGAGCAATGAAATAAGAACATATGAATGAAACACGTTACATGAGGTGTTAGTCTTAGTACTTAAGAAAGATGAAGACTATAGCTTGACAAATAGTACAACATAATGTTGATGACACCTTGATATAATGGGTTAACTTTAGTAAACTCCTTTAGAACATGGAAATATGATGACGGAACCCTAATTAATGGGCAAAGATAAGGATTAAACCCTACATATGGAAGAAGATCGCTAGTTTTCCTTGGAGTAAGAGGATGGCTTAATTTTGAGGATGAAATTTCTTTTAAGATGTATATGATGTGAAAGATTGGGTTTTTGGCTTAATTCTGAGGAAGAAATTTCTTTTAAGGTGTGTAGGATGTGATAGAGTGAAATTTTTAGGTTCTTGGTTATTCAATTTAATAATTGAATCATGGGTTGAGGATTGGAATAATCAATTTGTGTCATTTCATGGTAAGCATTTGATTGGTAAAAAAGTGGTAAATTTTAGCATCAAAATATAACATAATGTGACCATGATGATCATAAAGATGTGGTCTTATATTCATGATTAATCGAGGTTCTTAGGAGAAGTTATGCAGGTTTGAATGTTATGAAATTATGTGCACCATTGATGTTTTTAGGACCAAGAATCACTTCTTACAAAAACTTAGGCTTGATCAACTGTTATGTCTTGTGCCCAAGTCAATCATTCTATGGGAGCATAGCCAAGGCATGGAAGTGTGGCACCATCCTAGCTTTCACATGGTTTGATCAGATGACAAAATACTCTCCTCCTACCATCACTCGAATGGAGAACGTGGGGGAGGATGAGGCAGAAACCTTCCCACCATCGCAAGTCGTGGCTCGGTGAAGTAACGTAAGTGGGCGGTTACTTCCTTGTATCACTAAGTGCTACATGCCAAAGTCTCATTTAGGGAAGTTGAGAAGATCTGAGGGAGAGCCAGTCACCCATCTCTACTACTTCTCCTCCATGAAGAGCAGGTGGTGATCGAGGTAGAGAGAAGAGAAAAAAGAATGTGAGATGGTGGTTGACTCATCGCCAAGATAGGGCCTCATTACGACGCCGCATCACTACAGGACATGGGAGCCACAGTCTCTACTTGGGATCTCAATTTGTGCAAGAGAGGGAGGGGAAACCGGGAGACAGTGACGGTGGGCACTGACTCACGTACCAAAATGTTCAGAAAATGAGTAAAACATAGTGGAATGGTAATATCAGGCTTTTGGTGCACTAATCTCAGTGATATCATGTAAGTTGTGAAATTCTTATTTCATAATAATAAATAGAAAAGATGGCCTAAAATTATGAGGACATGTCACTAAATCTATAATCATGTTTAGAATTCATATAATGTCATTATTATGATGTTGATCCATGAAATCATGTAATTTGCTTCATATGGCTATCAAGGGCTAATAAACCTAAATAAAATGTAATTAATGCATACATGCTCAATAAATGATGAAATTCAGAGAACACTCTCATATCAATAATTGGAAATTAATATGTAAATATGAGATCAATTTTATACATGAAATTCATGTTATACGAAGAGCACCCTTAATACATGTGATGTAACCCTAACATGGT
Organism: Alisma plantago-aquatica; assembly: GCA_963693085.1. Taxonomy (NCBI): domain Eukaryota; kingdom Viridiplantae; phylum Streptophyta; class Magnoliopsida; order Alismatales; family Alismataceae; genus Alisma; species Alisma plantago-aquatica. The sequence goes on along the minus strand of OY856409.1, from coordinate 670,893,200 downwards.
TAATGAAAGTGACATAATGTTAAGTCTATCCACATAATAATATGACACATGAGTAGATCCAGTTGATGAACTATAATATGGAATATGACATCAATAAGATAAATCCAAGATGAGAATACAAGTAATTATGAAAATATCCTAATGAGATAAGATAAAACCTAATGAACATGATTAGGGTTAAGATGAGATGTAAGATGATGGGAACTTGATGATGATATGTGGTCTTGTCTTAACCTGGGGTTGACAAGGATATAGATGACATCAGGAATGTGTTTTAGAATATCTCTTGATCAAGGTATGCCATTACCTCTTACTTGTCTTATTATACAATATGCTTGTGTTATATGTGTAGTAAAATACATGGCATATGACATTGGATGAAATGATTGTTCATGTAAGATATGTTGCATGATTTTCCATATTTATGACTATGAACACATGAAACATAAGATATGTGATCCATTATATGATAGAACTAAATCTCTTTGACAGAGTAGTGTATTGATGAAAGTACTAAATCACTTTAGCATAATAGTACATGTGAGCACTAAATCTCTTTGGCAGAATAGTGCATTTATGAAGTACTAAATCTCTTTGGCAGAATAGTACATGTGAGCACTAAATATCTTTGGTAGAATAGTGCATGTGGTTGATCAACTTTGCATATAATGGAAAATGAGCTTAAAATATGTGTTCTCTTTTGTTAATGAACATCTTTATACAAGCATACATTTTTCTTATATTTCCTTATAACTACCAAGTATTAGTTTTATTTATTGCCAAGATATGATGAGAGGTATATAAAAGACACGTAGGCGTACTTAGTACAATATTCTTGAATATTCTGCTGATGTGTACCACATGTAATCTTTTGTTTAGGTTGTGGTTATGCTCTTGAAGATCCTGTATAGTTGAGAGTTGTGTGGCGAGCTGATGTACAGGTGGACCTATTTTATTAAGATCCTGTTGTTTTAGAATGTGGTACATATATATTAATATGTTTGTTGTTTAATATGTAATATCAAATGATGTAACAATTCATGTTGTGATTATATGTTGAATGGTGAACATATGTGTATGGTTTTATTGTTGTTCATGTGCATGTGCTACTGATTATTTCCTTCTGGCTCCCTTGATTTTCTCTTTCTTAGCCTAGTGTGTGATGTTTAAATTGGGATTCTCAATGAGATGAGGGTTTCAATTTGGACGTCACACATCAAATTAAGTTTTAGAAAATTCAGGGACGTCATACACTCTTTCCTTCTTGATCCCCTAGATGGTCGACATGTCTCACAAACTGGTCATCTCAACTGGCAATGCATATCTTCAATGTCATTACAAGTAAAGAAACTATCCTATTGCTATTTTATTACATTGAATAAGTGAAACCTTGTGTTACATTTGACGGGAGAAAAGGTAGGAACAAAAACATTACATTTGGAAGAGGGGGGGAGAGGCTCGGTATGAAGACTGAGGTAAACAAGAACCAAACCATCTAGACACACACAGAACTAGGTATTGGCCATAACCATGCTACACATCCATCACCAAAATCGATTTTAAAGCAATACCTATAAATTATATATGTATCACGTCATATATATATATATATATATATATCAGTTTGGGATTATGTGGTCTTTGATCAGATACACATATGAGAGTAGTTTACATATTCACATCGTATGTAATAAATAAATGATAAAACCAAAATATGATCATATCAATTATCCAAAAACATAGTACATTGACGTGACTCTGACATCACTATTAGGAAATACGGGCATATAGTATAGTAGAGGAAACAAAAAATTTATCTATCTGTATTCCCATAACAACAAGATCACATCAACTAATATGAAATAAGAAGGATGGTTTTAGTGAGTTATACCTGGTCCAAGAGTAAGTCCAGAGATAAAACTCAATTCTTTGTAAATATTGAGAAGTTTTTCTTGGTTGGTCACTATGCAGCTCCGGTATTCACCACAAACAGTTATGCGTGCAACCTTTGTAACGACTCCGGTGGTCTCACCATGGACTGTAGGTTGACTTTTCTCTTTGAGCAGCAGCCAAAGGACTCCTTCCTCTAGATTAGTTGACACGGACCAACTAGAACTCTTATTGTTCATTAGGAATAGATAGGTTGGAGTTGTCCCTCTCATTGGTGTACTAGTCACCAACCTACTTCCCCACAACAACAACTTCTCAGATTCTCTCTCCCGTTGTCTATCCATCCATGTCAGGAAGGACTATCCTAGGCTCTCTTGGTTACCACAACCAGAGAGGACAATATTTTTCATAGGAATTGATTCTCAGTTGTCTATTTTGAGTCTTGGGAAGCCCCTATTACCCCTCCTTTCATAGACGAGGTTAGGGCCATTGTTCTTAGTCTATACGGGATTGTGTGGGAGTGGAAAGGACTAGAAGAGCTTGAACTCTTGCAACCTATGACAACCGAAAAATCCATTTTGCACATCCTAATGGTCATTTGGTGTACGAGACGACCATCTCTCACTGCCAAATGGCCGTTTGGTAGTTTCTTAATCACACACGAATTTAGAAATTTCTATTCCAATTAATATACATGTTAATTTTACTTGCTTCTCAAGTATATACAATCGAAGCTATTCAAGAAACATCCTGAACCTTTGTTCGACTAAACTGGGCCATCTCACCCAAAAGAGACACCCGTCTCACTCACCCAAATGACCATCTGGGGAGTTGGGCTGATCTGATTGGTTCAATCATATTGAATCGGTTGGTTCAAGGGTGAAACTAAGCCAATTTGATCCTTGATATGCCTGATCACCCAAATTGCCATCTAAACAATTTAGACGCTCGTTTGGCTACCCAAACAGTAGTGTCACTTAGTGAGATGATCATTTAGTAGACCAGGTCAGCCAATCGAGCGATTAGTTGCATGAATTGAATACCTAAACACTTTAGTAATCAATCCAATTGTTGTTCAAGATCAAAATTCTCTTCTAGATGAGTTCTATGTGTAACCCTATAGGTCTAATATCACCTTAGGAATGAATGTCCATAACTACATTATGAAATCACAACCTAAGAGTGGTTCCTAGGCAAACATCAGTGCTACCCAAGTGAAATGGAAAGTTGGAGAACAACTTCAATCTACAATCCATGTAAGGTTTTGCAGTGATTCTATAATTCCTTTTCCTATGATGTCCAAGATGAACTCGAGGCATGCTTGGTCATCCTCTCGATGTTCAATCAATGTTTCTTGAACCAAGAGTAGTCTGTCTTAGATAATATGACCTGAATATCATATATTGATTCACATGTTCATGCACATGCATTTCTCAGTCTCTCTTATCAAGTGGCCAGGATATCATACTCTAGTAGGAGGGTCAAATCCCATATCTATCAATCTATCCCCATGTGTCAAAGTCACCCAATCATCACCGTTATAACAACCCATGTTTCAGGACTGTATTTGATGATGTCAAAGAATTCCCAACGACATGTGATGAGTGTACCAATTTTAGGTCTAAGAATCACAATCACCACCTTCACTATGAGAGATAAACCGTGACCACCACAACCACATGTCACTCTAATATTGGCTCTGTCCGATACACTATTCCCTAACATGTATCTGTGTACTTGGTTTGATACTACCATATCATGACTTAGTGAGATTCAGTCATCAACCAACTCACACACCAGTCTTATGTACTACTGGTGTCTAATTGCCTTCCATTATAACAACCTACTAGGGACATGTTGAAAATATGTATATGCAATTTTAACATCCATATAATATCATTTCAACAAGGCTAGTCCTTTAAGACATATGTCATTAAGTAATATCATTCTCTAGACATTCACTCCATATCCTCATTATCTCATAACTGAGTGAAAAAGATGAATTGTAAGCTTTCCTTTATATATGTTGTTATTATTAATCAAATATTTTTAGGTAATTATTCCATGTCAATTATCATATGATTGGCTCTATGGGCATATTATCAACACATACACAGACACACACATATATATATTAGTTGAGATTGTATGTGGTGTTTAATCAAATATCCATTAATCATTTTATATATTCACTTTGCATGCAAGAAAGAAATGATAAAAATCTAATAATATTGATTAAACTCCAAAACATAGTAGATTGTTGTGGCTCTGATATAACTATAGGAAAATATGACCACAAATATGGAAGCAAAAACAAAATTTTTGTTTCCATATTCTCCTTTGACCAATGGATCTATTGTGGCAACCTATCATACAAAATGAGATTGCTCAGAAACCAAAACACAATCGGTCACCAATTCATCACATTTATTAAAATGGTGCATAATTAAAACCTAATTAAATTTAACAAACATGTCTATAAACATTTACACAGAGGCCCACCAAACAGCATAAAAACATATACCATACTAGGTATTTTTACAACTATTTCGTGGCCTCGACCAAAACATGTATACAAAAGGTATTGTCCATATATATAAGTCATGTACAAGCATATTCACCCTACCAAAATCTCGAGCTTATGTAAATTCTCTACCAAAACATCTCTTCCTAGACCAAAAAATACTAGGATGACTCTAGGACACACTAAAAACTAGTCAACCTTCTTCTTCTACTGATCTTCGAATGACTCCTCCTCACGTTCATGGGTCTGACGACACTAGTAATGATCACATAAAAAGATGTGGTGACCCACGAGGTGACACCCATGTCCCATGACCTAAATATTTACATAATAGTCAAAGGAAAATACAAGGCATAAGAACATTAGTACTGTTGATTTCTCTTACCACATTATATAACAACTACGTGTTAAAAGAAGAAAGGCAAGGGTTATCATCCAATATGAGTTGATGAATAACTCTAACAAGTATACTACATATCTGAATTAAATATTTAATGAAGAACTGGGTAGTTTGAGGTGTACCACTCAAACTACTAGTTGACCACCATGAAGGCATAGTCAACTCCATACAAGAACTAGGAGAGCCATAATACTAAGATCTCTTCCCCTCGGTCAGAATGAGTCAGTTGTGGTGACACAATTGGTCAAACTACAATCAACCTAGTCCACCCATGACACACATTCCACAACAGTAAAAACCATGGTATTTAGGTTGTATCATCTAAGGTACAACTACAACTATCCTCCATCACATCACATATACATATTTATCTAAGATACAACCTCGACTACAAAACCTTGGGGCCTAGATGATAAAGATATACCATCCCTGCACACACATATACTCAATAGCATAAGACTTAGAGTTTCCCTAATGGAATACTCATTTACTATCCAACAAGTTTTGATAGTTGTATAGTTCTGTGACATCCCTGAATTTTCTAAAACTTGATCTAATGTGTGACATCCAACTTGAAACTCTCACCTCAGTGAGAATCCCAATTTAAACACCCCACACTAGGCTAAGAAGAAGAAAATCAAAGGAGGTCAGAAGGAAATAATAGTAGTACATGCACATGAACAATAATAAAACCATACAACACATGTTCACCATTCAACATATAATTACATAATGAATTGTTACAACATCTGATATTACACGTTGAATAGCAAACTTCTACATATACATGTACTACCACTAAACAACAAGATCTTAAGACAATAGGTCCACATGTACATTAGCTCGCCATACAACTCACACTAATTTGGTTGTTCAAGAGCATATGTCCACAACCTAAACAAAATATTACATGTGATACACATCAATACAATATTCAAGAATATTGTACTGAGTACACCTATGTGTCTTTTTATATACCTCTCATTACTAAGCTTGGCAATAGGATAAAACTATTACTTGGTAGTTATAGAGAAATTGAAGAAAAATCATATACTTGGACAAATATGTTTATTAACAAAAGAGAACACAAATTTGAAGCACAATTTCCATCATATATCTTGTACATATTCCACCAAAGGGATGCTTTTAGGCCTTATGATCTCCTGCCAAAGAGTTAGATCATGTATACAATGTGATCTCCTACCAAAGTGTTAGATCACTTCAATGCACTATACTATCAAAGAGTTTAGTGATATCATATGATGGATCAAATATCTTATGTTTCATGTGTTCATAGACATAAGTATGAAAAAATCAAGTAACATATCATTCAAGAACAATCACTTCATCGAATACCATATGCAAGTATTTTTCTACAAGTATAATGCAAGCATAATGTGTAATAAACCAAGTAAGAGGTAATGGCATACCTTGATAAAAAATATCCTAATCACTTGTCATTGATGTCAACTATATGCTTGGCCAAACTTGATCAAGACAATACAATATATACCATCATCAGATTCTTATCATCTTAACCCTAGTTATGTCCATTTGGGTTTTACTTAGTTCAGTGGGATATGTACATCATTACTTGTATTCTTATCTTGGAATTATCTTACTGATGTCATATTCTAGATTATTTACTCATTAACTGATAATCATATTTTTCATCATTATGTGATCATATTAACATAGTTCACCTTAATTAGTTATATTAGGGTTACATAACATGTATTAAGGGTGATTTTCATATAACATGAATTATATGCATCTAACTAACCTCACAATTTCATGTTAACTTCTAGTTATGGATATGAGGGTGTTCCATGAGTTCCATTATTTATTGAACATGTATGTAATTATTGCGTTTTATTTAGGGTTACTATCCATAGATAGACATACTCTGTAAACTATATGATTCCATGCATCAACATCATAATATGTAATATTTTATGGATTGTATATCATATTTCATAATTACTAAAGAATTATCATAATTTTATGTCACTGTTTGCTATTTCTTACTCATGAAAATATCACTTTGCATATTACATGATATCCCAATTATTAGTGCATCAAAAGCCTGATATTATCATTCTACTATGTTCTACTCATTTTTCTGATAATTATGGTATATTATTTGTAATTTATGATAAATGAGATATTTATTATGATTTATCTAAGATATAAGCATTTACTGATATTGATAAGATTATTACCCATTCTAGCCTATCTGACGTCACCAAGTGTCTCTTTGGGTAGGGCAACCTTCATATCCGGGCTCATGTTGAGCCAGCTTATCCACATTGGTCTGGGCTCAGTTCACTGATGGTTTACAGTCTGGATTATTGTGGTTAGTGATTGGGCCACTTGGTTCATTAGCTGACCAATTGGTCCGCTCTTTTACTTGGTCACGGACTCCCGTGATCTGGATCGCGGCTCTATTCTTCTATGAACATGTCTACCGCTGCATCGTTTCTCTCTAAACAGAAACTGATGGTGTGATGGTACTCCTCACTATCCCTTGAAGTCACGATCAATTTTGAGGACATCTTACCAACCTCGTCGGCATCACTGATCCTTGATTTGCCTCTGGATCTCCACGTCTAGGATCTCACCGGACATGGTGACTGCCATAATGCTGGGGAAGGGGAAATCATCCCCATGCATGGAAGAAGTCAGGAAATCCTTCCCAAAGCACCACATTACCTCCTCGAGCTCATCCATGTCCTCCGTTCATAGTGAGAAGATCAATGAACAAGCCTCTAAGCTTCACCTTCTCCTCAGGTAAACCCAAGGTCGTCGGCCAAGGTACCAACTTTGTTGGGGTCTGTGAGAGTGTGGCATCAAATGCTCTAATCCTCACCTTCATTTTCTCCTACGCAATGACCGTCAGGGTCCCCTCCTTCTCTACGTCCTTATTCCTCATCTAACATGTTGGTCTACAATGGAGAAGTTTTTGAAAGGAGAAGGCAGTTCTCCCTCAACACAACACCAACACTTGTGATACAAGGGTCGGTGGGTTCCTTTTAATGATAGGAGCATAATTGTTTAGTCAGTATCACACATAACTCATTGTTCCTCCGCATGGGATCATGGTCAGTCGTGAATTTGAACAACTCCATTGGCTTTCTCTAACTGCAAGGTAGGAGACCATATCTTAGCCCTCCGTTAAGAGCATCCAAGGGTGACTAAGGCTCCATGTCCCCAATCCATGGCCTCTAGGCTTTAATAATCTACCAAGGTGCGTGACAAACACATCAAAAGGAGACCTAAGATAAATAATCAAAACATTGGTAAACACATACAACAATATTCACATTATTTCATGGTATTCAAACCTAAATGACTATCTCTAGAAAACTCCAATTACCACCAAACTTTAAACACAATTTAATACCTCTCAAGCTACATTCTAATCAATTTTGGTAAAAAAAATCAGCTATTTGATTATCCAATTTATTACTACAATAAGGCCTGAAATACAGATCTAAATCATGATATCAACCTCAATCAACCATCAAACTTTACCAAAATGCTTGGAACTATCAAATAACTCAACACTTGAATTTCAACATGTCATTAAGCATTCAAAAGGTTCCAAACGTCCACTCCATCACATCCTACACACCTTAAAAGATATTCCATCATTGAAGTTAAGCTAAAATCCATTCTTTCACAAGTTTAATGAATTAGTGCACTACATGATTAGGGTTTCACTTCATTATTAATCCAATTGGGTGATTTTAGTCTACTTAAATCAAGTTACATACAAACCCTATATTGTTTCTAAAAAAATAGTGGTTAATAACAACTCCAAAAGATATAAAACATATGAAACTGTTGGACAAAAATTGGACATTAGCATACCCTTTGTTTTGATGATGACAAACATTTCATTCTTTTGGATCTAACATGCTACTTGAGAATTTCAAGGTTCAAGTAAATAAGGAGATCATACTAAGTGGATAATTGAAGATGAATACTAATTGAAGACTAATGTGCTTAAATGTTTAATATTTTCATGATTGTACTCAATGTAAAAACTTATATAAGTGTATAATGTACAAGTACTTAGATATCATGTAAATCAAACATTAGATTTTCCCTATGCACCCAAAACCATATGTTACACTGACATGAAGACTTTAAGGTTTATAGGTTTCATATGAATCATCAATGGGGCCTCACAAACATTACAAATCCTTGCAAAAAGTCCTTCTCAGTCGACAATATTGTGGACCGAGATATTGCTGTTATAATAGATTTAACCAAGAGAGAAATAGACATATATCCCGCTGAACCCAGATAGTCATCCAGTCGACAATATTGTGTATCAGGAGTCATTAGGTCAACAATATTGTGGACTGAGAAATTTTTAGGAATAATGAACATTTTAGTCGTAGCCACCCAACTACTTTCTACCTAACAGATAGCTAAGCACTAATAACACTATAGAGACTCCCTAGAACGTCCCTAGACTTTTGCAAACCATTCATACAAATAAGGGAGTCCTAAGGACACCTAAAACACACAATCTACCCCTAAGCTTGCATTCTAGAGAGCAACAAATCTGAGAATCACTTGCTATCTTCTTCCTTGTGCTCAGTTGTGTCCTGTAGCTACTATATCCTAACCACCACATAGAAACATCCATATTAAGTGGATAGGAGATCTAAATGCTTGATATAGAAATCAAGGTGTTGTACTTCATTGGTTAAATATTTCTTTCTTTCAATCTATATCTTTTATATTGTACTTTGTTCACATTGATTACTCGTAGGGATGGAGGCTGTTGAAATGAGGTTGCTTGGTGCAAATTCAACAAAGTGAAGTTAGATCCAAGATGTGCTTGAGATTACTTCAAGAAGGACGCTTCTAATGAGGTTGGAGCTACTTCTAGGTGAAGGCTATCTCAGGGAAGTGGAGCTACTTCAAGGAAGTGAAGGTTGCTCTAAGGTTGCTTGAGGTTACTTCAAGAAGGCTGATTAAAAGGAGGTTGGAGCTAATTCTTGGCGAAGGCTATCTCAAGGTAGTGGAGCTACTTCAAGGTGGTCAAGGCTGCTCCAATATTGCTTGAGGTTATTTCAAGAAGGATGCTTCAAGGAGGTTGAGGCTACTTGAAGTTGAAGGCTACTTTGATTTGAAGGTGATTGTATTTTGTTGTAACATCCTTACAAGGTAAATAAAATAAATCACTTTAAAAATCCCAATTGGAAAAAATTGGGTAGTGGACAGACAACCTTTTATTCAAAGGTTGGAAGCACTCTAAATTGAAGTGTCTTCCTTGTTTCCTCCTCCTTCTTTGCAATGGGGGATGGCATACTTGACAAACTCAACCTTTAAGGGACTCATGTTACTCGGCCACCACCTTTTGATGGAAGCAACTACACCTACTAGAAAACAAGAATGCAATTCTACTTCCATAGAATCAGCCTAAAGCTATGGACAATGATATCTACACCTTATGTTCTTCCCACAACTGAATATGTAACATGGTATCCAAACATGGTAAAACAAGTTCAGATAAATGCAAAATTTATAGGCATAATATATTGTTGTATTTCTGTAAGTGAGTTTAATAGAATATCCTCATGCGATACAACTTATGATATAAGGCATAAACTTTCAATAACACATGAAGGTACCACCCACGTTAAATATTTAAAAATTAACATGCTTAAATAAAAGTTTCAAAAATTTCATATGCAACCTAATGAATCCATTAGTGACATGTATGAAAGGTTTTCTTCTATTGTATACAGTTTAAGTGCATTTCATAAGTATATAAGCAAAGATGATCAAGTGTCCAAAATCCTTAGATCTTTGCCTCTAAAATACAAGCCAAAGGTGGCGGACAAATAAGAAGCTAATTATCTCATAACAATGAGGATGGAGTAGCTCATTGGTAATCTAGACACTCATGAGGTCACCCTTGAAGAAGAAGAAAGATTGAGAGCCGAACACAAGAAGGAGAAAAGGAAGGACATTACTTTTAAAGGAGAAACTAATGACAGTAATGGAACAAATGGAGAAGATAGTGAAGAGGAAGCACTTATTGTATATGGTAAGCAATATTAAAGATTTAAATCTAAAAAATTCCTAGTGTTTCTTCTTCTTCCCTTTGGTGCTTAAATGAGGCAAGAAGGGACATTTAAAAAGTGTGCATCCTTAAGTCAAGAAGGGAAAGAAATCCTCTCTCAAGAAGAAAGAGAAGACATACAAAGCTTCCCGGGATGACTCAAGTGACGTTAGTGAGGGTGGAGAAGAAGTAGAATGTCTCATGACTAAAGAAGATAAGGTAATATGTTTCATTGCAACAATCTATGAAGAAGAAAATGAGGTAAGTCTTCTTGAATTATCTAAAATAGAGGTAGTCACTACTATTGAAGAATTACATGATAACTATGTTGATTGTAAAAAGAAATTAAAAAGGCTTACAAAAACTAATGATGATTTGTATGCTAAATTGAATGATCTTACTATTAAAAAAGAAAGTCTCATGTCTAAAAAGTTTACTTTGAAATCATCTATTAATGATTACACAATCAAGTTGCTTGATCTAGAAACCAAATATAATTTTCTTTCTCTAGAAAATGTTGAATTGATTGATAAGATGAATACCAATCAAGGTCAACTTATTCTATGTTCTCATTCAAATTATGATATCATTGTTAGAGAAAGAGATTCTTTGATTTCAAGTTTAGATCAAGCAAAGCAATATATTGCTAAGAAAATTGATGAAATTACTAAGTTACAAAAACATGTTGATAGTCCAAAGAGTAATAGTATTCTTAATGAAATCTTGGAAAACTCTTTTGAAAAAAAATAAAGAAGCGGTCTAGGCTATTAACCTAAGGAGAAATCCCACCAAAAGCCTAGAACTATAAAAACAAAAAAAAACCCAAAACCAAGGTCATGTATGTGCCTAAAGACAATCTAGATAAGAAGAATAATGAAATTGATTCTATTTCTTGTCATTACTATTTACATCTTGGATATTATTCATTCTCTTTACCATACAAGAAAAGGATGTTGACTTGGTGTGAATTCCTAAAACCCCAACTTATAAATGTTGAACATATTTGTTGATATTTGACCCGAACTTCACTTTGAAATTTATGATGTCTTATCTCAACTGAATTAATCTTGAACTTGCATATCTTTATATATTTTGATTGCTTAATTGTGTTATCAAAAAATAGTTGGATGATATGTTTACATTAGAAAAGTTGAATTTACTAAAAATGCAAAAAACTTCATCTCAATCAACAAAATGCTGAACTGAGATCTCTTTCGGTTGAAGAAAAGTTTGACCGAAGGTAGTTCTGTCAACATTGTTTTTACTGGAAAATCTTGTCGGTCGAAAAATAGTTCAACTGAGAATTCTTATGGTCAAAAAAAAGTTTGACCGAAGATTGTTCTGTCAAAACTATTTATTCAAAAATTAAATCATTCAATTACAATTAAATTTGGTGACTCAAACCAGTAATGGATTCTTCATATTAGATTGTTGTAAATATTTGAATAATTCTAAACAAAAGGGACGCTATATGGGGACCAAAAACTTTATACTTTGTAGTTTCATATGGGCTATAGAGATTTCCCCAATAAGCATATGATCACAAATATGAAGATTTCCACGCACATGGAGAAAAGGTAAAATTATTTGTCACATTTGAAGAAAGTTGCAAAGGTAAAACTATTGGCATAGGTGATGTTGGTACATTTTTTTGTGTGCTATTTGTAAAATAATTACATCATAGGTGCCATGAAAATGGTTACGACTCATAAGAAAATATCAAATTTATGTATTCTATGAGATCAAAAGTAAGACTTCTTGTCAAAAATAAAATTTCGCTCACTAGAACTCATTCACATAAATGTTGTTCTATAACAAAAGATGGTGAAGACAAATTTGATCTTGAAGACAAATTTGATCTTAAGTCACAAAAAGGCTTTATCCTGGAATATTCAACATCTAACAAAGCATCTAAGATTTATAAGTCTACATCTAAGAGAATTAAAGATGATTACAGACAACAAGGCTTAATCATATCTTAAAAGGATTTGAGTATTGACAATTTCTATATAAGCTTACCAAGAATAATGCATAAGATTCAATTCCTAGACGTAATGGAAAAACATTCATTGAAAGTAAATGGGCATGATGAAATAATCCAAATAAAGCTAGGATATAATGAAAAAAATTAGACTTTGATATAACTCATGCATTAATCGTTAAGACTTGAGGTCATTCATATGCCACTCATAAGGGCATTAAACTGTTCAATTGAATGTAAAAATTGTTTCCTTAAAAGGGTCATTAGAGTAGAAATCTATGTTGTTTATACTCATGACTTGAATCAAGATTGAATATGCATAAAAAAAGTACTTGACTAGTCACTTATGGATAAATAATAGAAAATGTTATATCTTGATTCATTCTAAGATAAAGCTGCACTAATGGGAAATATGCATAAATGACACTCGGCCAAAACGGAGTTCGAACGAGGGGCGCCCCTGTCGAAGTCATGGTTGACTAAAAATAAGCCTGAGGAAATGTTTATTTGTAAATCAAATCATTCACTTGCACCCAACATTGCCATATTAAATTGTAATTTTCTCATCAAGTTAAATACTTAGAATGAGAGAAATTTATAAATCTAAACAGTGCAAAAAACAAGATTTCTTAAAGATCATAAAAATTGACTCATAGTCTTACTTGATTAATTGATTTTAAACCTAGTTATGATTCTAAATACTTTAACATTTTTGCACTCACTGTTGTTACGAAATTAAGGGGGAGATCATACAATTCTTGGATATAGTCTTCATATCTTTTTAATCTAATTGGTTTCATTACACAAATTTGTGCTTAACATCCATTATATTTGGTTAGAGATACATTTATTGATTCTACTATGAGCATATCATATCACTTTAGTGCTTAACATCCATGTAAAGGTTTAAAAATTAATATAAAAATACATTCCTTGATCCTGCCATGAGCCTACAGGAATCCCATATCATTTCAGAGTTGAACATCCCTTGCAAATGGTTTAGAAATTAATCTTGGTTTTTGAATGGTGGCAAAATTTGACATTCTTTTTGAAGTGAACAATTGATTGGGAGTAATCAATTGAGGGACAGTCTTATTGAATTACATATGATTATCTTTTTGAAATGAAAAAGGGGGAGAAAAAAATATAAAAAATAAAGTAAATATCTTGGCTTGAAATAAGTTGGTGCTACATTGCCTTAAGAGATTAATATCATGTTACATATATCTTTAGGTATATTAGCACACATTTTATGAGATCAAAATAATCTATTCATCTCATGTATATCATAGGTATGAAACTCATTTCATTTTGAATATATTTTAGGAATGCTTGTCATCTTCATAAAGGGGGAGATTGTTGTCTGAATTTGACATTAGCATATCCTTTGTTTTGATGATGACAAACATTTCATTCTTGTGGATCTAACATGCTACTTGAGTATTTCACATTTCAAGGAAATAAGGAGATTATACTACGTGGATAATTGAAGATCAATATAAATTGAAGACCAATGCACTTAAATGTATAATATTTTCATGATTGTTCTCAATGTCCAATGCACTTAAATGTTTAATATTTTCATGATTGTACTCAATGTAAAAATTTGTACAAGTATATAATTTACAAGTACTTAGATATCATATAAATCAAGCGATGAATTTTCCCAATACATCTAAAACCCTATCTTGCACTCACATGAATACTTTAGGGTTGATAGGTTTCATATGAGTCATCAATAGGACCTCACCAACTTTGTAAATACTTGCAAAAAGTCCTTCTTATTCAACAATATTGTAGACCGAGATATAGTTGTTGTAATAGGTTTAAACATGGGAAAAATTGACATATATCCAGCAAAACCCAGATAGTCATCCTGTAAAAAATATTATGGACCGAGAGTCATCCGGTCGACAATATTGTAGACCGAGAAAATTTATGGAAAGTTTGTATTTCATGGACATTTTAGCCATTGCAACCTAACTACTTTCCACCCAATGTATAGTTAAGCACTAAGAACACTCTAGAGACTCCCTAGAACATCCCTAAACACTTGCAAACCATTCCTATAAATAGTGGAGGCCTTAGGACACCTAAAGCATACAAGATATACTTGAGCATCCATTCTAGAGAGAAACAAAGATGAAATTCACTTGCTATCTTCTTCCTTATGCTCCAATGTTATGTCCTATAGCTACTATCTCCTAATCACCACATAGCAACGCCCATATTAAGTGAATAGGACATATAAATGCTTGATATAGGAATCATAGAGTTTTACTTCATGGTTAAGTATTTCTTTTTTCCAATTTGTTTGTTTTATATTGTACTTTGTTCTCCTTGACTACTCCTAGGGATGGAGGCTGTTGAAAGGAGGTTTCTTGGTGCTACTTCAACAAAGTGAAGGCTACTCCAAGGTATTCTTGAGGTTACTTCAAGAAGGTTGCTTCAAAGGAGGTTGGAGCTGCTTCTAGGTGAAGGCTTCCTCAATGAGGTGGAGTTACTTTAAGGAAGTGAAGGATGCTTTAAGGTTTCTTGAGGTTACTTAAAGAAGGCTTCTTCAACGGAAGTTGGAGATACTTCTATGTGAAGGCTATCTCAAGGTGGTGGGTGTCTTCAAGGTGGTGAAGGCTGTTCCAAGATTGCTTGAGATTAATTCAAGAAGGCTTCTTCAAGTAGGTTGAGGATACTTCAAGGTGAAGGATACTTTGAGTTGAACGTGATCATATTTTATTATAACATCAATGTGAGGTAAATAAAATAAATAACTTTCAAAATCCCAATTGGAAACAATTGGGTAGGGGACTGACAACCTTTGATTCTAAGGTTGGAACCACTCTAAATCAAGATGTCTTCCTTATTTCCTCCTCCTTCTTTGCCTTAAGTTTTTAATTAAATTTCAAAAGTATTAAAATCTCTATTCACCCCCCTCTAGATCTTTCAAAAACATATTCCTTGTTAGAACATCATGAAATAAGAGTCCATTGTCATCCTTGAAAAAGGACCAACTTCCACCTTCTGAGCGGGTGATTCTAATGATTGAAAAACTCTTCATTATGGCCTATAATGTTTAGCAATGATGTTGAGCATCCAAAACACCCCACAAATGCCATTTCAAACATAAATCATTGCTCTCTGCAAGAACATCATTATCATTCAACACTTTACATAGAGTTCAACAAGTCTCCAACACACTTTTTGCATACAAACTTGCATAAGGGTTGATCAATCATACATGTTACGATATTTTCAAGAGTAACACATCAGGTTACCTTAATATGAATTTAACTATTCATCATTTCAATCATCAAAGGAAGGTACAAGTACTAAAACATAATCATGTTATCAATATAAGGAGATTTTAAGGTGTGTGTTAGATTTGTATCACCCAATCAACATATATTGTTAATCCATCGATTCATTTGAAACACATAGGCAACCCATAGGATCATTAAGGCACATAGTAAAAATATCAAATTGATGACTCTATCATAACCATTGGTTAATTGTGGACAACAAAAGCCATCAGTTCTTTCATGGACTTAGTGAAAGTAGTTGATTTATTAACTAGGTTAAAACATCATTTTATTATCATACTTAGGTGATCCATATATTCTTTTAACACATATGGTAAGACCATCAATTCATTGTTAGACATAGTCAAAAATCTAACTTCTTATACGTAGAATACCCTTTGGTTTATTGATGTACCTAGCTAGGTATGAGACTATAGGATTATTATGGTACTTAACCAAAAGAAAACCATCAATTTATTGAGAGACTTAGTAAAAAAACCGGATCATATATCTAGCATACCCAGTGGTTCATGGATGGACTTAAACAAAACCATCGATTCATTAACTTAACAATTGGTTTATTAACCTAGGTGAAGTTGTTAGTTCATTGACCAAGTAGTGTGAATGATTTCTACACTATGTTAAGCCATCATTTCCTATTCTTAATAAAGCCATCAGTTAGAATATTATCTAATACCATTGTTTATTTTACTTAGTGGAATCACCAACTCCTAAACAAAACAAGCCATCAGTTTGTACTTAAATGAAATTGATTTGTTCTTCTTATGTGAAACCATTGTTTCATTACCTTCCAGGCCAAAATAGTCATGTCCATAATAGAGGGGGGAATGATCGCATAATCCTAGGGTAGTTTAATAACACTGACTATTTTTCATGTACGTGAAATAGTCTATAAAGGCTCATCTTTTACCATATTACCAAGTTATAGGGTAAATTTTTTATAGAACAAGTTACAAGTAGGCAAGAAACTTTGAACGTTTGACTCAAGGATGAAGAAGAACGTCCAAACATAAAGGTATCTTAGAGAGAGAGGATGAACCCTAACTCACACTCCCAAATCTCTATAATAGCTCCTCTCCTCAAGAACAATATGAAATTAGGGAAAAAGGGAGAGGAAAAGGAGATCTTCAACCACATGCACCACTTCTCAAAAAGACCAGTAGGGTTTCATCCAAGAAAGAAGAGAGAAGAGAGAAAACAACTAGAAACTAGATACACCCAATCCTCATCCTCTAAGAATGGGTTTTGGCCTCACTTGAAACAAGAACAAGAGAGAGAAGGAAAATGTTCATTTGGGTGAGAGGTGAAGAGTATATATATCCAAAGGGAGAGAGAAGGGAGTCAAAAGGTTGAAACTAGCTTGCCCGTGCCCAAAAGTCAAAATCTATTTTTACCATGTATATCAAAAGTTCCATTGAATCTTTCACCAAGGCTACCAATCAGTTCATGCCTTAATGAACTCATCAAGGTTATCATTAGTGAAACCATCGAATTGTTCACCGTACTTGGTCATTTTGCCAACTCTAACCCTCCATCAGATTATGTACTCCAACTAGGGTAACCATTTATTTCATGGTGTCAAGGGAAAGCCATGGATCCTAAAACTAAAAGGAGGAACCATCAGATAATTCACCTACTTGGTGATACCATTGGATCCTCAACATCCTTAAAAAAACCATCGATTCTCATACTTAGGTGAGAAATCATAAGTTTTCAACCTACATAGGGAACGAGCAAATGCTCTGATGTGTATCTATGTATCCAAAGGTGAAAATAACTCAAAAATTAAGAAGAGTACTATGAATCATATCATGCATGAGAGAAAATTTTAGATAACTCCCTAGAAATGGGAAAATTGCATAAAGGCCCATATAAGCACTTAATTGAAAAACAAAAGCAAACAACGTTTGATTTATACCAAACTTGAAGCATAGCTTTATCATATGATTTCAAAACATAAGTTATGGTTTAATTTAGGATTTAGTTACCCAATTAAGTTAGGTAAGAATGTTTAATAATAAATCTAGGCTAGGGGTCTTACAACCATAAACCTTAATAGGGATTTCCCCTCCGCAATCATAAGCAATCAAGGACTGGTACTTCCTACACATCTCATCCTCTAACTCCCATGTGGCTTCCTCCACTCCATGGTGACTCCAAAACACCTTCACTATGACTATATCCTTATTCCTCAACTTCTTCACTCACTTATCTAGGATTAAGATATGACCCTCAACATCTGTAACATCCTCATCTAACTCAACCTCCACTAGCTATAACTTCTGCTATGCATTTGGGTGTCACGTTCTCAACATAGAAACATGGAAAACATTGTGCAATTTGTGAAATTCTGACAGTAACTCTACCTTGTACACTACCATTTCAACTCATACCAACATAGGATAGGGTCCCATAAATATAGGAGCCAACTTATCCTTTTTACCCAACCTCAACACATCTTTCCAAGGTGAAACCTTGAGACACACACAATCTTAAACTTAGAACTTTGCGGCCTATGACACTTATCAACATATGACTTCTATCTGTCATGAACTGTCTCCTATTGTTGCTAGATCGCTCTAATCTTTTCTATAGTTTGTTGCACTAACTCAAGACCGAAAAGCAATAGTCACCTATTTCATACCAAAACATGGGTGACCTACACCGCCTATAGTATAAAGCCTCATAAGTTGCCATGCCTATACTACTCTAATAGTTATTTTTGTAGGAAAACTCAATCAAACTCAGGTGGAAATTCCAACTTCTAGGAAACTAGAGCACACATTCTCTCAAAAGATCCTCTAACATATTAGTGGTCCTTTCTGACTGACAATCTATCTAAGGGTGAAAGGTTGTGCTAAACATCAAGTGTGTCCCCAATGTTGTATGCAAACTTTCCCAGAACCTTCTGCAAAATAAGTACATCTATCTAACATTAGGGTAACTACTATGCCATGCAGATGAACTCATCAAAATATATCAGATCCAACTTCTCTACTGTGTAAGTTATTTTAATCAGAAAAAAGTGAGATGACTTTGTCAATTGATCAACTATCGTCCAAATGGAATCATGACCTTTTCCTATACTTTGAAGCCCAACCACAGAGTCCATGGTTATGTGATTAGATTTCCACTATGGAATTATCGAAGGATGTAACGTCCCAATGGGCTTCTAATGCTTTAACTTGACATGTTGACAAATTGGACACTTGGCAACAAATTATGCTACATTATGGGCTTCAAGAGTGGCCACCAATATAAATTTGTCATATTATGATGCATCTTTATACTGCCAGGATTTCTCAAGTATATTGAGGAATGAGCCTCCTAAAGTACCATCTCCCTATGATTGCCAATGTCAAATACCACTATTCTACTGTGGAACCATATTGTCCCATCATTTAACTCATGGAATCCATCATGCTTCTTGCTACTAAGATCTAGTTTGATATTTTAGAAGATCTAGTTTGATATTCTATATCATAGTATCAACCTTAGGTGCATATCTGATATGTTGTATTAATGTCAATTTTACCAGTAACTATGCCAACAGTCCTGTGAACAAGGGAAATTCCAACTACACATTGATATGCCAAAGTGACACTAGCATATCCCACTTGTGACACGCCATGGAGTGTAACTATGCTTTATCTATAGGTGCTAATGAAGATGACTTCCCACTCAGTGCATCATTGGAGACAACATTCACCTTCCCTGGATGGTAGTCTATTATAGAGTCATAGTCCTTGATTAGATCCATCCACCTTCTTTGTCTCATGTTCTGCTCCTACTTTGGGAAGATATACTAAAGGTTCTTATAATCGATGAAGATTTGACACTTCTCCCCATACAAGTAGTGCCTCAAATCTTCAAGGAAAGAACTACATCATCTAACTCTAGGTCATGAGTTTGGTAGTTCTCCTTGTGTTTCTTAAGCTACCGTGAAGCAAAATTTGTCACATTATTTTCTAGCATCAACACACATCCCAAGACATTCTTCAAGGCATCACAAAAAATGATGTAGCCTTACCCTTTCTCTAGAAACACTAACATTGGATCACACATCAACTTCTCCTTTAATAACTAAAAAGAAGGTTGGCACTTGTCATCCTAGACAAAAGGAACACCCTTCCTAGTTAGATTGGTCAAGGGTAGGACAACAACACTGAAGTTCTTAATAAACCCCATGTAGTATCCAGCCAAACCTAGGAAGCTTCAAACCTCAATTCGTGTCTTGGGCTTCTCCCACTCTAACACTAAATTCACCTTTCGAGGGGTTACACAAACACCCTTGATAGAGATGACCAGTAAGAAAAGACATATCAGTCATATAAAACTCACACTTATTGAACTTGGCATACAACTATTGCTACCTCAACAACTCCAATGCTTGAACAAGATGTTGTTCATGTTACTGACTATCTCTATAGTAAATCAAGATGTCATCAATGAACAAAACTATGAAATGATTATGATATGGTCTAAATACTCTATTCATCAAGTCCAAAAACGTTATTGGTGCATTGGTAAGCAAAATTTCATAACCACAAACTCATAATGACCATACCTAGTCCTAAAAGTAGTCTTAGGTATGCCATCCACCTTGATCCTTTACTAGTGATATCCTGACCTCAAGCCATTCTTAGAAAATAATTTAGCACCTCTAATCTAATAAAAAAAAAACATTTTTCCTCAGTAACAAGTACTTGTTCTTCACTGTGAGATTGTTCAACTGTCAAAAATCTATACAAAGCCTCATAGAACAATCCTTTTTCTTCACCAACAACACCAGTGCACCCCAAGGGGAAGGATCAATCATGTGAAATCATTCTCCAACAACTCCTACAATTGTTTCTTCAACTTCTTCATCTAAGCTAGTGCCATCTTATAGAATGACTCAACAATGGGTTGTGTACCAACAACTAGATTGATGTCAAAGTCAATCTCTCTTGGAGGTGGAACACTAGAAAATCATATGAAAAGACAATTTCAAACTCAAGCACCACAAGTACATCCTAGAAACAAGCACTCAAAGATTGGTATCTAAAACACATGCTGAGAAAGAATCACACCCTTGTCACATCAACTTCTTTGCTATCATAGACAATACTAGACATGTAAGAAGAATCTGACTATCTCCTTGGAAAGCCTAGGAGACATCCCCATCACCAAATGTCACAAACTTCAAACTACAACCCAAAATAACCTTGTACTTTTATAAGGTATCCATCCCTACGATCATCTTGAATTCATGCAAATCAAGTGACATAAAATCCACACAAATGTTGCATCCCAAGAAAGAAAGAATGCAAGATTAAAACTCCTCCTATAATAATAAAGAGGAACCAAATAATGGGGTTTTTGGCAAGAGGCTATCAGATCTACTACAAAAAGGCAAATTACAACTATTTATTAACTATATGGTGATAAATAAGTGTGTTGCATTTGGGTCAACCAAAAGAAATACAAAAGAAGAAGTAGAAAAGTCAGAATGAAAAAGTTGCATCTGACCTATCACAACTTGTGGGTTGACCACTCCTTCTGACTGACTCATAGTGTAGAATATAAGCATGTATTTGGCATGGGACTGAAACCTAGTTTCAACTTGTTGCCTAGTGTTGTTACAACCCCAATTTTTGGGTTCATTTGGTGAGAAATGTGATTTCTCATAATAAAGATAAATGAACAAATAATGATGTCTTTTGATTGAATGCATGAATTTTGTTTACAATAGCCTTGATGATTGTGTTGTGGGCTTTATTGGCTATTGGGCCCAATAATAAGGAAATTCAATTAATTAATGAATAATTGAGAATTTGAGAAAAGAACGATGTGGAAACCTCTAGAAGGAAAAAGAATGTGATCGAAAGATGATTTCATGCCTCTTGGGTTCCTTGGGTTCTAAGGAGTCCAAAGTTGAATAGAGAATGCAATAAGAAAAGAAAGGATCAATTAGATATTTCTTTATTATGAAAGAAATTGAAAACAATGATAAAATGTGGAAAATAAGTGAAAAGAGGTACAATTGAGTTATCCTTTATGGATTTTCGTATCCAAATAATTTCTAATATTAAAAGGAATTCCAATGAGGAAAATAAAAAGAAAAGATAAAGAGAAATCCTCAAAAAGAGATATTTTAATAATAAATAAACAAGATAGGAGAAATAATGGATAAAAGATAAGTAAAAGGCTAAGGAATATTCCCAATATGGGATTTCGAGCCATTAAGGTTCCTTGAGGTTCAAGAAACTCAGAATAATAATTTAATGGCAAGAGATAGATAAAATATGTGAGAAATATATATAATTAAGTGATAACTTGCATATAAAGAAAAGTATCTCATACTTTTGATTTTAAGTCCCCAGTTTGGTACACACGTGGATTAAGTTATTATAGACTTTTCCCTAAAATTGAGATTAAAATGATAAACGGTTTGGGAGATATGGATTTTGTAAATTTCCATATAGTGAGAGGATCGATATTAATAATATTCATTTCCTATTTTGTGTTTTGGGCACGCAACAATAGCCCTTAGATCTAGGATCAACAGTGGCTGCGCCATCACCTACATCGGGTAGGAAACAGAAAGAACAAGTAGGTCAGGAAACTTTCCTGATCAGATTTGTCTACACTCAATGAATGTGCAAGGATAAAACCTGTATTGAGAGATTCAGGAGAAGAAATCGCACCAGGCCATCCTAGGTTTTTCTAGGTTTGGAGGTCTCTAGAAGTTTTGCCTTTTTTTTCTGACGTGGTGGATCTAACTCTCGATCCTATTAGATATATAAGGGAATTAGCGCCCAATGCAATGGATTGGACTAGTCATAAGACTCGGTCGAAGTTAGGGTATCCATCCCAGCCTCCAATCCTGCCAACTAGTCTCTGCTTTCTTCCCTTCCTCTTCCTCTGTTCTACGGGTGAGATACCAGGCCGCCTCTCTTATATATACCACTACGAGAGGAATTGGTAGGTTCTATTAATTCAAGAGGAGCTGGTAGAGGTGATGGAGATTTTCGTGAAGGTTTTGGGCACTGGAAGCCGAAGTCAACTCAGCCGCTGAACGGCCAAGCCGCCACTCACGTAGGCTACTACGAGCGGGAGGAAGAAGATGAAGACATGTAGATTACTAGTTTGCCCTTGTGTGATGTGTTGGGAGTCGGGGGCCTTAGGGTCTTTCCGCTAGCCTTGCAGGCCCAAATAAAAGAAAAGCAAAAACCTAGTAAAGGGATGATGTGGCAGTAGCCTATTGGTTAGTTAATCCTTATCTTGTTTAATTTCTAGAAAATAATTGGTAGCTCTGATGAAAATGAGTTATACATGAAAGTTGCATAGAAAAGTGTAAGGAATCCAATAAAAATACTTTAACTGACAAGTTTTGCTTCTAGTTCAAAAACTACACAAAGTTAGTAACTTTAATGCTATAAGTGTAATCAAAACCCTAAATGATGATTAGCGAATAGTTTGATTACTTAAGTTGGTATTATGAATTAACATTTACCCTTTGGCATAAAATGGATAATATGAATCCAATTTGAGTTAAAAACCCATGTTTTGATTAATTAGGGCGCTATGACTAAGAAACTGCAATGTTGGGCCTAAAAGCCCTAATATTGAGTAATATGTCTTTAATGACTTCTATTTCAAGAATACAAATATCTTAAACAGAGATATTGATCTGAAGTTTAATTAAGAAGCCTCAGAATAGAAAACTTAAAGAGAAAGTTTTAATTTGTTTTAAAGTCTCATATGAGTGAAGATATACTTGAAAACCTACAAACCCTAATCTAGGTGTTTATGACTTTAATACGATATGTTTTGAAATCTTATGTGTAAGATGAAGTTAGAACTAATCGTAAGTCAGATTGGTATAAGGAGGCTTAGATGTGAATGACTAAGTAATTAAGGTTTTGGAACATGGAAACAGTGTTTTAGGGTTTACTTGACCTAAAAGGTAAAGGTTAAAAGGAGAATATAAAGAACGTTAAGGAAAAACCTAATTCAACTTAGGCACACCCTAAGGGGGAATTCCGATTCAATAAAGTAAGTGCATAATGAACATATGAGTAATTAGATTGCACATGTTTTCTAAGTTTCTTGTTGTGCCTGTTTGATTGGGGTGATTGGTTGCCTGGCTTGGTTGGCTGTTTGATTAATTGGATATTCTGCTTACAATCTGTGAAACTTTCAAATCAGGTATGTGGTTAATTATGAATAACTACCTTAGTAGCCCGAGGATTTTCCAGATGGTTAATCGCATTGAATGCAAATTATCAGTTTGGATGTTCATACATGCAAATCATAAAGTCACTATGATTATCACCTGAATAATAGAAGTATGTATTCTCACACCTACATGCCACCCTAATAGATGATGCCAAGTGTCCGACCCAGATGGGTAGACCAATGGGCACCATGAGTGGTGACCCCAGTCACCAAGCTCAAAAATGAGAAGGTGGCCTATGATATTGAATGACTAGAGGGCACCATGAGTGGTGACCCCAGGCACCAAGCTCAGGATTGAGAAGGTGGCCTTAAGTCATTGGCAAAAGAAACCCTAAGGTGGGTATGCCAGGGTTAGGGAAAAAGTGGTGGAGAATGTCATACTGGAAAGTGTAAAATTGGCTTGTTAATTATCTTGTTTGTGATAATTAGATTGTTATCCATAAATGCAAATTTTTGGTTGTCCCCACATACCAATATATTTTGATATGCTGACCGACGTTTTGTTTGTCGGCGTTTTAGGTATAACCCTAAAATCAACAAACAGTAAAGTGACACATTGTGAAAATAAAACATAAAGTGCAAGGAGGATTAGATAGAGTAGATTCAAGCTTGGATAGATAGATTTCCAAAGTTTTAAAAGGTATGCAAAGTTTTATTTTAATACCAGATTTTAGTTTAGTTAGTAGAATTTCATAATTATTATTGATTATTTATCGAACCTTTCATCCTGTAAACTGGGAACCGACCTTTTGGTCTCCCTTAATTGGGGGTTACCGGAAGGCGGGGTCATTACAATTGGTATCAGAGCGATGGTTCCTCACTTAATCTTTAATAATTATTGAATTTTATAAATTCTGTAGAACCCAAGGGAGTTATTAGAGGATTATTCAAAATGCAGAGGTGTCTAAAAAAGGATCACGACGGAGGGTTGGAAATATTTTCCTCCGCACCGCTAGTCAGAATATGAGGACTCCCAGATCCGTGTGACTGTCTGGCCAAAGTCTTAGGGTATGATTCAAAATAAGATACCTTTAGGACTCTCTCATCTTGTTCATCCCTTCTCAACTCAAATTCTGTTAAGGACCTTAAGGATTAGGGTTTTCTCTCTTCTCCTCACCCTCTTGAGGTATGGGTAAGGTTAATAAGGTCTAAGGAATCCTCCACCAAATTAATGAAAAGCATGTAAATAAGATGTCATGGACATAAGCTTAATAGATTAAGCACAAACTAAAAAATAGATACATGCTTAGGTCGTATGACACGATTTTTCATTGCCCTCAGGAGTGACCTGAGGATAAACCTCCTTGTCAGGAGGATGAGTAGAGAGAGTTAGTCTTGGAGGTAGAGACCCCCATTAAAAGTAGAGACCTAGCACATCCTTTGAGGATGATTTTAACCCTAACCCTAAGTAAAGGTTAGAGAGAGAGATGACATGATGATTTAGATGTCATGGTAGACCAGGTATTTGGATAGACATACCTTGGATGCCATATGAGCCATGAGAGGTTAGATGACCTAGTGCCTTTGGCGACCCAACCCTGGAAAGGGTCGTGCATGTAAGGATGAAGGATAGCTCCTTCGTTGATGAGGTTAGTGAAGCACCTATAGAAACCCTTTGGGCTTATGCAAGTAGGGGATAATATGCACCCATAGTACATCAGTGATACAGTAGTAGGTTGAAACCTTGGCTAGTAGGTATGATGGATAGCTTATGAGATAAGCATAAAGAACTAAGGGTAACCTCAAGTAAACATAAGTTAAACATAGGCATCACCCATGTAGAGGTATGCTTGTGAGCTTGATCCTTCATGGAGAGAGGACCTCTAGTATTAAGGCTAGATGTGGAGTTAGCTCTAGAGAGAGAAAGCATGAATCAAGCAAAAAGGTTGGAAGCTTAGATTCTGAGACATGAGGAATAGTGGGGAGTTGAGGATGATGTGACCTAAGTGGATGATAGTGGTAGCCTCGTGCTTGATCCTTGGAGGCTGATGATATCTTGGTGGCCTTTAGAGGAACCAAACCCTAGAGAGAGGACGAGGCTTGTGGTACCTATGGTCCTATGGTATAGGTGTTTACCTACTAAGTGGAGACAAAGAGTGCCCCAGACTCTAAGGAGGTTTAAGTAACCAGTTGTGAGGCATTATATCTAGTTGGTTGTCCTTGAGGAGGACTCAACTCTGAGGTGTTTCTCATATAAAAGGATCATGGGAGTACATGACATACCTTGGACATGCTTGATTCGTGGTTACGAGATTGAGTATGCAGTTGGATACCCAAAGGAGAACCTAGGGTTCCTAAGCCTAAGAGGGGAAGCAGTGTATCCGATGCTCATGATGAGATTTGAGTCTCTATAGTTTCGAGCATGGTACTCCTCATGGGTAGAGGTAAAGGAAACCCCTTAAGTTAAGGGTATGTTTGATGAACCCCTCACAAATAAGTTGATCTAATGTTGAGGAAAGAGAACAAGTATGACCTAGCATGGTTTAATAGGTAGTCTGCTTGTGCCTTTGTAGCTGCTGGGTTAGGCATGCTCATGTGAATGTAAACCCTAAGGACAATTGTGACCTTGTTGTCAAGAGTTGTAGCTTCCTCCCATCTTGGGAGAGGGACCCTTTGGTTGGGTGTTTACCAGTTTTGTGGGTTTTGAGGAAACCTAAAGAGGTCTCATAGGATCTTGAGAAGCTAAGTGAAGAGTACATGGTAAGAGAATAAACCTGTAGACCCCTAGATAACCAACTCTAAGTGCTTGTGGAGGTGTTACCATGGAGGTAACCAGTATGGGGCCTGACCAAGGTAGGCAGGTCGCCATGACCCCTGTGAAAGGATGAAAGTTAGCCCAGGATTGCAGAGAGAGATGATGAAGGCTTGGGTAAGGTTCTAACTTGGACATGTACTATGTTAGAATCCTAGGGTCAGGTAGGGATAAGACCGATGGAAGTAGGAGTTGCCTAATTCCCTAGTTGCACATGACCATAGGGTCAAGAGGTAACAACTATCATTGTCTGAGGGTCATGGGTTAGGAAATTGATTACCTTCATGAACTCATGCGACCCAAAGGGCAGATGAGTAGGACACTCTCTAGATGCATAACGAAAAAGGGATGACCCCAAAAGTATCAGCACCCTATAGACCTAGAGGATATGACCAAGGATTGTGTAGTGACCCATGTAGGTTCCAGATCAGTTTTCCATGGAAGTGACTTTGATATCAAGATGGTTGTGATGTTGAGACATACGATACACGTTTCAACTTAAAGGTGTACTGGCAAGGTGGGATGTACCATCTCTACTCTTGGAATAGGAAGAACTCTGTATTTGGACTGTAGCCAAATACTTATTTCCTCTTGTTATGGGAGTGAGAGATAGGACAATACACATGTCATACACCAAGGATAAAGATGATGTGAGTTGGAACATTTCTATGAGGTATGAGGATAGGGATGATAACATACCCTGGTGGAGTGAATGATACATGGATGGTTTACAAACACTAAGAGGAATAGTGAAGTCATATTATGAAGATGTTTTATCATGAGCTATGTGGAATTTTAAAGTTATGAAAGGTTGAGTTTGATCACCATGAGGATGATCTCAGAAGTTTCTTGATGAAGACAAACTTAGAGTTTGAGATGAGATGATAAGTGGAATACATGGAGGTGTATGTCTTCAACATTACCTAACACCTAAGGAGGTGAAGTGGTAATGAATGCTCTATTTGAGATATAGCTGCCTAGTTTAGCTAGAGGCTAGAAGAAGTTGAGGTTGTTCGACTAACCCTATGTTTGGAAAGAAGATGTGTTTTGGCTAACACTCGAATGTAACAAGATATGTTGAACAAGTTAATGGTTGTTTGGTTAGCCAGTTTAGTCCTTGATGTAGTGAAAGGATGGTGATAGAACCTCAGATGCACTTCTTTGGATAGGAAGGTAATAAAACTTTGATGAGAGTGGTCTAGGGCTTCTGAGGAATTGATCTTGAGGAATCATGACATATAGGAAATCATGATTTT
Source organism: Alisma plantago-aquatica (assembly GCA_963693085.1). Classification (NCBI taxonomy): domain Eukaryota; kingdom Viridiplantae; phylum Streptophyta; class Magnoliopsida; order Alismatales; family Alismataceae; genus Alisma; species Alisma plantago-aquatica. Next base: position 670,864,772 of record OY856409.1, on the reverse strand, counting down.
AAGATCACCATACACCGTGAAACTACAAAGATAGTAAGTGATGGTAGTACTTTGGATGCCTGATACATGTAGCATGTGGCCATGCAAGCCAGGAGGTGAAGGGTGAACACCAGTAACCCAGTGCGTGGATATAAAGTATTAAGAGTTCCCAAGAGGGAATGGGAGTTCATCACTATGGATGTTGTAAGTCTCCCCTTGATCAAGAAAGATCAAGATGCAATATGGGTTATGGTAGATCGCCTTACCTAGATGACATGAGAAAGAAAGAGTACTATCAAGGGACAGATCTGGTTGAACTACTTATAAGGGAGAGAGATGGTTCAACTACACCATGATGCGAGTTCAAAGTTCTTGAGAATAACCTAAAGATTCACTTCCATGAGGTGGAAGTAGATATAGGAAGAAATCGATGTTAGTACCACTTATCACCCCTAACTAATGGTAAGTATGATCCAAAATAGAGGGTCTGATGAGAGAAAGTGTGCTTGTTTAGGGTGATACAAAGAGACAGTTTCTTAAGATGTGATGTTAACCACCATAGCCTTTATTGGGATGCAAGAAGTGCTATAAGGACGTTGTGACAGTCACCACTTCATTAATATGATGTTTGTGAAGGAGGCCTCACGAAGGTCAGAAAAGAACCAAAGTGTGTACTGATGAAGTTGCTTTGATCATGCAATGGCTGAGAGAGAGCCCAGAGACAACATGAGTCGTGAGATGATGCAAAGCAGACTGACATTTGGTTCACTGTAGGAAAGTATATAGTTGAGAAAGCTGAGTCGCCGATATATGGGTCCATTGGAGATGGATTGGTGGATATGGTTAGGTTTAACCTTACCCCTCAGGATAACATGATGTATAATGTGTTCCATGAGTCCGATCTAGAGAACTATGTGAGGTACCTAAGCCATGTGCTGAGCCCCTGAACCTATTCAGCTTTTGAGAGGCTGAAATGTCCTGAGTCACCCATGAGGGTATGATATACCAAGGTAAGAGAGAACTCAGATGGAAGAATATGAGATGATGAAGGTTCTTGGGAAGTACCATGGAAAGGGTGAAGCCACACGGAAGCCCTGATGGATATAAGAAAGGTTTATCATATATTGTTTGTTTGTTGGATGGAATTTTCAGGACAAAATTCTTATAAGAGGGGAACACTGTTACAACCCCAATTTTTGGGTTCATTTGGTGAGAAATGTGATTTCTCATAATAAAGATAAATAAACAAATAATGATGTCTTTTGATTGAATGCATGAATTTTGTTTACAATAGCCTTGATGATTGTGTTGTGGGCTTTATTGGCTATTGGGCCCAATAACAAGGAAATTCAATTAATTAATGAATAATTGAAAATTTGAGTAAAGAAAGATGTGGAAACCTCTAGAAGGCAAAATAATGTGATCCAAATATGGATTTCGTGCCTCTTGGGTTCCTTGGGTTCCAAGGAGTCCAAAGTTGCATAGAGAATGCAATAAGAAAAGAAAGGATCAATTAGATATTTCTTTATTAAGAAAGAAATTGAAAACAATTATAAAATGTGGAAAATAAGTGACAAGAGGTACAATTGAGTTATCCTTGGTGGATTTTCGTATCCAAAGGATTTCTAATATTAAAAGGAATTCCAATGAGTAAAATAAAAAGAAAAGATAAAGAGAAATCCACAAAAAGAGAGATTTTTAATAAGAAATAAACAAGATAGAAGAAATAATGGATAAAAGATAAATAAAAGGCTAAGGAATATTCCCAATATGGGATTTCAAGCCTTCAAGGTTCATTGAGGTTCAAGAAACTATGAACAATAATTTAAAGGTAAGAGAAAGAGAAAATATGTGAGAAATATATATAATTAAGTGATAACTTGCATATAAAGAAAAATATCTCATACTTTCCATTTTGAGTCCCAAATTTTGTACAAACGTGGATTAAGTCATTATAGACTTTTCCCAGAAAGTTGAGATTAAAATGATAAACGGTTTGGGATATATTAATTTTGTAAATTTCTATATAGTTAGAGGATCAATATTAATAACATTCATTTCCTATTTTGCCTTTAGATCTGGGATCAACAGTGGTTGCGCCATCACCTACATCGGGTAGGAAAAGGAAAGAACAAGAAGGTCAGGAAACTTTCCTGATCAAATTTCTCTACACTGAATGAATGTGCAAGGATAAAACATGTACCAAGAGATTCAGGAGAAGAAATCGCACCTAGCCATCCTAGGTTTTTCCAGGTTTGGAGGTCTCCAGAAGTTTTGCCTTTTTTTTTGACTTGGTGAATCTAACTCTCGATCCTAGTAGCTATATAAGGGCATTAGCACCCAATGCAAAGGATTGGACTAGTCGTAAGACTCGACTGAAGTTAGGGTATCCATCCCAACCTCCAATTCTGACAACTATTATCTGCTTTCTTCCCTTCCTCTACCTCTGTTCTACCGGTAGGATACCAGACCGCCTCTCTTACATATACCACTGCGAGACGAATTGGTAGGTTCTATTAATTCAAGAGGAGCTGGTGGAGGTGATGGCAATTTTTCGTGAAGGTTTTGGGCACTGGAAGCCGAAGTCAACTCAGCTGCTGACCGGCCAAGCCACCGCTCGCGTGGGCTACTACGGGCGGGTGGAAGAAGATGAATACCCGCATATTACTAGTTTTCCTTTATGTGATGTGTTGGGAGTCAGGGGCCTTAGGGTTTTTCCGCTAGCCTTGCAGGCCCAAATAAAAGAAATGCAAAAACCTAGTAAAGGGATGATGTGGCAGTAGCCTATTGGTTAGTTAATCCTTATCTTGTTTAATTCCTAGAAAATAATTGGTAGCTCTGATGAAAATGAGTTATACATGAAAGTTTCACAGAAAAGTGTAAGGAATCCAATAAAAATACTTTTACTGACAAGTTTTTCTTGTAGTTCGAAAACTACATAAAGTTAGTAACTTTAATACTATAAGTGTAATCAAAACCCTAAATGATGATTAGGAAAGAGTTTGATTACTTAAGTTGGTATTATGAATCAACATTTACCCTTTGGCATAAAATGGATAATATGAATCCAATTGGAGTTAAAAACCCATGTTTTGATTAATTAGGGTGCTATGACTAAGAAAGTGCAATGTTGGGCCTAAAAGCCCTAATATTGAGTAATATGTCTTTAGTGACTTCTATTTTGAGAATATGAATACCTTAAATAGAGATATTGATCTGAAGTTTAATTAATAAGCCTCATAATAGATAATTTAAAGAGAAAGTTTTAATATGTTTTAAAGTCTCATATGAGTGAAGATGTACTTGAATATCTAGAAACCCTAATCTAGGTGTTTATGACTTTAATAAGCTATGTTTTGAAATCTTATGTATAAGATGAAGTTAGAACTAATCGTAAGTCAGATTGGTATAAGGAGGCTTAGATATGAATGATTAAGTAATTAAGGTTTTGGAACATGGAAATAGTGTTTTAGGGTTTAGTTGACCTAAAAGGTAAAGGTTAAAAAGCAAATATAAAGAACGTGAAGGAAAACCCTAATTCAAGTTAGGCACACCCTAAGGGGGAATTCTGATTCAATAAAGTAAGTGCATAATGAACATATGAGTAATTAGATTGCACATGTTTTCCAAGTTTCTTGTTGTGCCTTTTTGATTGGGGTGATTGGTTGCCTGGCTTGGTTGGTTGTTTGATTAATTGGATATTCTTCTTGCAATCCGTGAGACTTCCAAATCAGCTATGTGGTTAATTATGAATAACCGCCTTAGTTTCTCGAGGATTTTCCCGATGGTTAATCGCATTGAATGCAAATTATCAGTTTGGATGTTCATACTTACAAATCATAAGTCACTATGATTATCACCTTAACAATAGAAGTATGTATTCTCGCACCTACATGCCACCCTGATGGATGATGCCAAAGGTCAGGCCCAGATGGGTAGACCAATGGGCACCATGAGTGGTGACCCCAGGCACCAAGCTCAGGAATGAGAAGGTGGCCTATGATATTGAATGACTAGAGGGCACCATGGGTGGTGAGCCCTGGCACCAAGCTCGGGATTGAGAAGGTGGCCTTAAGTCATTGGCAAAAGAAACCCTAAGGTGGGTATGCCAGGGTTAGGGAAAAAGTGGTGGAGAATGTCATACTGGAAAGCATAAAATTGGCTTATTAATTATCTTGTTTGTGATAATTAGATGTTATCCATAAATGCAAATTTTTGGTTGTCCTCACATACCTGTATGTTTTGATATGCTGACTGAAGTTTTGTTTGTCGGAGTTTTAGGTACAACCCTGAAATGAACAAATAGTAAAGTGACACATTGTGAAAATAAAACATAAAGTGCAAGGAGGATTAGATAGAGTAGATTCAAGCTTGGATAGATAGATTTACAAAGTTTTAAAAGGTATGCAAAGTTATATTTTAATACCAGAATTTAGTTTAGTTAGTAGAATTTATTAATTATTATTGATTATTTGTCGAACCTTTGATCCTATAAACTGGGATAACGACACCGACCTTTTGGTCTCCCTTAATTGGGGGTTACCGGGAGGAGGGGTCGTTACAAGTGTCCACCTAACCAAACAGTCGACTGATTGGGACTGGATCTACTTGGTTTCTAATATAGTTTTAGCCCCATTTTGGGATAATAGAATCCCAAAAACTGGCTCACGCCACTCCTGTGAGAGTCAGGATTCCATTTCATAACTTGGTTTTTTCTCAGACTATGATTAGCCCCCGACACCACTTGACACCCCCCCTTTCCCCTCTCCCTCTTCTGCTCTCCCGACACAGGTGCCCGACCTTAGTGTCCTCCCCTCTCCCTCTTCTACTATCTATCGGGAGGAACTATTGCCTCCGTGACTTAAAGCTACTGCCGCATCGCCTACTCGATGGCAGCGTAGGGTCGTTGGGTGAATAGATGGTCAAATTTGTATTTGGGGTGTGCTTGTTTGTCAGGGATCGCCAAGCTATGATGCTAGCCTACACGACATCACCAGACTAGATGACAAGAATCAAGGTTAGGCATCTCGACTTGTCATTTCCCATTAACTCTTAACCCTTGACTCCCCCTTTTCACTCAATGCAAGGCATGGACCAAACCCTAACGAGGGCATAGTCTACTGCAACTACTATAAAGTGTTGCGTGTCTTCACCGATCTACTCCCTATTCAACTTCGTATACTCCACCAAGTGTTCTTTGAAGCTACCACTGCCAAGCCCGTATATTTTAGAGTCACCCATCTTCTTGAGAGGTATGTGTTGGGCGACCATGCTTTTGTTTTAGTAGGCATATGTAGTAGTTGGATGGCTTCATGTGATGTACCGACACTTTCTTTCATTAGGCTAATATGTATTCCCCTTACCTTGTTTTCATGTATTCCCAGACAATTTCTTGGTGAATGGTCGTCATCCCCTCTTCTACCTAGATTTTGACTTACTAGGTATATTTGCTAAGCAATATGATACTATTTTCTGTATGCCTGAGTGCCTTACTTCTTCAGATTAGTTAAATTGCATTCAATATTGTATACAAGACTCATTTGCAGTCTTGTTTTGATTGCATAATGTGCTTTGTTCCAGGGATGTATGCTCTAATTGATAAAAACCTAATACTATGTATTATGTTTATTTAACTTGGAACCTTTTCTATCAACTATTCCATTATAGGAGACATTTGAATAGGTAATGATTGATGTGGTCATTATTTTTTCTCTGTGATGGACCACAATATGTATATTTGTTCACTTGAATGTGGTATGATCCCTTAAATGTGGTCTAAATGCATAGTTGGGCTTCATGTTTATTTTGTTTCATAAATAGGTCAATATTTACCTATTCCACCTATTATGTATTATGTTTATTTAAGTTGGAACCTTATCAAATCCCTTGAATGAGGTCTGACCCCTTGAACTAGGTCTATTATTTTTGACCAAAATTTGACTCCACCGATGATGCATTATGTTTATTTAAGTTGGAATGTAATATTGTGTAATGTATATTTTCTCTATTCATAAACATAGCATGTTCAACTATAATGTTTGACCAAAATTGGTATATTTGTTCAGCTTAATGTGCTCTGATCCCTTGAATGAGTTCTGAATTCATGGTTTAGCTTCATTGAGTGGCAATTAAATTATTATGTCATTATTTAACCATTATACCATCATACTAAATAAATTAAAATAATTGTCCCTAAATGACTGGTTGAACTTCATGTCCAACACAGACTGTTTAGCATTACAATTGTGTATTGAATTTTTTTCCATTCATAAATACATAAATATTTACCTAGTCCACCTATTATGTATTATGTTTATTTAAGTTGGAACCTTGTTTGATCCCTTGAATGAGGTCTGACCCCTTGAACTAGGTCTTCGAGTCCACCTATTATATATTATGTATAATTAAGTTGGAACCAATTATTTTTTAGTGTTTATTTTTCTCTGTTCATAAACATAGCATGTTCCACTATAATGATTGACCAAAATAAGTATAGTGTTTAGTGTAATGTACTCTGATCCCTTGAATGAGGTTTGAATTTGTGGTTGAGCTTCATTGAGTAGAAATTAAATTATTATGTCATTATTTAACCATTATACCATCATACCAAATGAATTAAAATGATTTACCCTAAATTATTGGTTGAATTTCATGTCCGACATAGCCTATTCAACATTATGATTGTGTATTCAATATTTTCTATGTTCATAAACATGTCAATATTTACCTAGTCCACCTATTATGTATTATGTTTATTTAAGTTGGAACCTTATCTGATCCCTTGAATGAGGTCTGATTCCTTAAACTAGGTCTATTATGTTGGACCAAAATTAGACTCCACCTATTATGTATTATGTTTATTTAAGTTGAAACCTACTATTGTGTAGTGTATATTTTATCTGTTCATAAACATATCATGTTCAACTATAATTATTTGATCAAAATTTGGTATCTTTGTTCAGTTTGATGTGCTCGGATCCCTTGAATGAGGTCTAAATTTGTGGTTGAGCTTCATTGAGTAGAAATTAAATTATTATGTCATTATTTAAACATTATACCATCATACCAAAAAAATTCAAATGATTTACCTCGAATGATTGGATCAATTTCATGTCCAACATTGCCTGTTCAGCACTACAATTGTGTATTGAACATTTTCTGTGTTCATAAATTGGCCAATATTTAAGTAGTCCACCTATTATGTATTATGTTTGTTTAAGTTGGAACCTTGTCTAATCCCTTGAAAGAGGTCTGACCCCTTGAACTAGGTCTATTATGTTGGACCAAAATTACACTCCACCTATTATGTATTATGTCTATTTAAGTTGGAACCATTAATTGTGTAATGTATATTTTCTCTGTTCATAAACATATCCTATTCAACTATAATGATTGACCAAAATTTAGTATATTTGTAAAGTTTAATGTGCTCTGATCCCTTGAATGTGGTCTGAATGTGTGGTTGAGCTTCATTGAGTAGCAATTAAATTATTATGTCATTATTTAACCATTATACCGTTATACCAAATAAATTAAAATGATTTACCCTTAATGATTGGCTGAACTTCATGTCCAACATAGCCTGTTCAGCATTACAATTATGTATTGAATATTTTTTGTGTTCATAAATAGGTCAATATTTACCTAGTCCACATATTATGTATTATGCTTATTTAAGTTGGAACCTTGTATGATCCTTTGAATGACGTCTGACCCCTTGAACTAGGTCTATTATGTTGGACCAAAATTAGACTCCACCTATTATGTATTATGTTTATTTAAGTTGGAACCTATTATTGTATAGTGTATATCTCTGTTCATAAACATAGCATGTTCAACTATAATGATGGACCAAAATTTGCTATATTTGTTCAGTTTAATGTGCTATGATCCCTTGAATGAGGTCTGAATGCGTGGTTAGCTTCATTGAGTAGCACTTATATTATAATGAATTATTTAACCATTATACCATCATAAAAAATAAATTAAAATTATTTACCCTGAATGATTGGTTTAATTTCATCATGTTCAACATAGCCTATAAAGGTTTCATTTAAACACTCTCATTATAGTGATCTATTGCAGTGCCATTGGTACTATGTCTACACCAGACCTAAAGATCTGTATTGTATGGACCAAAGAGTTGGATCAAGCTTTGGTTTTGGCATTGAGGAGACCATATGATCTGGGTAGGTTCATCGATGGAATTTTTACTAGGGACGCATGGAGGGAGACACTATGCGATTGGTAGAATAGGATGGGGAAGAGAGAAAGTACAATGGATCTGATTAAAACTTAGTGGAAGAACCTCAAGAGAGATTTTACAAAGATAAGATTGGTGATCAACAAAAGTGGTGTTGGTTGGGATGAGAGCAGGCACAAGCCAATACTACCCGACACCCTAGAGTGGAGGGAGACACATACGGAATGTCCAATGATACACCCCCCTAAATTTTAAATATTAACTTGAAGTTATTAAAATTGATCTATTCAGTAGTACTTGACCATTTTAGAGAAATAAGGAACTAGCGAGTTTGATCAGCAAACCATTCTACCACTACTACGAAGTTGAGATGATAGGTGGGAGGAAATCGCTAGGGGGAATCATGCAATGTCCTCAACAGATAGAAAACTTCCTTCTGATGTTCCATTTGAAGATGATGTTTTTTTTACTTAGATGCATCTGATACATTTGTCAACTGAGAATCATTTGGTCTTACTGATGACATGGGTTATTTTGGGATGCAAAGTGAGGACAACAATAGTGGAACTGACAAGCAAGGTGTTGGTGCAATGACTCCTACCAAGCACAGACTCATGAAGTGAGCCTCAACAACACTAGATAGTTGCGGCCTTACTAATTATGTCATTTCCTTTTTCAAAGGTACATGAGTTGGACAGCGTTATTGCCAGTATATCTAATGACAAAGATGAGTATCAAAAAAATTTGCATCATTTTCATGCAACTTACCCTGAAAACCTTGTCCCTATTTTTACCACTCTTGTGCATGCCATAAAGGAGTCTTCAAACTGTGACATTTAGCTAAGCCTTCAAGATACCCTACAAAAAATTACCATTTTGTTGCAAGACCTTTGGGAAATGAAGAACAAAGCTTATGGATCACAAACACCCTTCATGCCACCACATTCACAATCGCCACCTTCTCCATTTAGTAGCACGGGTGGTAATAACAGAGGCCCTACCCCTTAATAATTCTTGTGAGGTTGTCTAATTTAAGAACTATATCAGTAGTCTACCTTGAAATATTTGCTTGATTTGGGAACAATTTCTAAATTTGGTACTCTGTAATGTTTACAATTATTACAAACATATCAATATCATTTTAATTTTTGTAGTAAGTAACAAATAGGTATGCTTATCTTGGTAGTTTCATATCTACAATCTCTATATTTATTTCTTATTTGTTTAATCACTTTTAATTATAGACATAATGGCTGATATTGAACAACCCAAAACAACTGATGACATTATACAACTTTTGGATCTTATGTGCGGTCCATCTAATGCCATTGCTAACGCAATAACTGACCAAATAGCAGACCAAATATCACACAATATCATGGACAATTCAACCGACGGAGCCACACAAGTTTAGTAGTAGGAGTGGCCATCAAAAGATTTTAGAAATAATAACTAGAATGAAAGGAGGGTGTATGACATGTACCAGATGCTACTTGACATAGTTTGAGCCTTTGTGGTCAATCTTGAGGAGTGTGGTTTGTTGAAAACTACCAGAGGTATATCATCAATGGAGGCCATATGTTACTTCCTTCAAATGGTTAGACATGGCCACACCAACCGTGTTCTGGATGAGGAATCCATTCATAGTGGTGAGACCATAAGTAGAAAGTTTCATGAGGTACTGGATGTAGTGTGTGCTTTGTGCACTGAATATGTTGTGATGCAAACTACATCCACAATTCCGCACCGACGCATACTTGAAAGTATAAGATTTTACCCTTACTTCAAGGTATGACCATCAATGTGTTGACCATGTGGATTTTGTTGCTAGTATAACTACTTTCGTCCTCACTAAATTTCATATATACTTGTCTTCGGATGCCACTAGCGCAATTGACGGGACACAAATCCCCATTTTGGTGAAGCGTGATAAGTAGAACTGTTATAGAAATAGAAAAGGGAATGTTTCTATGAATGTCAAGGATGTAGTAGACTTCATAATGGATTTTACATATATCATGACTAGTTCGAAGGGCTCTGTATCCGACCGATGGGTACTACATGCAGCTACAACCACTGCTGGTTTCAAAATAACCACTAGAAAGTATTATCTTGTTGATGTAGGGTACGCCAACACCCACCAATTTCTTAGAGTGTATTGAAACGTAGCTTACCATATAGCAGATTATCGGGGTAACAGAAACTCATACACCAATAAGAAGGAGATGTTCAACCACTAAAATAATCAATTATGTAATACTATTGAATGAGCCTTTGGTGTGTTGAAGAAGAGGTTTTCCTACTTTAAAAAAGGAGCAAATTTTCCTGTGGATTCACAGTCTTGCATAACAATGGCCTGTTGCATCATCCACAATTTTATCTGACGCCAAAATGATGGTGATCCTTTGATGGATGAAAACTTGGATGACCCTTATAATACCCCTGACACCTTAAATTATTTGAGTTCTCTCCAACAAACGAGCCAAACTGATGCTAGGGAGGGAGATGTTTTATGCAAAAGGCATGCCAATTCTATGTGGGAAAATAATTGAATTTCATATTTTGTATAACTTTCAGACATTGAAACATGTTCTACAACATGTTTGACTTATTCCCTTTTTGAATTTGATGTGAAACTTTGATGGTTGGTACACCACCTACTTTTCAGTGTGTCATTATTTTTCTTTATCAATAGGTTTGGTTCGAATGGATATCGGAATGCCTATCTACCCATGTGGAATATGTTGCACCATGCGATGTATATGGATGGAACAAATGCAACAAAAGGTCATTTCAAAGATAATAATACACACAGGTTGTATTTTATGTGTAGTAGGGGTCTGGTTGAAAATAGGTGTGGTATGATGTTACCCGCAAAATGAGTACAACATACTGCACAAAACGAAAGGAAGCACTGGTCTTCATGTTGCGATTTTGTATGTTCCACAAGAGAAGACACACATAGGTATGTCACTGAAATTATAACACTTAGTAGAAGACGTGACTATCTTTGTGAAAAACTTCACATGCCGACTAATAGTGATCCAACAATAGAGGATGAAGGTTACAATACGACATAATGTAAAATTCAATGAATTGTTGATTATGAATTATGTTGTATGTTTAAATTTGAAGATGCATTAATAATTTATTTAACTAAATCCCTACATGGTTGTCTTATTTTTAATTATACTATTACATGTATTTAGATGTCAAGGGATGAACCATGGTAGGTGTTTTTGTGGTCTTTTGGCCACATTACGGAAAAATACGGAAGATGCCTCGTTGCATGACTTCAAAATTCTTAGCGAAAGATCGGGAGAAATGTATTACATCTACTCTACTAAAGAGGTTAGATATGTAACATCCGTAAAGACTAGTTATTATCGACTATGACATGGATTTGTGTTTGCTAAAACTAATCAACATATTGAAATATAGGGAAAAGACCGTTGTAAATACTTTCATTGGGTGGTCGATCTCCCCTCTATAGCTCCTTCGTTGAATGTTGATATTAAGTTATTGGCTGATGAGTACAAGTCTGTTTGGGGTCAGGCAATGAACATGAAGGATTTTGTTAAATCCATCATGATCTCGAAGAGGTTTACAAATCATACCAGTACCAGTACGATACAATTTAAACTAAGGTTAACAATCTAGAGGATAGTTATAATCTTCTATTGGGTACACCATCACCTCCACTGACTCCATGAAATTTATGTTCCATTTATATTTGAACGATGTTGATTGCAAAATTTTATTCAAACGTCAAACATGTTATAATTACCCATGCTTATCTTATGTACCCCAACTTAATATGGTATGTGAAACACTAAGATAAAGGTGATTACCTATTATTTTTGAATTGCCAAAATTTATCATAATGTTTATGCATGTTATTTTGACCATTCATTTTGGAACAACCTGTAGATGTCGCACAACAACAAATTCAATAAAATTCTTGTACACTTCACAAAGCATAAGGATAAGTTGAAGAAAGCCATAGTAGATTGCCCAAAAATGGAATGTGATGTAGATGGGATACCCTTGGACTGGTCAAAGCATATATGATGTGTCAATGACAACTCAGTTGATTCTTCTTCTTCACCAACACCTCGTAAACATCAACATTGTTGTTGCTTGTCGATTTGCCAATTGTGATGGGGTGGACTTTTGGAATACTAAAATGTCCAATGAATTTAGTGAAAGCATAAGGTTGAGTTAGACGGAGGGTTCCAAGCTCTTGACAAAGTAGGTGTGTTGATGTGAGGTGGATATCATGATTAAGATATCTCTTTTCATGCCTTTTTGAGAAATTTAATTGAATGGTCTAATAGTTGAGTTTTGGCACTAAATTTGAGTAGAAGGTAGCTTGAGTGGTAAGGAAGCTATGGTGAAAATTTGGTGCCAATTGGAGTACCATAGAGGGATATATGGAGCTTTGAAATTTAGAAAAAATGTGTGTATATGATGATTTATGGACCTAAGTCCTGATCTTAGCTAGTGTCAGGCATCCCCTACTTTTGGGCTTGGTATGCGTGGCCAGATCCTAGCCCTAGATATCTAATCTAGGAGTAGTACCCTTTGGCTTGAGTGAGCCGTGGATGGGATCAAGTGAGGGACTCACACAGACCATTGGATTGAAGATGAAGGGTTCTTGTATCATCCCCTACCTTGCGGTTAGAGCAAGGTAGTAGGGCAGACAAGAACTGTGAGTTCTCAGCCACCACATGTCGTGCTCATGGCCCAAAGTGGGATGTGAAGTGGACAGTTATGTTTTGTTCATGTAGAGGAGTGGGAAGACCCCTTAAATAAGATGTGAGACCATCCCAATAGGAAGAACCAGCTGCTTGTCTCCCTGTGTCTCTCCACAGCGCAGAGCAGGAGGGGTTGAGAAATGGAGAGGAATAGAGGTAGATACCAGTGGGGTAAGTGAAGGAAAATGAAGAAGGAGGTCTAAGGAGAAGATACCATATGAAAAAGAGGACCCCGATGGTAGTTTCTTTAGGCTCTAATCTCTCACTCATCGGAGAAGAAGGCTGAGCTCAGAAGAGGGTGAAGGGCTTCCGTGCCATCCATAGAAGGAATAATGGAGTTTCTAGAGCACCCACCTATCTCCTGGAGGCATCGTTTTCCGGTCATGATGCAAGTGGAGGGAATTCCCCTTTTCCTCCGACGTGATGGAGGCTGGCGCCGACGACCTTCCTGAGGAAGAGATCTCGAAGTGCAACTTCATACATGAGTAGCCGTGGAGGTCCTATAGGGGGTTGTGAATCTGATGGAGTCTTCCAATCCATACAAGGATCCATGGATCAACTATCATGCTTCGTACAAACACTGCCCAAAGATGATGCCTTCACAAGATAGAGGCCAGCGGCATCGCATTTGGGGGAAGAAAGAATAAGATGGTCAGAGGAGAACTGGACCGGGTTCCCTCATCCGCGAACCGGGCCAGACCAGTGAACCAGACAACAAACAGAGTGGAACCGATGAACTTGATGCTGACCCAAGCAGATCCAAGAAGGAGTCGTACCACCTAAAGTGTCAGGTGGAGCATGCTGATTGGCCAGAAAGGGTACATCGCCTAGTAATTCCAGTAAATATCTAGATCTTAGAAAATTCATATAAATTAGTACGTTCATCAGAAAATACAAGTAATATATCAAAATTCATAGAAAAATGAGTAGAACACGGTAGAATGATAATATCAGTATTTTAAGACACTAATATTAGTGATATCATGTGAGATGTAAAATCATCTTTTCATGTCTAATAAATAATAAAAGAAGACATAAAATTATGAGAATATGTCACTAAGTCTATAATCAGGTTTAGAATCCACCTGAAGACAATAATTTTGATGTTGATCCATGAAATTATGTAATTTTCTTCATATGGATAATTAGGGCTAATAACCCTAAGTTAAATGCAATAAATACATACATGCTCAATAAATGATGAAATTTATAAAAAAAAACCCTTATATATGTAACTGGAAGATAATACATAGATCTGACATCAGTTATATACATGAAATTCATGTTATATGAAGAGCAACCTTAATACATGTGATGTAACCCTAATATGGTTAAAGAAAGTGACATAACGTTCACACAATAATGTGACACATGAGTATATCCAGTTGATGAACTATAATCTAGAATATGGCATAAGTAAGAGAAGTCTAAGACAAGAATGCAAGTAATAATGGAAATATACTAATGAGATAAGGTAAATCCTAAAATGGTGATAACTAGGGTTAAGATGATAAGAACCTGATGGTGATATGTGATCTTGTATTAACCAGGGGTTTGACCAAGATATAGTTGACATGAGGATATATATGATATCATGAATGTGATGATTAGGCTTGTTCTTGATCAAGGTATGTCATTACTTCTTACTTGACTTATTATACAATATGCATTCCTTTTATGTGTAGTAAAATACGTGGCATATGATATTGGATGAAATGATTGTTCTTGTATGATACATTACATGATTTTCCATACTTATTCCTATGAAAACATGAAACATAATATATATGTTCCATTATATCTAAGCACTTCAACTCTTTGGTAGTAAAGTGCTGGAAAATAAGTACTTCAACTCTTTGGTAGCAAAGTACTTGGAAGTGATCCAACTCTTTGGTAGTAGATCACATTGTGAAATGATCCAACTCTTTGGTAGTAGATCATAAAGGCCTTAATGCATTCAACTCTCAGGTAGTAAATGCATGGATGATATAATGGAAAATATGCTTAAAATATGTGTTCTCTTTTGTTAATGAACATCTTTGTGCAAGTAAATGATTTTCTTATATTTCATTATAACTGACAAGTATATTAGTTTTATCTTATTGCCAAGATATGATGGGAGGTATGTAAAAGACACATAGGTGCACTCAGTACAATATTCTTGAATATTGTGTTGACGTTTACTACATGTAATATTTTGTGTAGGTTGTGGTTATGATTTTGAAGAGCATGATAGTTGAGAGTTGTGTGGTGAGCTGATGTACAGGTTGACCTATAGTCTTAAGATCATGTATTTTAGTTGTAGTACATGTATATGTAGAGTTTTCTATTCAATATGTAATATCAAATGTTGTAACAATTCATGTTGTAATTATATGTTGAATGGTGAACATGTGTGCATGGTTTTATTATTGTTCATGTGCATGTGCTACTGATTGTTTCCTTTAGACTCCCTTGATTTTCTTCTTCTTAGCCTAGTGTGGGGTGTTTAAATTTGGATTCTCACTAAGATGAGGTTTCAATTTGACCGTCACACATCAGATTAAGTTTTGGAAAATCTGGGGACGTCACACCAATGGATGAGACAGATGAATTAAATAAAGAAAAAATGGCAGCAACACGCGCTCAGTTTGAAGAATATGACAAGACTTTGATGTGTATCTATAGCAAGGGGCCTACATCAGATGAAAAAATTTGCTAGACAACCAAGAGAGAGGTCGAAGAAAATCGTTCTTCTTTCGAGTAGTGGGAGGGTTTTGTTTCTGAAGTCACTGCACAAGGGAACAATTGGGTGTGTAGATGTAGTCATACACCAAGAGATGTTGTGTCAGCAAAAAGAATGCAATTGATACATCTGGTAGAAAGAGACTGCATTTTTTTCACCAAAGAAGTGGAGTCCAATTAGCATGATATGAGTTGTATGGTTCACACTAGTCATTCAATGAAAAACCTTTTTTGATTACAAAATTTAGTTGGAATAGGCACATGATGCAGTATGGTTTTGTTTGGCTACTGTTATAGTTGCCAAATTAAATCAGATTGCATCTTGTGACTATTCTAGATGAATTTAGTAACAAGTATAGGTTTTCAAGTGCTTGACCAAACTGAACCGAATAATTCATATAATGCCAAATTGGAATTTATTTCCTTGATGATAAAAATACAGTCTTCTATCTACTTGATGTTTCTATTTCCTTCTTTAGGCCAGTGCAACAACTCCTGAAGCATGATGACTCACCGAATGGTCATCTACTTGCCTTGCTACACTACTCTATATGAATTTGTCTTTATCAATGTAATGCATGTTTATTTCACTACATACTACACTTAGTAAGAAATAATGTATAATTGGAAGGTATTTTCCTGCTAGCATCTCTAATGTTGGACATGTACTATGATTATTCAGATGATACTTCATTCTAAATACTAATTAGCTATACAATTTGTCATTCTAGATTATATAGATCATGAATGTTTCTTAACCGACTACACATGTATTTTTCAGTTTAACAGATATAATATATCAGTTTGTATGGGATCTAGGATGTGATGCGGCCCTAGGAATAGTGTTAGGTTGACAATATTACTTGTACAAACTATGTGATCCTTCTACACAAAAGGGTTTGTGTGATTCCATAGGCGAGTTCCATGAGATAACTAGAAGAATTGATATTAGCATGGGTGTGTTTGAGGCAAGATGGAAAATTTTAAAAATTGTGGATGCAGTTCTAGAGACTTTATGGACTAGCCCAAAATTTATCCACTAGGACTACAACAACATCCAATTCACCAATAAGACAAATCTCATATTTGCATAATACATTCAAAATATACATGCAAAGTACCCAAGGATGTTGGTACAACTTGAATAACTTAGTGCAATGAAAGCCAGTTTGGATTTGATTGACTATGTTTCCTTTGTTTGTAGTTAACTATGCATATAATGTTATGTATTTTCATGTTCCTTTTGGCATGTTGTTTCAATAACTCATGTTGTTTATTTTCTTTTCGGACATGTTGTTGTAATAACCCATGTTGTTGTGTTTGCTTGTTAGTACATACATTTATATTACTTTTTCTCAACACTATTTTACAACATTGTTAGCATAACATCTCATAAATTGTTCAGACTCTCTCCAACCACCACTGTCACTATGGCCTGGGCTTCTACACCAATGTTACTATTCCCTAATGAAGAACAGTTGGACATCATCCTACACGATTGTTCCTTAGCACAACTAACTATACCTAAACATTGGAGTTTTCTAAATGGAAGACGTTACAACACCAGTGAAGTGTACCTAAATTTTGATAATTCTTCATTTGTTATCAAGGTTAAGTATGATGTTGCTGGAAATCTTGTTCAATTGGTGCGAGTGGGTTAGGAAGATGCTATTGGGCCATAGAAACAAGATTTTTCTCCATCCAGCTGACCATAATACCATCAAGGTTTAGATAACCAACACCAACAATGAGATTCCCAATCATCTCAGGAGGTTTGAGTACTCGATAGAGGATAGGGAAAATTTGGACAAATCTGATGATGAGATCACAACTGACAAGATATGTTGTGATTGCTACAAAGTGCCTTCTATTCCTTTTTGCAATGCCAATTTTCCTATCACCATCACTTCATAGTTTCTAAAGACAATGAAGAGCTCCGTGACACAGCAATATCAACAAAAAAACCAAGGTAGGTCCAAGTAACAATTTTAGTTTTCTATCTTATTTTGTGTTTATTGAAAGTAATCAATCCTCATAGCTACTTTTTGTTAAACTTCAGGAGAAGATCACCACAATGAAAAGGGCCATGCAATTACTGATTTCATACCATGTTGGAGCAGTTTAAGTTGTGCATCTAGACTATTTGTATTAAAACAAGTTCACAAAAAACAAACAGTTCAAATCCTGACCCGGTTGCCAAATAGAATTAGACTAAATCCTGACAGGCAGCCAAATAGAATCATACTAAAACAAGACTCAAACATGACCAGCTGACCAGAATCTGACTGGGTTACCAAACAAAATTAGACTGCATCCAGACTACCCCAACCCAGATCAACTAACCTTGACTAATCCAGTCCAGATTCCAAAATCCCAATCTCATGCCAAACACAGCCTAATAGTCACCTATTGTCATCCTTCACCTTTTCTAGCTAGTCCTAATGACACTTCTTGTGATGTCTGCCGTCGACCTCTACTGCCAATACTGCTAAACTACTATTGCTGATGTGAACCCTACTGATTTTGCCTCGACTGCTGCAAAACCTCCTAATCCTTCATAAGACATGATCACTGCACATGCCCGACATGTATTGTGATTGTTGGTACCACTATGAAAAAACCTTGGCTTCTTGAAGTTTCTATACTATTTCTATTGGAACTGGGCCAACCTCTTCCTTGGAATTGCTTCCCTCTTATCCAAAAAAATCCTATCTATCCTCCTCACAAATTCCATAAAGGTTGAAAAATTCTCCTGGCTCTCCAAAGCAGGTACCATTATTGACAACTCAACATTTAAACCCTTCTCAAACCTTTGGATCCTCTCCTTTTCCATAGTTCCATGTTAGGACAGAACATCAATAGCTCCATAAACCTCACCTCATAGTCATTGATAGACAGTGACCCTTGGTGTAACCATTTGAACTGGGCCATCTTCTCATCTAGGTTCATCTTAGGGAAGAAATAGTTCATAAACTCTCACCATAACTCCTCTAAACTCACTACAACTCCTGGTCTCTTCTCCTACTCTATGGCCGACCAATGGCCAACACTACCCTTGAAGATGTAGATTTCTTACTTCACCGTGTCCTCATTAGGCATGTTTAGAATCCGAAATGTCTTCCCCAACTCTGTCAGCCACAAGTCGACATATGCAACATCCATTGTTCCTGCATACTCGGTGGCTCCTACGTGCTTCATTCACTCAAAGATCTTTCCTAGACCATGATTTTCTGCTTTGCGAATGAGTTCCCTTTGTTGAGGTGTAGGTGCCCTATCTACCAAATGCATAATTGTCATCATGAGCTATCCAAATATGGACTGAAAAGTTGGATGAGCTGTGGTTGAAGGGTCAAATAGAGGTGGAATGGGCTGTTCTGGCCCCGTGTCTGGTACTCTTCCTTGGGGTACTGACTTCCTATGGCCACCTCCTGTGAAGTCATAGAATATCGTTAGATATGTTGAATCTGGTAAGAACAAACACAACATCCTAAGTCCTATCTTCCTATAAAACCAGCAAACTCTAAGCTATGATACCACCAACTATGGAAACCTATCATAGTAAATAAGATCACTCAAAAACCAAAAGACAATGAATCAGTAAATAATCAAATTTAAAAAAAGGTATGTAATTTAAACCAAATGAAATTTCTCAAACATGTCCAAAAAAATTCATATATAGGTCCATAAATTTATATAAAAGTATATATTGTACTAGGTATCTTTACAACTATTTTGTGGCCTCAGTCACAACCTATATACAAAAGGCATTGTCCACATATAAAGGTCATGTACAAACATCATCAAACTACCAAAAACTCAAATTGATGTACTTTATCTACCAGAACTCTCCTGCCTAGATTT
Organism: Alisma plantago-aquatica; assembly: GCA_963693085.1. NCBI lineage: Eukaryota > Viridiplantae > Streptophyta > Magnoliopsida > Alismatales > Alismataceae > Alisma > Alisma plantago-aquatica. The sequence goes on along the minus strand of OY856409.1, from coordinate 670,845,248 downwards.
GGGAGTATAGGGATGACTCAAGGACACACTAACAACTAGACAACCTTCTTTTTTACTGATCTCCGAACTGCTCCTCCTCACTTCCACAAGTTTGATGACTCTACTAAGATCACCTAAAAAGATGTCATGACCCACAAGGCGAGACCCATGTTCTAACAAGAGATATAACTCTCAACAATGTTTACTACTTACTATAGATTGTATAAATAAATAGTAAAAGTAGAATACTGCATGATTTTAAGATTTACATAATAATCAAAGGAACATACAAGGCTTAACATCATTAGTACAATTGAATTCTCTTACCACATTATATAAAAATACATGTTAAAAGAAGCAATGCAAGGGTCATCATTTGATGTGCATCTCTAAATAACACTAACAAGTATACTACATGGTTTAGTTACATATTTTATTAATCCCTAGGTAGTTTGAGGTCTACAACTCAAACTACCAGCTAACCACCATGAAGTTGCAATCAGATCTATAAAAGATCTAGGAGAGATGAAATTGTAATACTTCCCCTCGATCAACATGAGTATACTTTGGTGACACAATTAGTCAAACCATAATCAGCCTAGTATGCCCTTGGTACACTAGCCGCATCACTAGAAACTAGGGTATTAAACCCTATCATCTGATGTATGATTGCAACTGTCCTCAATCACATCATATACATAGTTGTTTGAGAAACTACCTAGACTAATTTTCAAAACATTGGGATCTTGATGACAAGGATATACCCTCCTTACACCTACATATACTCAACATTATACAACCTCGAGTTTCCCTTTTGGAATACTCATTTTACTATCCAACCAGTCCTGATACTAGAATAGTTCTATAGATCATGGAACTACATGATTAGGGTTTTACTTATTTATTAAGCCAGTTGAGTGATTTCAGGTTGCATCAATCAAGTTACATACAAACCCTATATTGTTTCTAGAAAATCAGTGGTACATAACAACTCCAGAAAATCTAAAACATATGAAATATATTCCTTGTTCAAACATCATGAAATGCATTCCATCGCCATTCTTGAAAAAGGACCAACTCCCACTAGGGTTCAAAACACCCCACAAATGCCATTCAAGCCATAAGACATTGCTTCTTGCAAGAACATCATTAGCATTCAACATTTTATAGTGAGTTCAACATTTCATCAACAAACTTGTTGCATACAAACTTGCATAAGGTTTCATCAATCATATGATTTATTATATTTTCAATAGTAACATATTAGAGTTACCTATAGCGATATGAATGTAACTATTCGTCATTTCAATCATCAAACAAAGGTATAAGTACTAAACAATCATCATTTAATAATTACAAGAAAGATTTAAAGGTGTAGATTAGATACATATCACCAAATCATCATATATAATTAACCCGTCAATTCATTTGACACACATAGGCAACCCATCTGATCATTAAGTTACATAGTAAAAATATCATATTACTAACTTTGTCATAACCATCAGTTAATTGTGGACAACAAAAGCCATCAGTTCTTTCATGGGCTTAGTGAAAGTCATTGTTTATTAAATATGTTAAACCATCATTTCATCATCATACTATATTGATCCATCAATTATTATAACACATATGGTAAGACCATCAGTTCATTCTTAGACGTAATAAAAAAATCTAACTTCTTATACCTAGAATACCCATTAGTTTATTGATGTACTTATCCAAGAATGAGATTGTCAGATTATTATGGTACTTAGCCAAAAGAAAACCATTAAATTATTTAGAGACTTGGTAAAAAAATCATTTCATGTATCTAGCATACCCATTGGTTCAAGGATTGACTTAAACAAAACCATTGATTCATAAACTTAACCATTGGTTCAATGACTTAGGTGATGTTGTAGGTTCATTGGCCGAGTAATGTTAATGATTTCCAAACTAAGTAAATCCATAATTTCCTACTATTAGTAAAACCATATGTTTAAGTGTTACGTCATACCATTATTTCTTATACTTAGTGTAATAACCAACTCATACACTAAGGAAGCCATAAATTTCTACTAATAAAATCAATTATTTCTTCTTAAGTAAAATAATTTTTTATTTCCTCAAGACCAAAATAGTCCATGCCCATTATAGAATAGGGAATGTTCACATAATCCTAGGGTAGTTTAACCTTACACAATATCATGCATGTATGTAAAATAGTGTACAAAGGATTATCTTTCACCATATGACCAAGTTCTTGGGTAAAATCTATATGGAATAAGTTATAAGTAGGCAAGAAATAGGTTGAATGTTATATAAATAACCTCAAGGATGGAACATCCAAAAATTAATGTATCCCAAAAGATAGAGGATGAAACCCTAACTTGCACTCCCAAAGCTCCAAAACAACTCCTCTCCTCAAGAACTAGAGAAAACTAGAGAAAAATAGAGAGGAAATGGAGATTTTCAACTACATGTACAACTTCTTGTCAAGACACTAGGGATTAGTTGAAGGATTAAGAGACAAGAGAGAAAACAACCAGAAATTAGATTATAGAACAAAAACCTACTTGGTTAGGAAAAGAAACTAGGTTAGGAGCCTTCATACAACCCTAAAGTTGCTTGATGAAGACACTAAAGAAACATGAATCAAAACACCACCCAAGCTTCATCTTATAAGAATCTCTTCCTCCACAACTGATGTGTTTTAGTCTCATTAGAAAAAGGAACACGAGAGAGAAGGAAAAGGTTTGTTTGCAAAATAGGTGAAAAACATATACATCCAAAGGGAGAGAGAAGGAAGTCAAAAGGTTGAAAATCCATGTTTTTAATGCATCTTAGAAGTTCCATCTGATATTTTACCCAGGTTACTCATCAGCTCATGCCTTAGTGAACTCATTAAGGTGTATCAACAATGAACCCATCAAATTTTTCACCATACTTAGTCATTTTGCCAACACTGACCCTCCATCAAGTTATGCACTCCATCAAGGGTAACCATCAATTTTAGGTATCAAGGTAAAGCTATTGGATTCCCAACTACAAGGAGGAACCATTAGATCCTTGACCTACTAGGTGATACCGTCAGATCATCAACATACTTAGAGAACCCATTGATTCTCATACTTAGGTGAAAAACCCTAGGTTTCCAACCTACAAATGGAAAGAGAAAACAATATGATGGTGCATCTAGGTATCCAAAGATGCAACTATGTCAAAAATTAAGAAGATTACTATGAAACGAATCATGCCTGAGAGAAAATTATAGATAAAACCCTAAAATAGAAAAATTACATAAAGGACCGTATAAGCACATAAATTGAAAAGCTTAAGCAAACAAAGTTTGATTTGGACCAAACTTGAAATGTAGCTTTAGCAACTGACTTCAAAACACAAGTTATGGTTTTATTGAGGATTTAAGAACCCAATTAAGTTAAGTAAGTGTGTTTAATCATAAATCCAAGCCAGGAGTCCTACTACCATAAACCCCTGGTAGGGGTTTCTCCCTTACAATCCTAAGCAAAGAAGGACATGTACTTCCTACACATCTCACTGTCTAACTCCCATGTGGCTTCCTCTACTCCATGGTAATTCCACAACACCTTCAATAAGGATATATCCTTCTTCATCATCTTATATAGGGTCAAAAGACCCTCAACATAAGAAATATCCCCATCTAACTCAACATCCACTTGTTGTAATGTTTGCTCTGTATCAGAGCGACACATCAACAACATGGTAACATGGATGACATTGTGCAACCTATGCAACTCTGGTGGTAACTATAGCTGGTACTCTACCTTTCCAACTCATGTCATGATAGGATAAGGTCCCATAACTCTAGGATCTAACTTACCCTTCTTACCAAACCCCGAAAGACCTTTCTAAGGGGAAACCTTGAGATTTACATGGTCTCCAAATTGAAACCCTAGTGGCCTACGACGGTTATCACCATATTACATTTGTCTATATCGAGATGCCTCCAACTATTGTTGGATCACTCTAATCTTTTTTGTAGTTTGTTGCACTAGTTCAGGACCCAAAACATGATACTCACCTGTTTCATACCAACAAAGGGTTGACGTACACTGCCTATCATATAAAGCCTCACATGGTGACATGTTTATACTTTTGTAATAGTTGTTGTTGTAAAAAAACTTGATCAGACTTTGGTGGACATCCCTAAAAACAAGAAACTAGAGAGCACATGCTCTCAAAAGATCCTCTAATGTCTGAATGGTCCATTCTGACTGGCCATCTGTTTGCAGATGAAATGTTGTTTTGAACCTCAATTGTAACCCCAACATCATATCCAAACATTCCCAAAACCTGATCATAAGTAGAGGACCCTATCAGACACTATGATAATGGGTATGCCATGTAGACAAACTATCTCATCAACATTGATTTGTTCCAACTCCTCTATTGTGTAAGTTGTCTTAACTGGGGAAAAAGTGAGTTGAATTTGTTAACCGGTCAACTATCACCCAAATTTTATCATTAACTTTGTCCATCCTTAGAAAGACAACCACAAAGTCCATGGTAATGTGATTCCATTTCTAGTGTGGAACTGGCAAAGGTTGTAACATCCCTACAGGATTCTGATGTTCTACCTTGACCTATTGACAAAGTATGAACTTGGCCACAAACTTTTCTACTTCACGTTTCAGACCTGGCCACCGATATAAGTCCTTTAGATTGTGATACATCTTTGTACTGCTAAGATGCATCACATACATTGAGGAATGAGACCACTCAAGTACCATCTCCATCAGACTTTTGGTGTCAGATATCACTTTTCTATTGTGGAAGTACACTGTCCCACCATCTAACTCACAAAAACCATCATGCTTCTTGCTTCCAAACACTTATATGATATTATGTATCACAATATCATCCTTTTGTGCAAATTTAACCTACTGTATTAACATTGGATTGACCTGTAAGCATGCCAACATTCCTTCTCAGAAGGAAACTTCCAACTACACATTCATCTACCAAAGTGACACTAGCATATCCCACTTGTGGCAAAACATGGAGTGTAATTATTCTTTATCTGTAGGTGTTGATGAAGACGACTTCTTTCTTAGTGAATCGACCACCAAATTTCCCATCCTAGGATGGTATTCTATCGTACAATCATAGTCCTTGATTAGCTCCATCCACATTATTTGTCTCATGTATGACTCATGCCCTTCCTAGGATGGTATTCTATCGTATAATCATAGTCCTTGATTAGCTCCATCCACATTATCTTTCTCATGTACAACTCCTACTTTGAGAAGATAAACTGAAGGTTCTTGTAAACAATGAAGATTTGATACTTCTCCGAATGCATGCAATTCCTTCAAATATTCAAGGTAAGAACTACATCGGCTAACTCCAGGTCATGAGTTGGGTAGTTCTCCTCATGTTTCTTAAGTTGTCATAAAATAAAATATATCATATTCTTGTCGTACATCAACCGACATCCCAAGTCATTCTTAGAGGCATCACCAAAAATGATGTAGCCTTTCCCTTACTCTGGAAACACTAACACTGAAGAACTCATCAACTCACACTTCATTTATTGAAAAGATCACTGACAATTTTCATCCTAGACAAAAGGAACACCCTTCCTAGTCATCTTTACCAAGAGTAGGGCAACATCACTTAAGTTCTTCATGAAACTCCTATAGTAACCAAACAAACCTAGGAAGCTTCAAACCTTAGGTAGTGTCTTGGGTTGCTACTACTCTAACATTGACTCCACCTTCTTAGGGCCTACACAAACACCCTTCGTAAAGATGACATGACCTAGAAAGGATAGCTCGATCAGCCAAAATGCACACTTACTAATCTTGGCATACAACTGGTGTTGCCTCAATGAATCCAGTGGCTTGACGAAGATGTTGTTAATGTTGTTGACTATCTCTAGAGTATATTAAGATATCATCTACAAACACAACTACAACTTATCAAGATACGATCAAAACATTCTATTTATCAAGTCCATAAATGCTATCGATGCATTTGTTAATACAAACGACATAAACATGAACTCATAATGACCGTACCTAGTCCTAAAAGTCGTCTTAGGTATGACATCTAACTTGATCCTCAACAAGTGATATCTTGACGTAAAGTCTATCTTGGAAAAATACCATTGCACCTCTCAACTAATGAAACAAATCATCTATCCTCAATAACGGGTACTTATTCTTCACCTTGACCTTGTTACCAATAATCTATGCAAACCCTCATAGAACCATCCTTCTTCTCCACAAACAACATCGGTGCACCCTAAGGGGAAATGCTCAGTCGTATGAAACCCTTTCCCAACAACTTTGACAATTGTTTCTTCAACTCCTTCATCTCTGCTGGTGCTATCCTATAGGGTGCTTGGGCTATCAGTTGTGTACTACGAACTAAATCAATATCAAAGTCAATCTCTCTAGGAGGTGGAACACCATGAAACTCATCGGGAAAGACATCTTCAGACTCACATACCATGGGTACATACTTGATACTAGGACTCTTCACCTTAGTATCCACAATACAAGCTAAGAAAGCCTCACACCCTTGTCCCATCAACTTCACTATTGTCATAGCTGACACCAGACATGTAGGAAGAATCATCCTATCTCTTTGTAAATTACATGAGACATCCCCATCACAAAACATCTCAACCTTAGAACTAATGTCCAGAATAATCATGTACTTATCCAAGGTATCCTCCCTAGTATCATCTCAACTCCATTCATATCAACTGGCATAAGATCTACTTGAATGTTGCATCCCAAGAACAAAAGAACACAAGATGGACACACCTCTCATAACATAATGGAACCAACTAAAGGGCATTTAGCAAGAGTTTATTATATCTACTACAAACATACAAAGTACAACTGTTTATCACTTCTTTGGTGATAAATGTGTGTGTCACACCCAAGTCAACCAAAATAGATATGAAAGAAGAAGAAGAAGATATTTCAGAATGAAAAAGTTCTTCCTGACCTATCATTAACCATGAGTTAACAAATCCTTCTGGCTGACTCATAACGTAGAATCTAGCCATCACATCTTGTCATCGTTGACCTCTGCTAGCTGGTCCTGATGATCCTTCTTGTGATGTTTTCTTGTGACCTCTAATGCCACCACTGCTCAACTGTTATTACTGTTGTGAGCCCTACAAAATCTTCCTGGGCTACTGTGAAACCTCTTGATTCTTCATAGGGTATGAACATCTCTCTTGCCTAACATGTGTACACTTGAAACATGTCCTTATAACATACTGTGGCCTAGACGACCTTGTCACTAACACTAAAGATGAATTGTTTTCCCTTTCCACTAGAAAACTATGACCTCTCCCTATATCGGGGGACCATTGCAATTGAACTTGTGCTCTCAACTTAGAAAAAGTCAACCTCTATTGTGACTGTTGGTACTGTGATGAAAAGAGCCCCAGCTTCATGAAGCTGCTAGATGATTTCCATTTAAATTGAGCTTACCTATTATTTTGAATTGGCTTCCTTCTTCTCAATGACATACCTCTCTATCCTCCTCATAGTTTATGCAAAGGTGGTAAACTTCTCTCAGATCTTCAAAGTAGATGTGATTGTGGACAACTCAACATTTAAACCCTTCTCAAATCTTTGGATCATATTCTTCTCCATAGTTTCCATGTGAGGATAGAACCTTAGTAGCTCCATGAACCTCACCTCATAGTCGTTGATAGACAACAACCATTGGTGCAACCATTCATATAGGGTGATATTCTCATCCAGGTACGTCTTAGGGAAGTAGAAACTCACAAACTCCCACAAAAAGCATCCCATCTCACTACAACTCGTGGTCTCTTCTCCTCCTCTATGGCCCACCAATAGTCAACACTACCCTTCAAGAGGTAAACAAAATGCTTCACCTTGTCCTCATCAGGGATATTCAAAATATTAAATGCCTTCTCTAACTCCATTAGCCACATGTTGGCATCTGTGGGGTATTCTATGCCTTCATATTCAATGGTTCCTAAATTATTCCTCACCTCAATGGTCTTCCATGGACCCTGAGTACCTACATTGGGAATGGGTGCTCTTTGTTGAGGTGCAAGCCTCCTATTTTCCAGATGCATAATCATTGGCATGATATGTACAAACATGGACTGAAAAGTTGGATCAACCATGGTTGAAGGGATAAATAGAGGCATATAGGCTATTCTGTACCCATTTTAGGCACTCTTCCTTAGGGTATCATCCGACTACTACCACCTCCTTGCACCACATACCTACTCTCAACAAGCTCTTCACATTTTGCAATCACATGTGCATGATCATAGACTATGTAATGTCCCCACCTCTCAGTAACCCCCAATTAAGATGGACTAAGAGGTCAGAGCTGTTATCCCAATTTTCAGATCAAATGTTTGACAAATAATCAATAATAATTATCAAATTCTACCAACTAAACTTAAAGGCTATAATAAAATTAAACTTTGCATACCTTTTTCAAAAACTTGGATATCTACTTCTATCCACATCTACAGTCAATTCTAACTGATCCTCCTTGTACTTTAATTCTTATTTAATTCCACATATGCCACTTTACTGTTTATCCTTCTCAATCTTATACCTAAAATGCCGACAAACAAAACATCTATCAGCATGAAAAAATATGCCGGTATGTGGGGACAACCAAAATTTCACAAATATGGCTAACATCTAATTATCACAATCAAGTAAATTAACAAGCCAATTTACACTTTTCAGTATGACATTCTCCACCGCTTTTGTCATAACCCTGACATGCCCACCATAGGGTTTCTCTTTTGCCAATTATTTAAGGCCACCTTCTTAATCCCGAGCTTGGTGCCTGGGGTCACCCTTCATAGTGCCCGTTATTCATTCTATAAAGACCACCTTCTCAATCCAAAACTTGGTGTCTGGGATCACCACTCATGGTGCCCATTAGTCTTCCCTCCTGGGCTTGACCTTTGGCATCATCCATTAGGGTGGCATGTAGATGCGAGAATACATACTTCTATTATTATTGTGATAATCATAGTGACTTTATAATTTGCAAGTATGAACCGCGATGAATCATTCGAGAAACACTTTGGGAAACTAATGCGATTAACCATAATTAACCACATACTTGTCAGGCTGACTTGAGTGCAGAAATAATTCAATTAATTAAGAAACCAAGCAAGCACACACAAGTTGGTCCTAAAATAGGCATCCAATTTTTCTATAATTAAACATATCATCATGGTCTATTTAAACCTAGCTCGCTTCCTAAGGTTTCTAGTTCACTTTTAGGGTTTCACTTGCAATTAGGGTATCACTTCATTTTTACTCTTTTAAACCCTAATTTTAAGCAATTACTCACAAACCCTGACTATCTCATCTATTCTTCACGAAAGATATTAAGGTTACCTTTTATTAACATATTACTTTAATTTCGGATTAAGGGCACAATTAATCATCAATTAAGTCCATTCTGCCTCTTTTACATTAAAACTACCAATTTTATCCTTTTAATTCATGAAAAGATCATTATTCCTAATTATCATCAATTCATAGTTCATTATTGTCTAATTTACATATGAACTCTATTTAATCATTAATTCCATCTTTATCCATTAGAAAACCCTAATTACCATATTAAGGGTATTCATCCATAATTAGGAACTTTTATACTCAAATTATCTTAGATTAATCATATCTCAACTTTAATCACGAAATCAGAACAATTAAAGCCATTAAGATTCACAATTACCATCATTAGGGTTTCAAGGCCCATTAAAGCATATTTATGCACATGAAACTCTAAATTAAGCCAATTATGTGCAAAGTTCATCCTTTTTGTTCTTAATGTACCTTTTTACAATTAACATGTTAATATTAACTTTAATCATCCATTTAACCCTATTAAATACATTAATCATCTCAAAATAGGGTTTCTTAATCATTAAAGCATTAAAGTTCATAACTTCCACTACTTTTCAAATAGCAAGAGGAGTTAGTTTCTAAATATACTTTTAATAGATTCCTCTCATTTTTTTGAGAAACTTTCTTATTTTATGTTCATTCATCCGAGCTACTAATAAGGAGATACAATTTTTGCAAATTAAACTTATTTGAGCCAATCCCTGAGCGCCGCATCACCCCGTTCCATGCAACGTTGCTTGTTGGTTGGGAAATATAAGGAAATGACAAAACTACCCTTAGTAAGTTAATCGATGCTTCAGCCTGTGTAGGGGCAAAATCATCCAACACCCCAAACCTTCTTCTTCCTCCTCGTGATGGTGCACTGCTGCCGCCCTAGTCGTGCCTTGCACGGCTCCTTCTCCTTCCCTAGACCTCGACGACCATCGATGATAAATCCCCTAACTCCTTCGTGCTCCCGCACACCCAGGGATGTGCTCCACTCATGGCAAGGGCAGTCGGCTCAGGCTAGGTAGTTTGCAACCCATGGCCGGCACTGCAGCTGTGCTGCAGCCATCTTGCTTGAGCCAGGGCATGAGGATGATGGTTGTGCTTCCTTCTGACAATGTGCGACATCCCCCGTCAATCATGATGACTCCTTGGTTCCTCACAACCCCAGGGTTAGCGCTAAACCTTTTGGTTAGGGTTTGCATGCAATGAAGAAGGAGAAGAGAAGGATGCATCTGGGATCTCTCTTGAACTCGAGCCAGAGGATCTACCCCTTATATAGGGGAGGGTATCCACACCCTAAAGTGTGCATCCACGAGTCAATGAGTTCTAGAAAGAAAGATTCTCTCTCCTAATTATCTCTTTAATATTCTTTATTCTTTAGATATTAGGAATTTGAAAAGCCTCTCTCTTATTCTCTTTTATGCTTGACTTTTGTCCCATTGGCACGAAATTCTATTTTCTTTTAGTAGAAAATACTTCCTTTTTAACAATGCCACCAAATTCACTAATTATGCATCACATTATCCTCTTATTTTGTATTATTGGTATTTTCTCTTTATTTCTCTTCATTGGGGCTCCTTAAACCCCAAGAAACTCTAATATTTCAAAATTCCTTTTTAAGGATACTTATTATCCTTCTAGATGCATCTATATCCATTATTTCTCATTGTCTTGTTTATTTCTTATTAAAATATCTCTTTTCAAGGATTTCTCTTCATCTTTCTTTTTATTTTCCTTATTGGCATTCCTTTTAACATTAGGAATCCTTTGTATACGAAAATACACCAAGGATAACTCAATTATACCTCTTTCCACTTACTTTCCACATTTTATCATTGTTTCCATTTTCTTTCTTAATAAAGAAATACTTAATTGATCTTTTCTTTTCTTATTGCATTATCTTTGCAACTTTGGACTCCTTGCAACCCAAGGAACCCAAGAGGCACGAAATCCAACTTTGTATTGTATTCCTTTTCCTTCTAGAGGTTTCTACATCTTTCTTTTCTCCAATTCTCAATTATTCATTTGCTAATTGAATTTCCTTGTTATTGGGCCCAATAGCCAATCAAGCCCATTAAGCAACCAACAAGGCTATTTTAAATGAAATCCATTTATTCAAAACAAATTATATCCTTATTTGTTCAGATATCTTTAAAAGGAGAAATTACATTTCTCACCAAAAGAACACAAAAATTGGGGTTGTAACATCCTTCCCCTCTTATAGGAATTTTGTCCTCAAAATTCCATCAAGCAACCAAACAAACAATTCAGGATAAGACTTTTCCATGTCCATCCTTGACCCCTATGTGGCTTTTCCCTATCCAAGGCGCATCCAAAGAACCTTTATCATCTGATATTCTTTCATCTGAGTTATTTCTTACCTTGGTACATCGTATCCTCATAGGTGACTCATCACATTTCAGCCTCTCAAAAGCTGAATAGGTTCAGGGTTCAGCAAATGGCTTGGGTACCTCACATAGTGCTCTAGATCAGACTCATGGAACACATTATATATCATGTTATCTTGAGGGGTTAGGCTAAACACAACCATCTCCACCAATCCATCTCAAATAGACCCATATATCGGGGACTCAAGTTTCTCAACTGTAGCTTAGAGGGGTCAGATTTTCACATCACATACTCTCCCACAGTGTACTACATGGCAGTATGCTTTACATCAGCTCACGACTCATGTCACTCCTGGGCTCTCACTCAATAGTTGCACGATCAAAGCGACTTCATCTGAACACACTATGGTTTTTTTTTTACCTTCGCGAGGCCCCTTCACCAACATCATCTTAATGAAGTGGTGACCGACACAACCTCCCTATAGAGCTTCTTACATCCTGATAAAGGCTATGGTGGTTAACATCACATCTTACAAAGGATAAGAACTGTCTCAAGGTATCACCCTGAATGAGCACACATGCTCTCATTAGACCCTCTAGTCTGGATCATACTAACCATTGGTTAGGGGTGATAAAATGTACAAATATCAAGTTCTTCATGTACCTACTTCCACCGCATGGAAGTGAATCTTTAGATTAAACTCAAGAACTCACATCATGGTGTAGTTGAACCAACTATCTCTTACAAGTAGTTCAACTGGATCTATCCCTTGACAATACTCTTCCTTTCTCATGTCATCTAGGTAAGGCAATCTACCATAACCCATATTGGATCTTGACCTTCCTTGGTCAAGGGGAGACATACAACATCCATAGTGATGAACTCCCATTCCCTCTCGGGGACTCTTTATCCTTTATATCAATACACTGGGTTACTGGTGTTCGTCCTTCACCTCCTGGCTTGCATGTCAACATACCCCATGCAACTTCATCTTAGGCATCCAAAGTACTAATGTCACTTATTATCTTGGTAGTACCATGGTATATGGTGATCTTAAATCATGATCTCCTATATGACATAATTCCTCAAATTTGATTCCCCAGAAACCCTAAACCACTTTCATCAGGGTATCATCATCTTCCTATCCAAAGAAGTACATCTGAGGTTCTACAACCATCCATTTATTGCATCAAGGCCTAGGCTGGCTAACCAAACAACTACTAATTTGTTCAATAGATCTCATTACATCTTAGTGTTAGCCAAATATATCTCCTTTTCAAACTTATGGTTAGCCCAACAACTTCTTTTATCCTTTAGTGAAACTAGGTAGCTGCATCTCAACCACTTCAGATCCTTATTTGTAAAGGTAATGTTGAAGACATACACCTCCATGTATTCCACTTATCATCTCAGCTTGAACTCTAAGTCTATCTTCATCGAGAAAACTCTGACCTCATCCTCATGGTGATCAAACTCAACCTTGTATAACTTGCAAATTCCACATAGCTCATGTTAAAACATCCTCACAAGATGGTTACCTTATTACTCTTAGTTTTTGTAAACCATCCACATATCGTTCACTCCACCAAGGTATGTTATCATCTCTATCCTCATACCTCATTGCAACATTCCAACTCACATCATCCTTATCCTTGATGTATGGCATGTGTACTATCCTATCTCTCACTCCCATAACAAGAGAAAATAAGCATTTGGATGTAGTCCAAATACAAAGTTCTTCCAATTCCATGAGTAGAGACGGTACACCCCACCTTTCCGATACACCCTTGAATCTACGTTGAAACGTGCAACATAGGTCTCTACATCACAAACATCTCGATATTAAGGCTATTTCCATGGAAAACTGGTTTCAAACCTACTTGGGTCACCACACAATCCTTGGTCATCTCCTCTAGGTCTATAGGGTGTCGACATTTTTGGGGTCATCCCTCTTCCCTTATGCATCCAGAGAGAGCCCTCCTCATCTGCCCTTTGGGTCCTACGAGTTCATGAAGGTGATCAATCTCCTAACCCATGGCCCTCAGACAATGACAGCTGTTACCTCCCGACCCTATGTTCATGTGCAACTAGGGAATTAGGCAACTCCTACTTCCATCAGTCTTATCCCTACCTGACCCTAGGATAGACATAGGATAGTACATGTACAACTCAGAACCTTACCCAAGTCTCCATCATCTCTCTCTGCATTCCTAAGCTATCTTTCATTCTTTCTCATGGGTCATGGCGACCTTCCTACCTTGGTCAGGCCCCATATCAGTTACCTCCATGGTAACACATCCACATGCAAATAGAGATGGTTATCTATGGGTCTACAAGTTCATTCTCTTACCATGTACTCTTCACTTAGCTTCTCAAGATCCTATGAGACCTCTTTAGGTTACCTCCAAACCAACAAAATGGGTGTACACCCAGCCAAAGGGTCCCTCTCCCAGGATGGGAGGAAACTTCACCTTGATAACAAAGGTCACAAATGCCCTTATGTCCAGGGTTTACATCAACATGAGCATGCTTAGCCCTAACAAGCTACAAAGGCACAAGTAGACCACCTACTAAACCCTTCTAGGTTACATTTACTCTCATCCTCCATATTAGACCAAGAACAAACCTTCCCATGTCACCAACATAGCTGTCAGGGGTTCATCTAGCATACCTTTGACTTAAGGGGTTTCCCCTTCCTCTAAACATGAGGAGTGCCATGCTTGACACTATAGAAACTCAAATCTCATCAGGAGCATCAGGTACACCACTTCCCCTTTTCGGCCTAGGAACCCTAGGTTCACTTTTTGGATGTCCAACTACATGCTCAACCTCTTAACTATGAATCAAACTTGTCCAAGGTATGTCATGCACTCCCATGATCCTTTTTATTTGAGCAACACCTCAGAGTTGAGTCCTCCTCAAGGACAACCAACTAGGTATAAAGCCTCACAACTGGTTACTTAAACCTCCTCTGGGTCTAAGGCACTCTTTGTCTCATCTCAGTAGGTAAACACCTATACCATAGGCACATAGGTACCAGAAGCATCATCCTCTCTCTAGGTTTTGGTTCCTCTAATGGAAAACAAGATATCATCATCCTCCAGTGATCAAGCATGAGGCAACCACTATCATACACTTAGACTGCATCATCCTCAACTCCCCATTGTTCCTCATATCATAGAGTCTAGGCTTCCAACCTTCTTGCTTGAGTCCTACTCTCTCTCTCTAGATCTAACTCTACATCTAGACTTACTACTAGAGGTCCTCTCTCCATGGAGGATCATGCTCATAAGCATACCCCGACATGGGTGAATCTTATGTTCAGACTTATGTTTGCTCAAGATTATCCATAGTTCTTTATGCTTATCTCATAAGCTATCCATCATGTCCTTCTAGCCAGGGTTTAGCCTACTTTTAGCACTACTGACGTACTCTGGGTGTGTGTTATGCCCTACTCACAAAAGCCCATAGAGTTCTATAGGTTCTTCACTAGCCTCGTCATTGAAGGAGCTATCCTTCACTCTAACATGCATGACGCTTTCTAGGGTTGGGTCACCAAAGGTAATAGGTCATCCAACCGCTCAAGGCTCATGTGATCATCCAAGGCATATCCAAACACCTGGTCTATTATGACATCAAACTCATCATATAATCTCTCACTCTAACCACCACTTAGGGTTAGGGTTAGCATCATCCTCAAAGGATGTGCCAGGTCTCTACTTATAATGAGGTCTCTGCCTCCAAGAACAACTCTCTCTACTCATCCTCCCAACAAGATGGTCTAGCCTCAGGTCTCTCCTGAGGGCATGACAACATTTGTTAAATGACCTAAGAATGTATCTATTCTTTAGTTTACACTTAAACTATTAAGCTTATGTCCATGACATCTTATTTACATGATTTTCATTAATTTGGTGGAGAATTCTTTAAACCTTATCACCTTTACCCATACCTCAAGAGGGTGAGGAAAAGAGAGAAAACCCTAATCCTTAATGTCCTTAACAACATTTGAGTTGAGAATGGATGAACAAGATGAGAGAGTCATAAAGGTATCTTATTTCGATTCAAATCCCGAGACATTGGCCAGGCAGTCACACTAATCTAGGAGTCCTCGTATTCTGACTAGCGGTGCGGAGGAAAATCTTGCCAGCCCCTAGATGTGATTCTTTTCTAGACACCTCTGTCTTTTGGAAAATCCTCTAATAACTCGCTTGGGTTCAATAGAGTTTGTAAAAGTTAATAATTATTAATGATTAAATGAGGAACCAATGCTCTGATACCAAATGTAATGACCCCGCCTACTAGTAACCCCCAATTAAGGGAGACCAAGAGGTCAGAGTTGTTATCCCAATTTCTGGATCAAATGTTTGACAAATAATCAATAATAATTATCAAATTCTACCAACTAAACTGAAAGGCTATAATAAAATTAAACTTTGCATACCTTTTTCAAAAACTTAGATATCTACTTCTATCCACATCTAGAGTCTATTCTAACTAATCCTCCATATACTTTAATTCTTATTTAATTCCACATATGCCACTTTACTATTTTTCCTTTTCAATCTTGTACCTAAACACCGACAAACAAAATGTTGGTCAGCATAAACAAATATGCCGGTATGTGGGGACAACCAAAATTTCATAAATATGGCTAACAATCTAATTATCACAATCAAGTAAATTAACAAGCCAATTTATGCTTTTTAGTATGACATTATCCACCACTTTTGCCCTAACCCTGGCATACCCACCTTAGGGTTTCTCTTTTCCCAATGACTTAAGGCCACCTTCTCAATCTTGAGCTTGGTGGCTGGGGTCACCGTTCATAGTTCCCGTTAGTCATTCTATAAAGACCACCTTCTCAATCCTGAGCTTGGTGTCTGGGGTCACCACTCATGGTGGCCATTGGTCTTCCCTCCTGGGCTTGACCTTTGGCATCATCCATCAGGGTGGCATGTAGGTGCGAGAATACATACTTCTATTATTATTGTGATAATCATAGTGACTTTATAATTTGCAAGTATGAACATTCAAACTGTCAAGTTGCATTCAATGTGATGAATCATCCGAGAAACTCTTCGGGAAACTAATGCGATTAACGATAATTAACCACATACCTGTCAGGCTGACTTGAGTGCAGAAATAATTCAACCAATTAATAAACCAAGCAAGCACACACAAGTTGATCCTGAAATAGGCATCCAATTTTTCTATCATTAATCATGTCATCATGGTCTATTTAAACCTAGCTCGCTTCCTAGGGTTTCTAGTTCACTTTAATGGTTTCACTTGCAATTAGGAGTCACTTCATTTTTACTCTTTTAAACCCTAATTCTATGCCATTACTCACAATCCCTGACTATCTCATCTATTCTTCACGAAAGATATTAAGGTTACCTTTTATCAACATATTACTTTAATTTCAGATTAAGGGCACAATTAATCATCAATTAAGTCCATTATGCCTCTTTTACATTAAAACTACCAATTTTATCCTTTTAATTCATGACAAGATCAATATGCCTAATTATCATCAATTCATAGTTCATTATGGTCTAATTCACATATGAACTCTATTTAATCATTAATTCCATATTTATCCATTAGAAAACACTAATTACCATATTAAGGGTCTTTATCTATAATTAGGAACTTTTATACTCGAATTATCTTAAATCCATCATATCTCAACTTTAATCATGAATTAGAACAATTAAAGCCATTAAGAGTCACAATTACCATCATTAGGGTTTCAAGGCCCATTAAAGCATATTTATGCACATGAAACTCTAAATTAAACCAATTAATTGCAAAGTTCATCCTTTTTGTTCTTAATTTACCATTTTAGAATTCATAGGAATATAAACTTTAATCATCCATTAAACCCTACTAAATACATTAATCATCTCAAAATAGGGTTTCTTATTCATTAAAGCATTAAAGTTGATAACTTGCACTAATTTTTGAATAGAAAGAGGAATTTGTTTCTAAACATATTTTTAATGGATTCCCCTCATTTTTCTAAGAAACTTTCAT
Source organism: Alisma plantago-aquatica (assembly GCA_963693085.1). Lineage (NCBI taxonomy): Eukaryota > Viridiplantae > Streptophyta > Magnoliopsida > Alismatales > Alismataceae > Alisma > Alisma plantago-aquatica. The sequence goes on along the minus strand of OY856409.1, from coordinate 670,827,480 downwards.
ATTTATGTGCATCCATTTGAGCTACTAATAAGGAGATATAATTTTTGCAAATTAAATTTACTTGAGCCAATCCCTCAGTGCCACGTCACCCCGTTCCATGCAACGTTGCTTGTTGGTTGGGAAATATAACAAAATGATGAAACTGCCCTCACTAAGTTAATCGACGCTTCAGCCTGTGGAGGGGGAAAATGGTCCAACGTCCCGGACCTTCTTCTTCCTCCTCACGACCGCACATTGCTGCCGCCCTAGCTGTGCCTTGCGCGTCTCCTTCTCCTTCCCTGGAACTCGACGACCATCGGCGAAAGATCCCCTGTATCTGTCATGCTCTCACGCACCTAGGGATTCCCTCCACTCATGGCTAGGGTGGCTGACTCAGGATGGGCAGTCTACAACCCGTGGCCTGAACTGCAGCTGTGCTGCAGCCATCATGCTTGAGTCGGAGCATGAGGATGATGGATGCACTTCCTTCTGACAAAGTGCGACATCACCTGTCCATCGTGATGACTCCATGGTTCCTCACTGCCCCAGGGTTAGCGCTAAACCTTTTGGTTAGGGTTTGCATTAAAAGAAGAAGGAGAAGAGAAAGTTGCATGTGGGATCTCTCTTGAACTCGAGCCAGAGGCTCTACCCCTTATATAGGGGAGGGTATCCACACCCTAAGTTGTTCATCCACGAGTCCATGAGTTCTTTTCCCAATAGGAACTAAAGTTCCTTCATTAGAAAGAAATATTCTCTCTCCTAGTTATCTCTTTAATATTCTTTATTCTTTAGATATAAGGAATTTGAAAAACCACTCACTTATTCTCTTTTATGCTTGACTTTTGTCCCATTGACACGAAATTCTATTTTCTTTTAGTAGAAAATATTTCCTTTTTAACAATGCCACCAAATTCATTAATTATGCATCACATTATCCTCTTGTTTTGTATTATTGATATTTTCTCTTTCTTTTTCTTCATTTGGGCTCCTTAGACCCGAAGAAACTCTGATATTTTGAAATTCCTTTTTAAGGATACTTATTATCCATTATTTCTCATTATCCATTATTTCTCATTATCTTGTTTATTTCTTTTTAAAATATTTCTTTTCAAGTATTTCTCTTTATCTTTCTTTTTATTTTCCTTATTGGAATTCCATTTAACATTAGGAATCCTTTGGATATGAAAATCCACCAAGGATAACTCAATTATACCTCTTTCCACTTATTTTCCACATTTTATCATTGTTTTCAATTTCTTTCTTAATATAGAAATACTTAATTGATCTTTTCTTTTCTTGTTGCATTATCTTTACCACTTTGGAGTCCTTGGAACCCAAGGAACCCAAGAGGCATGAAATCTAACTTTGGATTATATTCTTTTTCCTTCTAGAGTTTCATACATCTTTCTTTTCTCCAATTCTCAATTATTCATTTACTAATTGAATTTCCTTGTTGTTGGGCCCAATAGCCAATCAAGCCCACAAAACAACCAACAAGGCTATTGTAAACGAAATCCATTTATTCAAAACAAATTATATCCTTATTTGTTCAAATATCTTTAATAGGAGAAATTACATTTCTCACCAAAAGAACCCAAAAATTGGGGTTGTAACACTATGGATAGATATGTTGGATCATTTAAGAACAAATACAACAACCTAAGTCCTATGTCCATGTAGACTTAGCGAACCCTAAGCTATGATTCCACCAAACTAATGTAACCAACAACACAAAATGATATTACTCAAAAGTCAAAACACAATCAGTCACTAATTAATCACATTTACTAAAAGATGCTTAAAACCATATTAAATTTCTCAAATATGTGCAAAAAAATTACATATAGGTCCACCAACTTGCATAAAAGCATATACTATAACGCCCGGGGCCACTGCCCAAGGCTCTAGTAGAGTTTTAGGAATGACACTGCACGCTTTGTCCTCAATGACGCGCATGCCAGGATCAACTTCCCGACAGGTCACCCATCCCAGTACTACTCCAAGCTGAGCACGCTTAACTATGGAGTTCTTAGTGATAGGTTTCGGAAAAAAAGGTGCACATTGGTGATATGAGTAGTCCAATCATTCCTTTTAAGATCATGTTATCCAAGGCCTCAAATCCTGAGATGTTACAATCTCCCCCTCTCAGACTCTTGACGTCCTCGTCAAGGCTCAACTATAAGGCCTCGTAATCTCTTTCCCATTTTAGTGCATATCCACAATGGCCCATGGACACCCAACTCCCGATCACAGAATACAAGCATAAGGGTGGCTACGTCAACCATGGACAACCCTTTCCTACATGCCTGGACCGCACGGCTCAAGACTGGCATGCCATGCCCATGTGGGCCCACCTACTAAAGGTGAATTGGCTCTGATACCATTTGTAACACCTGGGCCCACTGCCCAAGGCTCTAGTAGAGTTTCAGGATTGACGACTGTCCCCACAGACCACCACTAGCCTTAACTGCATGCTTTGTCCTCACTCATGTGCATGCAATGATCAACTTCCCGATAGGTCACCCATCCCAGTACTACTCCAAGCTGAGCATGCTTAACTATGGAGTTCTTAGTGATAGGTTCCGGAAAAGGAGGTGCACCTTGGTGATATGAGTAGTCCAATCATTCCTTTTAAGATCATGTTATCCAAGGCCTCAAATCCTAGGATGTTACATATGCCATACCATGTATCTTCACAACTTTTCCTTGGCCTCTGCCAAAACCTATATACAAAAGGCATTATCCACATACATATGTCATGTGAAAGCATCATCATGTCACTAAAATATTGAGCCAATGTACATTATTTAACAAAACTTCCCCGCACAGACCCATGAGAACATGGATGACACTAGGACACACTAATAACTAGCAAACCTTCTTCTTCTACTAATATCTGAATGACTCCTCCTCACTATCACATGTCTGATGATGCCACTGACATTCACCTAAAACAATGTGGTGACCCACTAGGTGAGACCCATGTCCCAGTGAGAGATATAACTCTCAATAATGTTTATTACTTACAATAGATTATATAATTAAAGAAATAAAGCAAGAATATTGTAGGATTTAAAGATTTACATAATAGTCAAAGAAACAGACAAGGCTTAACATCATAAGTACAATTGATTTATCTTACCACATTATATAAAAACTACATGTTAAAATAAGCAAGGAAAGGGTTACAACACGGCTCAATAACTCTAACAAGTATGCTACATGTCTCAATTACATATTTTATTAAGACCTGGGTAGTTTGAGACGTACCACTCAAACTAAGAGCTTACTGCCATGAAGTCATAATCAGCTCCGTACAAGATCTACGAGAGATGAAATCCTAAGATCTCTTTCCCTCAGTTAGTATGAGTCCCTCATGGTGACACAATTGGTCAAATCACAATCAACCTAGTCCACCCTTCTAGAAACTAGGGTATTCAATCCAATCATACGTGGTACGACTACAAACATCTTGAATCACATCATATGTGTATATTCATCCAGGCACACCCTCGATCATTCTCCAAAAGCTTGGGATCTGGATGACAAGGATGTACCCTCCCTACAACTACATATACTCATCTGCATACCACTCTAAGTTTCCCTTCTTGAATACTTTTTTTAACTATCCAACAAGTTCTGACAATGGAATAGTTCTATGGATTGGGGCACTATGTGATTAGGGTTTCACTGGATGATTAAGTTAGTTGGGTGATCTCGGACTACAAAAATCAAGTTACATACAAACCCTATATTTTTCTACAAAATAAATGATGCATAACAACTCAAGGATATAAAACATATGCATATTCCTTGTCAAGACATCATTAAATATCAGTCCATTGTCATCCTTGAAAAAGGACAAACTTCCTTTACAGTTCAAACACCCCAGATATTCCATTTAGGCCATAAAGAATTTCTTCATGTAAGAAAATCATTATCATTCAACACTTTGAAGAGAGTTCAACATGTCAAAAACACACTTGTTGCATAAAAACATGCATAAGGTTTCATCAATCATATGAGTTATGATATTTGTAATACTAAAATACCAAAGTTACTTATAGCAATATGAATGTAGCTATTCATCATTTCAATCATCAAAGGAAGGTATAAGTATTGAACACCATCATTTATAGTTAAACCATCAATTCATTTGACACACATAGGAAACCCATCAGATCATTAATGTACTTAGTAAAATTATCGTATTATTGACTCTATAAAAACCACCAATTAATTGTGGACAACAAAAGCCATCAGTTATTTGATGGACTTAGTGAAATCATTGATATATCAACTAGGTTAAACCATCATTACATTAGAATACTTAGGTGATCCATTGATTCTTCTAACAGATATGGTAAGACCATTGGTTCATTCTTAGACATAGTCAAAAATCTGACTTCTTATACCAAGCATACTTGTCAGTTTACTATTATACTTATAAATGAATGGGACCATTGGATTATTATGGTACTTACCCAAATGAAAAACATCAAATTATTTAGAGACTTATTATAAAAATCACTTCATGTCTCTAGCATAACCATTAGTTCATGGTTGGACTTAAACAAAACCATAGATTCATTAACCTAACCATTGGTTCATTGACTTAGGTGAACTTATTTGTTCATTGACCAAGTAGTGTCAATGATTTGCACACTCAACAAAGACAAATTTTCCTAGTCTTAAACAAGCCATCAATTTAAGTGTTATGTAATATAGTTGCTTCTTGTACTTAGTGGAACCACAAACTCATAGACTAAACAAGCCATCAATTTATACTAATGAAATCACTTATTTCTTCTTAAGTAAAACCATCATTTTGTTACCTTCAAGACCATAACAATCCATGTCCAATTATAGAAGAGGGAACGTTTGCATATCCTAGGGTAGTTTAACAACACACAAACTATCGTGCATGTATGTAAACTAGTGTATAATGGACCATCTTTCACCATATTACAATGTTCTAGGGTAAAATCTATATAGAAAAAATAAGAAGTAGGAAAGAAATGGGTTGAAGGTTATATAAATCACCTCTAGGATGAAGAGGTACATCCAAACATCAAGGTATCTCAGAGAAAGAGGATGGAACCATGACTTGCACTCCCATAGATCCAAGACATTACTGTCTTCAAGAACAAGGTGAAAGTAGTGCAAAAGATAGATTAAAATGAGATATTCAACCAAATGTACAAATTTTCATCAAGAACACTAGGGTTTCATCCAAGGAATAAGAGAGAAGGGAGAATCAACAAGAAAATGGATTAGAGAATAAAAATAACTTGGATAGGGAAAGAAACTAGGTTAGGAGCCTTCAAGCAACCCTGAAGTTACTTGATCAAAACCCTTACGAAACATGCATCCAAGATCCACCCAGGATTCATCCTCTAAGAATCTCTTCCTCTACAAAATGATGGACTTTAGTCTCACTACAAATAATAACAAGAGAGAGAAGGAAAATGTTTGTTTGGGAGAGAGATGAAGAGCATATACATCCAAAGGGAGAGAGAAGGGAGTGAAAAGGTTGAAAACTAGCTTCCCATGTGCCAAAAAGTCAAAACCTATATTGTTCATGAAAAATAGAACTTCTGTCAGATATTTTACCAAGGTTACTCATTGGTTTATGTCTTAGTGAACTCATCAAGGTGTATCATAAGTGAACTCATCAAATTGTTCACCATGCTTAGTCATTTTCCCAACTCTGACCCTCCATCAGATTATGTACTCCAACCAAGGAAACCATCAATTTTAGGATATCAAGGGAAAGACATTTCATCCTCAACTATAAGGAGGAACCATTAGATCCTTGACCTACTAGGTGATACCATCAGATCCTCAACATACTTACAAAAACCATTGATTCTCATACTTAGGTGAAAAACACTAGGTTTTAGAAAGAGAAAATGATCTAATTATGCATCTAGGTATCCAAAGGTGTGACTATGTGAAACTTTAAAAATAGTACTATGAAGCACATCATGCATGAGATATAATTACGGGTAAAACTCTATAAATGCGAAAATTGCATAAAGGTTTATATAAGTATATAAATTGAAAAGCTTAACCAATCAAAGTTTCATTTCGAACAAACTTGAAACATAGATTTATTAATTGATTTCAAAACATAAGTTAGGGTTTAGTTAAGGATTTAAGAGCTCACTTAAGTTATCTAAGCATGTTTAATCATAAGTTTAGGTACAAAGTTTGATTGGACAAACTTGAAACATAGATTTACCAACTGATTTTAAAACATAAGTTAGGGTTCAATTAAGGATTTTAGAACCAAATTTAGTTAAGTAAGAATGTTTAATAATAAGTTCAAATAAGGTGTCTTGCATTTGTCAACAACTATGCATTAGGAAGGAGGGTTTGCAAGGCATAAGCCTGGTCTTGGAACAAGTCTAGCGACAACCCATGCAATGGTGTGCTTCTTTTGCAAGTTGCACACAGACAACTACTGGGGCACCACCACAAATGACGGTGGTTGTATTCCTTCTAGCCTGGTGATGAGGTCTCCTTACCTCTATGTAGCCTACACGGACCACTAGGAACTCTTTGTTACACTACAAAGGCAACGGGAAGGACTCTTCCCTTAGAATGTCAACATGCTAGAGCTGACTTGCTCTCGCTTGTTGTCTTTCCCTTTCATTCTCTTCCTTTTAGTGTAAGACTTTCTCAAGCTCTCTATTTGTCATAACCATGAGTGGAAAACAATTGTTAGAGCTGGTTGTTGTGTTTATAAAATCCTAAACTATCCCCTTTATATAGGATGGCCAGGGCCAGTGTTTCTAGTTCATCTGAGTGTTAAAGTGCTAAAATTTATTGAATTTTCCAAGAAGAGATGAATGGAAAAATGATCAGCTCACCAGTTAACCATTTGGTTCACACATGAAATGGTCGGTTCAACACTTGAACTAACCAGTTCACTATGTTTCCTATTTGCAAACACATTGTCTTTTAAATTCCAATTAGTAGACAACATGAAGTCAACATCAATGATTGATCTAGTATCATTGAACTATCAACTGGTAAGTCCACAACCTGAATTAATTAGTTCATGTATCTGAACTAGTCGGTTCACTTATAAGGCCGATTTTTTCACACTCCAGTCAACCAATTGTTATTTAAGTTGAATACCTAAACACATTAGTAATCAAGCTAAGCTTCATTCAATAGTAAAATCCTATTCCAGGTGCATCCTATGCGTGTGACCCTTTAGGTCCCGAATTACATTGGTAGTGAATTTCCATAACTAATTTATGACATCACAACAATGTGTGGTATCTATCAACATATCATTGCTACCCAAGTAATTGGAAAGTTGGAGAACAACTTCAACCTACAATCTGTGATCACTGTTACAATGATCATACAGTAACCTATGTCTCTGATATCTAGATTGAACTCAAGGCATGTAATCATCATCTTCTTCAACATTCAATCCATGTTTCTTGAACTAGAGCATACTGTATGAGATGCATGTGAGTTCACATATCATATATTGATCCACATGAGTATGGTCATATGTTTCTCAGTCTCACTTATTAAGTGGCTAGGATATGAACTCCAGTTGGAGGGACAAATCTCATCTTCATCACTTACAGTCAATCCCCATGTGTCACAGTGTACCTGAGCATCACCTTTTAGGCAACCCTTATCCATGGTCATGTTGGATGATGTCAAAGTAAATGAATGACATGTGATGAGTCCAGTAACTTTAGTCTAAGAACCACAATCATCAATATCTCTATGAAAGTTGACATTGACTACCATTAAATGGTTACCATACATCACTCTCATGGTGGGTATGTCTGATACATTGTTATATAACAAGTACATATGTGCTTGGTTTCATATCTCATAAAATTTCTAATGAGATTCTATCATCAACCAAAACACACTATAGGTTTTATATATTATTTTTGTCTATTAGCTTCCACAATAATATCCAACTAGGAACATAATATGAACGTATGTGTTCTTATCTTACATACCATCTCAATGTTCAAGTCATCAACTTGAAGGCATATATCATCAAGTAACATCATTCTTTATACACCTATCATGTTATACCATTATATCATAATTAAACAATGATATAAATGAAGATTCCCAGTATTATTAATCAAATCATTTATAAGATACGCCATTACAATCATCATATGTTGGATCCCTGACCATAGATATGAACACCTTCTCAAGGCATGATCTTCACCATGGATCTTAAGTTTTGGGACATTGACCCCTAGCCCCACATGACCACTTCTTACCCCAGATCTATACTTGTAGAACAACGATATAGTAAACCAACCTTTTTTCTTACCCATTTGAGCCTTCCAGCTCCCAGATCTTGCCGACTACTGACATGTAAATGAACAAAGGAGCAACAACTCCTCCTTTGCAGTGTAGGATATGGTGCAACATACAACCACCATATGATCAAGTGGGTCCATGTTGGACCCACATTATAGCTCATGGGTCCTAGTGCTCACCTCTCCTACCCCTCCTTGTTTGTGGATCACTAAAAGCCAAAGCCCCACATTTGTTGGTCCCTGCATGTTATCCTAGATGGGTGTAGCACAGTGAGGACCAGGGAAACCTCTAACAAGGGTCTAGATCACATGTCAAATGATTTAGCTAACATTTATTGATTTATATAATATTATTGAAACAAACATTTTCAAAATTATATCTCTTAATTGCTTTGGCCAAGTTTTACAAACCCATATACCAAATTGATCAACTTGAAAAGATCTGCAACTTGTTCTTGGTTTTAGGCCCTAATACCCTTTTACTTTTTATTGAAGTTTGAACCTTTGACTATGGTTGACTAGATTTAATGCATGATCATGCTAATGTTTGCATGTTTAATGATCAACCTACATGTAAATCATCCAAAAAAGTAACTTTTTTACACTCTGGAACTCATTGGTGGATGCAATTACTATACTCAATCTTTGGTTAACCCCTTGCATATTTATGACTTGTTTGGGACTATAGTGATGGATTTTCCCTTAAATTGTTATTCTTTCTTCTTAACTTTTACTAATGTTTAACCAATATTGAAATCTATGAGATGCGTCTCTACATAACACAATATCATCCTGTGTTTCCCCAATCTCTTATTTTGGTCCATATGGGTTTATATGCATGTAGGTGAAACTTTCTAGTGATACATGTTATATTTTGATCAAATGATGACTTTGACCCCTTTTCACATCAAACTACTTTTTATTATTGAAATTAGTAGCTCAATAATATCTAGAGACCCTGATGTATAAGTTGACACTAGCTTTTCCTTGTTGAATGTTTAATATGTATGTAAGCTTGTTTATTTTCTCAATTATTGCCATTTAGTATTGTAGTACTGGATCTAATGTTTTATCTCGTCAATTTTATAACTTGAACAAAATTTATAGATATCAACTATACAAACCTTACTCACACTAGTATAGATATCGTCTATAGAGTCAATTGAATTAGACATGCAATGTTTGTTTAGTTTTGGCACCTAAGTGGGTGATGCTACATCTAAGGACCTTCTCATCAGTCTTTAGGGTAAGCTGAAATTGACGACACAGATCGTGTGTCGTTTGCTCTAGAAAGAGAATTCAACGACACAGATCGATATCAGCAATAATTATAAGATTGCTCTGGGATTATTGTCATATGTTTAATACAAAGGAAGTGATGACACATATTTGTTCCTTAGATTTTGCAAAGAAACTAACACTAATGTCAAATCATATTTATTGATATTTGTATAGAAATCGACATCGCATGTATAAATTTTGTATACAGACCTTCTCTGTCGTTGTCTTGTGTTTGAGGAACCAATAACATAGAGTGATACCACAGGTTAGAAGCTTGGTAGCACGAATGTTCTAAGAAGCAAGGCCATGTTGTAGGTTGGGTATCACGCTTGTGCTGGGTGGCACGACCATTTTACAATATATGTACTATCATTTTTATACAAAATTGACAAAGTAGATCTACATCGTCGATTTTTTTAAAGCAACCTATATCGAAGGTGCATTTTTGTGTAGCAAGTTTGCAGACCTGTTGTCTGGCTATTCATAAGGATGCAAAACCTACAATTTATTAGAATCATATGCTCCATCATGTGTTCATCTTAATAACATTCCAGCATAGCTACAAAACTTGCAATAACAAACATATACAAGAGCCCACATCCACACAATTCATTAACACACACACATTTCCAATCTCATCAACACTTATTTCCATTCTCGTTCCACTCTCACACACAAACACCATTCAGTAAACACACATGCAATTCAATTCTCCAATTCCATTCATATTACAAGTTCAAATGTAATTCTCATTGTATTCATACCTCTCCACATCAATTCACACACATATACATATATACACACATCATTCACATAAGAACCACCAATTCACTTACATCAAATTTAAAGTCAAAGAAAGTCATCACCAAGGACTTTGCAAAAATTCACACCGATACAAACATGAATATAGAAATAATGACATCAAAGTTTACATAACTCACATTTTATCCATATAAGAGAAATTTACTTCCTTAATGATGAAGTGTGCCCACACTTCATGTATCCCATCCAGGTCTTCTTTTGTATAGGGGTCTTTCATGTGAAATAGTGGAAAAGAGAATGACATGATTCAAGAATTTAATTTTTTTTATAGTATCAAACAAGACTAATTTGTGTTATGATGAACAAGACTATGTAGATTGCCTTTTGTGTACAAAGCAGCCACCTATATGGAAATCAGGTCAATATACTTCATCACATAGTATTTTCATTCCCAATTGTTATATTGTACATGGAACTATAAATTTATAGTTATGCAAAATGTTAATAAATGAAATTAATCATAGTTGGCATATGTATGCATCAGAGTAAGAAAACTACCTCAATATTCTTCCAAGTTAACAACTTCTTTTTGCATCTACCTTTTATCCTACCTTGTTGAATGGTTTAATGCCCCTATAAGTTAAGTAATACATTTAGTTGAATTAGTAAATAGTCATGTAATGATGCAAAAATTAATATATGTTGACGGAATAAAATTTACTTATGGAACTAATGAAATTTCATTGGGTGTCCAGCGCTCCATATTTTCTCAACCCAAGATCCAATTAATATGCAGATAGTGTCTTGAGCACAATTACCAACAACTCCTAATTCTTATTATGTAGTGAAAAGAAGATAAACAAAAGAAAACCAAAATTCTACAATAAAATATAATTCATCATCCAAAATTATAAGAAAAGTGCCCAAAACATAATTTACATTTTAAGGATCCATAATCACTCTCTTTCCCGCAATATCATTATATTTAAATGTGATAGACCAGGGATTACTAACAAATGGTTGGTCTCTATCTACACAACTAATCAATGATGGAACTAGGAATGTTTCATTGGTTAGTGCAAAATCTCCACACACAATATACAAGTTGCTACAAAACATATAAATATGCATTAATTAATAATAGGACAAATCAACATATATATTCACATACACATAATGTGGTATTTACCCATAATATGTCACCATATTTGAAGTTCTATCATGGATGAATTCAACCAATCATAGGTAAACATATTCGCAATATCTGTCAAGAATATACTAGTATTGTGATCTCGATCTGTAGCATCCTCCTAGGTACAGACCATCATAGTTGACCCTTCATCTAAATTGTCTAATCATAGTGCCAAACCCCTACATTTAGGACCTAGCAATTCAAATACATCACTTGCAATCCAAGCAGGTGATTGTGGAGGAATTGGAGGAGGAACTGTAGGGAGCTTCATAGGTAATATGATTTGCATGTATTCTCATACTAGTTGCCAATTATATACACAAATAGAAAAGACTTATAAATAAAAATACAATGTACTTGTATCACAAATTATCATAGAAAACTTCATCTTTGGGCCATGTGACCATGTCGTTGTCTACAGCTCCTATTGTGCATTGATTGGTATGGGGATATGGCTGTCGTGTCTATCTCCATGGTGGGTACAAAATCCTGATAATCACATGAACCACATTGTTAGGATATGGAGCACCACAAATCTTGTGACTCAGACTGGGTGGGAAGGGTACACCCAATGAAAATGATTTTGAAGCTTTGTTATAGTAATGCAAGATAGCATGGCATCAACACCTTAAAATTTTCTTCATAGAGTTATATATACACAAAAAATATAGATTCACATGAAATACTATTATATCAAGAACACGACTTACACTTGGAGTTCCTGGAGAGTTCATTAGATTACTCCCAACGACCTCTATTTGAGGAGGATCACCTCATAATAAGAAGTTGTGTAACTGAAATACTAGATGAGGAGGTTTGAGACTGAGAAGCATCAAAATGTTTGATTGCTTCCTCTATTTCCTTTGCGATCATGTCTTGACATGCTCGTGTGACAAGGCTCCTTTATTGATAGATTTTTGCATTTGCTCAGATGTGCCAAAAAAGGATCTTATATCAAAACTAGCCCAAGCAGACCTAATAGGGCTAGGATGCTCTGGAGTACCCAAAGCAACCATCAATTCATCCTTTGTCCCTCAGAGATGAACTTTTCTTCTTTGTCTTTTCTCATAAATATCTCGCTAATCATCATCAGTAGTATTTGGTTTGTAAAACTTAACAATTAAGATAAAAATGAACATGCACTCTAATAGTTGAATTGTACCATTTTTGTAGCCACCTCAGTGGTTGTGGGGTTGGCTATTTCTCCAGAGCGGCTTGTGCTTACACCTATCCAATCCTAATGAAAATTTAAAGGTGCAAGAGTAGTGGAAAACTCAATAGACTAGGAGTAGGATTCTTAAAAGAATATGCTTCCAGTCTCTATTGATAATGTCTTGTGCATCCACCTAGACCCAATTTCCATTTGTGCACATTCTTTGCACACCTTTCTTTTTTAGAATCATGTATAGCCTAGTTAATCCAACATATGTTAATTACATAATACATTTGTGTTCATATGATTTACAATAAGAATGCATTTTAAAGGAGGAAGCTTAATACCCTGAATATGTTGGTTTTTCTTGAAGAATCAAACACTTTTCACACTTTGGGTAAAGATAGGCCCATTTCTCAGTGGCAAACTTCTTCTTCTTGTCACTCATTATGTATTATAATGTAAGATTTCTCTTATAATTTCTCAATATTCTCCCACAACATTACATCACCATTTTATAATGTAGTTTTTCGTGAATGTCAAACATGCTCTACAAGTTCATATACTTAATGGCATATTTTAAGAGACATAATTGTGAACATCTTTAAAAATAAAATATCTCACAAATGTGTCCTTTCGTATGAAGTCCTTCATATAAGGATCAAATTTATGCAAATAATCTATTGTTATATCCACTTTCTTATGAGTAATAATCCCTAGATATTGCCTAAAAAATTGTGACTCTTCTCAATAGGATTTTTGTTTCATCAAAGTCAATGGCCAATTCAGACATTTACCCTTGTGCTACTAACTTGGTCATCAATGTGATGCCCTTTTTACATGCACAATCACACTACTCCTTAGCAAACTAAAAGAGATTCTCTGGGCGCACATACTCTGGATGCTCATCCAAAAGTTACCAAGAATCACATATAATTGATAACAATGTAACTTATATCACTACGACAGAGAATGTGAAATGCACATCTATGGAATAAAACAATAAAACTTACACTAGACGCATACTCATAGTGCACATTGTCACAGTGCTCATCCTAACAGTCAGACGCTATATGAAAAATGTCATATTAAAAGAAATCAAAGAATGAAATATAAGTGATAAAGAACGTAAAATGCACATGTACCATACAAATCAAATATAACTTTAATAAAGAATGTAAAATTCTAGACTTTAGTATTGTTTGGATCTTTGATCATTTTTACACATATATAATCTAATATTAGCTTTAACATTTACACTTGGAAAAACAACTAAGAATGGAATGGAGTCATCATATGTAATAATCGTGATTTTAAGGTTTTCATAACCAATATAACAATTGAAGTTCATGACTACTCTTGGTTGGTTAATGTGAAGGAGTGGACTTTTGGAATCCTTATACATCCAGTGAATTCATGCATTTTGAGTTGCTATGAGAGTTCCTAATGTTTTGCCAAAGTTTGGAAGTCAAATGATATTGATATCGTGATTAGGATCTTTATGATTATTCCTTTTGAAGTATTTAAGTGGATGATCAAACAATTGAGTTTTGACACTAAATTTGTATACCAGATAGCATGAGTTGTGAGGAAGCAATGGTTAAAATTTTGTGAGAATTGGATATTCCTAGAAGGAGTTATTTAGGTTTGAAGTTGGTGAATTAATGTGTATCTTATTGATGTTTGATTAACTATGTTTGGAATATATATATATATATATATATCCTAAGCCTGATCGCAGACTTGTCACACACGCCTGTATTTGTCAAATGGGTTGTGTGGCCATTTTCTTACCGTAGATGCTAATATAGTGATCATCCATGAGTGCTATGACAAGCCACGGATCGGCTCAAATGAAGGTTGGACTCTGGCCTTTGGATGTGAGATCAAAGACAGGATATGTTGTCACTCACCTTGTAATTACTACCTTGCCCGTAGGTGGTGACCACGACATCGGAGAGATTGGGGTACACATTAATCGTGGGAGTAGGGTTTAAATCAACAGAGTAATTGAAATGATCTACTCATTGTGGCCAGTTTGACCCCTTAAACAAGATGTGAGACCATCCCAATAGATAGAACCATCTGCTCGTCTCCCTGTGCCTCTCCATAGCGCGAAGTAGGTGGCATGGCATGGAGCCACTGTCAAGCAAGGAGGATCAACACAGAGAGAATAACGGCCACGGAGGGCAGACCACGAAGCCCGACGGAACCAGAGAAAGGAGGAGGGGATCTTCCATGGTAGAAACATGCAACCCCGACCTTCTCAATCCATGAGGAGGATCTGCGATGGCATGGAGTCCCAATGGTGCTCACACAGATTCGAGAGGAGCCACTTGCAAGGACTGTAGGTGTACACGTGGTAATCATAGATGTCATGGGAAGCTTTTGGCATGGATAAGGACCAAACAAAGTTGTAGGTCGCATTACCTGTGTCGGCAAGCCTAGATGCGAGGCTGAGAGGGCGGAGTAGCACCTTGATGGGGTTTCTAGCTCGTCGGAGAAGAGGCTTGCGGCGGCGCATGCTGGGGCTGAGGTTGAGTGGCGACGGTGCTCATTTCGATGGGCGGTGGCACTCACGCACGCGGTTAAAGGCCTCATGCAAAAAATAGACCACACACGTAGCTGTGCGGCGGCGCCCTAGCGAACATGATACGGAGGACGTGCTCGCTTTGTGTTGATCGCAAGAGAGAGAGAGCATGGAAAAGAGAGGGAGTGGGCAGACCAACAAACTAATCCCAGACCGAATGGTCTAGCTGGAGATTAAGTGTGAACCGCTGGGTCAATCCCTAACCTAAATTGGTTGTAGCAAGCAAAGGCGCTGCGCCAACCTTAGTAGCCACGTGGCATCCAGCAATTGGCTCAGAGAGGTAATAATCTACAGATCTTCAATAATTCGTAGAAAATAGCTCGATTGACAGAAAAATACAAGTAAGGTACCAAAATCCTCAAAAAATGTGTAGAATAATATAAAACCATCATATTAGCCTTTTTATACTTAAATATCAACAATATCATGTAAGATGTGTAATCCTTATTTAATGGATAATAAATAGAAAACAATGACATAAAATTATGGAAAAATGTCAATAAGTCCATAACCATGTCCTTAATGCATATGATGTTAGTTATGGTCATGTTGATGCATAAAAGAATATAATTTGATTAATATGGCTAATTAGGACTAATATCACTAAAGATAATGCAATAAATGCATACATGATCAATAAGTGATGAAAATCATGGAACACCCTTATATCTGTAACTGAAACATAATATGTAAATATGAGACCAATTTTGTACACGAAATTCATGTTATATGAAGATGAACCTTGATACATGGGTTGTAACCCTAACTTGAATAATGTATATAAACTAGGGTTAATGTGTGCACCAAAAAGGATATGGAACCTAATATTCAGATAATGAATAATAATCTGAAAAATGACATTAGTAAGACAAATATATGGCAAGAATACAAGTCATACTGAAAACATCCTAATGAGATAAGTAAAACCCTAATGGACATAGTAAGGTTAAGATGATGAGAATCTAATGCTAGTATGTGGTCTTATCTTAAATAGGGTTGACCAGGATATAGTTGACATGAAGGATATCTGATGATTAGGTTTGTCTTGATCAAGGTACACTATTACCTCTTACTTGGCTTATTATACAATATGCTTGTGTTATATGCATAGTAAAATACTTGGAATATGGTATTGGATGAAATGATTTCTCTTGTATGATATGTTGCTTGATTTTCTGTACTTACTGCTATGAAAACATCAAACATAATATATTTGTTCCATAATATAAAAGCACCAACTCTTTGGCAGTGTGCTTGGAAGTGACTGAACTCTTTGGTAGTGGTCACATTGTGCATATGGAAGCACCAACTCTTTGGTAGTGTGCTTGGACCCAACTCTTTGGTAGTGGTCACATTTTACATATGATCCAATTCTTTGGTAGTGATCATAAAGGCCTTAATGCATTCAACTATTTGGTAGTAATGCATAGATATATAATCGAAAATATGCCTAAAATATGTGTGTTCTATTTTTTTGATAAACATTCTTGTTCAAGTATGCTTTTCTTATTTTTTTTAGCGTAACTTCAAATTTACGATTTGGGACAGAACCGATAGCATAGGGAGCTCCCGCGATCGCGAAGGCGACCAAGGGCTCGCACGACGCCAACCATGCTCGGGGGGGGGGGGGGGGGGGGGGGAGGCGGCTACCTCAGAGTGCATCGCTTCTTTTCCTTCTCCCCCTGGGCACTCTCCGTCCTCGATCTGCCCGGTGTGCCTCGTCGGCTGGTGGCTCCACCTCGCTTCCTCCCTCGCCTGGTCTTCTGTGCGGTGCTGCATTTTTGGCTTTTGGTGCTGGTGGTGGCAGCGCTTGCTGGTGGTGGCGGTGCTTGGTGAGTTGTCTGCGTTCATCCTCTTCCCAGTGGTGCTGTGCGTGATCGACATTCGTGGGTGTTCTGTTTTCCGGTCGACGACTCCTTGGGTGTTCCCCTTTTATCATTTTCTTGTGTTTCATTTTCCGGTTCTGCTCCGTTTTGTTAGGGCTTCTGCCGTGGATGACCGTCGGGCTTGGGGTCCCTGGGTGCGTGTTACAAGGTTAGGAGTCAATCGGGGGGCCGTCTTGGGTTGGTGTTGTCGTCCTGTGACCCGCTTTTGCCTCCTCAAGCTGCTGCTTGAGCTGGGCGGGCGGCGCCGCAGTGGATGGAGTGGTGGTGGGGTTCCCTGAGCGTCTACCCCCACCTGTCTCACCAGCTTGGGACCTCCTTTTCCTTGTGTTTGCACTTGTTGGGGTTTGGCCACTTGTACTTTGTCTTCCTTGTTTGTGCCCCTTATTTGTTTGTCTCTTTTCCTGTGTGGGTTTTGTCTGTCTGTAGGTTGTTTCCCTTCGTCCCTCCTTGTCTTATTTTTTTAGCTTGGTTGTTTGTAGCTTAGGTCTGTTTATCTCTCTTGGTAAGCTGTGGTCGAGCTTCTGTCTGTTTGATGGATCGTTGGTGTGTACGTGATGGTTTTCTGTGCCACTGATGCTGCTTACTCCTTTTACGGCTTTCTCCTGGGCTCGTGTAGATTGAAGGATTCTCTCGTCGACAGCTGCTTTGGACAGCTTCAACCAAGAGGGGTCGTGCAAGTAATTTACCTACCGCCTTCCAATCTGAGCTTGTGTGCTATGTTGGTTCCTAAACGGAGTTATGTTTGGATCTCTGGTGTGAGATTGCTGTCTTGTAGATTCCGTATGGCTTGCCTTTAATGATATTGACCTTTCCTTTAAAAAAAGTATGCTTTTCTTGTACTTCTTCTATACTGCAAAGTATTAGTTTTATCTTATTTCCAAGATATGATGAGAGATATATAAAAGACATGTAGGCGTACTCAGTACAATATTCTTGAATATTGTGCTGATGTTTACCATATGTAATCTTTTGTTTAGGTTGTGGTTATGCTCTTGAAGATCCAGGATAGTGAGAGTTGTGTGGCGAGCTGATGTACAGGTGGACCTGTTGTCTTAAGATCCAATTGTTTAGCTGTAGCACATGTATATGTTTAGTAGTTTGCTGTTCAATATGTAATATCAAATGTTGTAAAAATTCATGTTGTAATTATATGTTGAATGGTGAACATGTGTTATGGTTTGTTTATTTTTCATGTATATGTGCTACTGATGTATGTTCCTTCTGACTCCCTCAATTTTCTTCTTCTTAGCCTAGTGTGGGGTGTTTAAATTGAGATTCTCACTGAGGTGAGGGTTTCAATTTGGACGTCACACATTATATTAAGTTTTAGAAAATCTGGGGACGTCACAGTTAATTACAAGTTTGGATCATAATTATCCAAACATGAATATCATTAACCCATAAATATGACTAAAAAGAAATTAGAGGACCAACAATAGTTCTCCATACCAATTTATGTACATGAAGAGGGTTAACATAAGTTATTTGACAATGTTGATTAGTGATGAAGTGAAATGTCCAATTAAAGCATACATGGATTCAATTTATTCAATGATGGACCTTAAGGTACGATTTTGTGAAATGACATAAGTTATACTTATGTGATTAAGAGTTGATGGTTAGTTGAATTTAATCCAAGATTTGTACACCGATTTGTAAGGTTGTTTGAGTAATTTATCTACATGAACAAATTATAGATTTGTGTCTCAATCTTTTATTAGATACCTTAGGATATTGTGAGCATGTGTCTACAATTCCTAAATATTTGGATATTTTTACAAAGAGATAAAATTATTTCAAGTTGATGATATTTATGATGTACATGTGGTCCACATTTTCTCTTTTGATCATCTATTACCTGGGCTATGATAAGTTAAACCATGTTGGCCTTCCCATGTGGTCTTAGGTTCAACCCTGAGCTAAGTTGACATGGCCAATTTTGGGCCTCTAAGGAGATCCTATGGTAGGGTATCCCTTACATTTGGACATTACGGAATAGGAGGAGAATGACCAGGCCATCCAACTCTACCCTTATATCACGATGATACACCATTCTAATAAGGTAGTTAGATCTAAAATACCCATAGCTACTCAATGGACCCGAGTTTTAGGTGATGAAGTGTCTTTGAAAAGACCACCTACTCCTTACTCCTGCACTAGAAAAACCAATAGACACCCTGGATTTTGGAGGCTTAGTGGGGGTCTTCTTGTGAGGTTTCTAGTGTGAGAAAACCACCTCTAGGTCTCATATCTCATCCTGATTCCTGACTTGGGTGAGCATGGTCTAAAGAAGAATTTCCTAACCTGTGTGGGAGCTTTGCAATAACGAGATTCTAGGATAGGAGATATTTTCATCACAAACAATGGATTCCATAGGTGCCAAGATGCCTTTCATATCTCCATTGAGAACTAACATGAGGCATAGGATAGAGGGTACCTTCCTCCCCTTTTATTTTATCCATGTGGCAATAAGTTGCAGTGGACAAAATCCTAGCTCAAGATATGGCAATGTATGAGGCTCACCTAGGAGCCAAACCCTTGCTACACTGTCCAAGGAAGGTGGATATGTCATTTATATGTAATAAATATTGTTATTCCTTTCCCAAATCCTTGTTGTACCTTCTTCTTATGGAGGCACACTTGTAGAGGATAGAACTCTTATAGTAGTGACCCATTTAAGGGATAAGATTCAGGCAAAGGAAGGGTGAACGGTCCCGACAATCGACCTAGACTAGACCCATATTGAATCATCCAGTGTGACAGTGGACTTCTCATAGAATCACCAAAGGAGAAGGGCTGACCAATTTGTATGATCTAGAGACTACCACCTCAGATTGTGGGGTCCTCTAAACAAGTAAATATTTGCAATGATATACGTACATTAGAAAATTCTTGGAGACCAGCTCCTTTACCCAATAATTCCCTAAAAAATGCCCATGTACTCATAAAAATTTCTATTTTAGTTCTGAATCTTCATTCAATCTTTTGAAGAGCTTTAAACATCTATTTATAACATGAATGATAATATTTATCTTAAGATGTTTTAAATTATATAAATTATTATTAATCAATACATTTTCTCAAAAAATTGAAAGTAGAATCGTTATTTACCATATAAGATATTTTTTGACTCTCATCTTAATGAAATCTCCAAATAGAAGGTCTTTTGAGAATGGAATGTAATTTTGGGCTTTCAACCTCATTTTAGTTATAGAAAGTAGAAAACAATCATCAGAATAATATTAAAATTGGATGCCACCCTTAGTATGACATCTTGATAAGTAGAAAAATACCATATACACATTTGAACTTAGTTCAAACTTAGGTTTGGTCAAAACCCTAATTTTGATCTAGATAACAATATTAATGATGAGACAAATGTTAATGATCATTATTGTTGATTAGGTGTTAACCAGTGTACCAGATAATCATAGATATGTAAGGAATTTCTAAACTTGGGTATATGGGACTATTCTCCTTGATGATTTTCAAGTCCATTTGGACTTGAAGTATACATTTGGTTTAATGTACTCTATTTCACTTCTTGACCAAGTTGATATGTTTTATACATTGCTTGGATTATATACTTATTTGTTTTACTTCTTTTTTCTATTGAATAATCTTTTGAAAGTATATATGTATCTTGTAAATATCCTTGAACATAAATGATGTGCCCGTTGTGACTTCCTAAATGATGATGTTGACATTGGATACAAGTGACCTCCTCATGTCTGAGTGATGGAGCTTGTACATAATGTTGACCTCCTCCTTGCAATAGAGATATGGAGCTAGGTGACTTCCCCATCTTTTTGGGATGATATAGCCTTATAAATTGTTGATATCAACATAATGGGGAAACTCATTGTAAACTATTGTTGAAAAAACAAAGCTATTGATCAAATGTTGTTATCGTTTCTTTATAAATTCTACCAAGAAATGTAGTATAATATTGTTCTGCTTGTTTTTTGTATTTATTTCCTCAGAGGAACTACCTACTCAACACATTTGTGATGACTTGTTCCACTATTTTAATAACTCTAGGTTCATCACTATCATGGGGGAAAAGATGTCTTGTGAGGAAGTGTATAGGTTGTAGCTATTTTATAAAGGTCCTCGTTAGCATACATGGTCATGGACATGCCAAACTTTTCTTATAATATGTATATGTAAGTTGTAACAATTAATGTTGTTATAATATCACATGTTGAATGTTGAGATTGTTAATGTTGTATGCATCTAGTTTATTGTTCATTTATTCTTGTGCTTCTAAATTCGCACTCTGGTATCTTCTACGGTTTACAAATTTCTTCATTTAGGATGGATGGTATAATAGCATGAACAATAGCTATATTTTACAATTTCTCATTCTAATATATAAAACTAAATTTCACCCTTCACTTGAAAACCTAAAAATTTAGTATGTTGGATATTAGGCATGACTTTGCATCGAGGTAAGAACCTAGATGTCTGAAAACTAGGTATATACTAATAATGTTTTATGAAAAGTCCTACAGTGTGGATCCTCCATTATAATGTGGTGGTACGGGATGCTAAATTATTTTTTAATGATGGGCATTGTTGGAAAAGAAACCATAAGCATATGGTTCACTTGCTTTTTGGGTATCTGTACTGGTCTACACCATGTCCTCCCATGTTTACTAGTTGATGTGACATTATATTATCTACATATGGGACTCGATTCTTTTCTAATATAGTTTCATTTTGAACTGGCTCGAGACACTATAGTTTTCTCTAATGCTTGTTTAATTGAAGAATAAAATACAATATCCTATTATATATATGTAAATATGAAATTGTGTCCCTCACACGAGAGAGTAGAAGGTGTTTAGGCAACCTGAGTTAAAGGGAGAAACTTTAGAATAGATGAGAGTTCTTAGAGTATAGATGTAGTATTTAATTATCTTGAGCCATAATATAGGTTTGGGAAATAGGATAGCCTAGTGTAAATAAGATTAGTTGAATATAGTATGAGTTTGATACACAACGAACTAAGTTTGAAATATGAGGATAAATAATTTTGTGATGATTCAAGATAAGATTCTATCATGCAACCCTAGCCAATATAGTTCCATATATAAAATTGCTATTGTGCCAATTTGCTTGTGCTACATGTATGCATTAGGATTGCATGGATGTATGGATATTTGTATCAGCTGAGATATGATGTGTGGGATACTCATTGGGACAAAAATGGGCTTCAAGCTCCATACAATGGATGTTCTCTATCATGGGACATTTGATAAGGTGAACTTCTTAGAGGGTGACCCCTCCTTGGGAGGAGGTTAGATGTCCTCATAAACAAATTATGAGGCATGTCAATTTTGAAAAATGTGATAATGAGTCCCTTAATAGACAACTTCTCAATTTATATATTACGTCACCTAGTATGTGGTTCCTATGAATTGTTGAACCCTAGACTTTGTGTTTAAGGACCAAAGCCTAGAGAAAAGAGGTCCTCAAATATGTGTCTGAAACTCCATGTAAGTGATGGAGATGTCCTAAAATTCCTATAGGAAGTAGATGGTATGTGATATCTATAATGAGCCTCATACTTGGGTTGTTGGCTCCGTGTGAACAAGGAAAGTGGGTATTCCCATTTCTATGTATTGGGTAGACTATTTTGATATGGGCATAAATTTAATTTGGTTAGATCACATTATTTCAGATAGGTTGTCCTCAATTGAGTGGATTGATCCTTGAACCTCATCCATTATGAATAAGTAAGATGATTATGAAACCATGATATGAGTAATGGAGTTGTCTTCCCATAATAGACAATGAAATAATGTATCTCACTTGAGCTTGAAATCGGATATATGTGTGATATGCCACTTATATAACCTTGACCTAGTATGTTATCCTTGTTTCCATATCATATAAGATATACACAAGTTTGTAATCATAAAATTGAAATAAAGAATATTTAGACCATTGATTACATGATCACAAATATGGTTAACCACAATCCATTTGAATCTATGTTTCAAGTTTGAGAACAAGTCTCACACAATAGGGTGAAAACTCTAACATGTAAGTATGAAAATGAAATTCCTGTGATGATTAGATACTAGTATCATGTTGACATAAATTATTTTAATGAGGTTAAGTCTAATAAATATAATAAAAATTGGCATGAAATCTTGACATCATCTTGTATCATTTAATAGAGTGAAGGATGAATCCTTGACAATGCCTCTTTTAACTTCAAATTATGAAACAACCCTAATTCATAGGTCGGTGCAGTAACGTATAGCGCATGTTAATCAAAACATCTGAGTGAACAACACTTGATCATTCTTCCAGTAATCAATGACATAGTCATAAAAAATGACATCAACAACAACAAAATCAAGCTCATTCAAGGAGCCTCGAGAGGCAGAATTTGCACCCCACTACTTGTGATATGTGATGTGCACTGATGCACTACGTTAAATGGCTTCCAGACCGTGCCTTCCCAAATCCAGTTGAGCTACCCATGTCCAATTTTGGTCCTCAAATATAAATGGATAAGGAATCATATATAAGGAAGAGAGAAGTTCAACAGATCCATCATATTAGGTTAAATCCCTTCTTTTTTTTATTTGAAATATGATAATACACAACAATCCCCCACTATTTTAAAAACAAAACATTAAAACTTCGAATAAGAGCTCACGAGAAGAACATAAATAAATAACATGCATAAGATTTAGTATAACACATTTCATTGAACAAATGCATATAGTATCGTGCATAATCTGTACAGGATAGGTAGAACAATATGCTTGAATGAATTCCTCATTTATCTAATTAGATTATTATTACTCACATGACATTCATAGAATCAATTACTATTCTTATGATTTGGAGATTTACGCTATACCCCTATTGTGAATATTCATGAGTGCTCTAGAGACCTTCCCAAATCTCAACATGAGCGGCCCCACTCCACACTCATATAGTTGCACTTTCATCGAGTGTATGTTACAGTTATATACACCATCATAAATGGCTATGAAATTCATTATGAAAAATATATTTGACCTAATCATTGCAAATTATTATTTACATCATAAGAATAAGATTCAAAATATTAATATACATTAAGTCATGACTTAGTTTATTGCATTAAAGCTCCTTCTCAGCATCACTATTCATGAAGGTTTGGTATCCATTAGTTGAAATTCTAATATGGGCATAGTCCCATTCTCATCGATGTGTTGCTCACTATTCATTGACTTAATGAATTTTTTAGAGGATTGGCCAAGTTTAATTGTGACTTTACATAATCCCTTGAGAATAAATATAAGCCTCCTTACAATATTATGATGTAGAAGAATATGTCTACTCTTCCCATTATAATTTTTCTTAGCTCTTACTATATCAACCTGATTATTACAAATTATAAACATTAGTGTAGAAGGTTTCTCCCAAATGGGAAGATCCATTATAGCATGTCTTAGCCATTCGACTTCAGTTCCATTAATTTTTTCTAAGGTAAGAAACTCTAATTCTATTATGGAATGAGCTATATATGTTTTCTTGGTGGATTTCCAAGACATAGCATCGCCACCCATGGTGAAGTTGTTGCGATGTGTAAATTTCATTTTATATGAATCAAAAATCTAATTGGCATCACAATATCCTTCTAGCACAACTAGAGATCCATATAAAATTAATCTATGATTAATTGTGCCTTTTAAGTATCTTAAAACCCTATGTGGAGCATCGTAATGACCCTTCCTAATATTTTGCATATATATACATAATATCCGCACTACATATGCTAGATCTGGATCAATACTTTTTATTATGTATATTATGCTTCCAATTACTTGTGCACATTTAACTTGTTGAACACTAGTACTTATATTTTTATTATGATTGTAGTTATAATTAAAAGATGTTATTATTGTCTTACATCAAATATTGAAATTCTTTTGAGTATTTTCTCAACATAATATTCTTGACTGATCATGATACAATCATCCCATTGAAAATTTTTAATTCCCAAAATAACATCTTATTCTCCCATATCTTTCAAGTCAAAATTTCAAGAAAAACTTTTATTTTATCTGTGATATCAATAGTTGTGACAAAAATAAACATTACATCCACATAAAGACATATAATAACATAACCTTTATTGATTTTAGAATATATACATCTATCTCCTTCATATATATGAAACCCATATGAAATAATAATTTTATTGAATTTCTCATGCCACTATTTAGGTTCTTGTTTCAAGCCATACCAAAGGAGTCAACAATATAAGTAGAAGAAGAAATTACGTTAGAATAAGAGTTTGGAACATTTAGAAGGAAACAGCCATTTGAACAATACCCCATACCTAGGTAGTTCTCTAAATTAGAAACACTGGCCGTATTAGATTTAAAAGATATATTGATCCCAAGCAAGATAGAAAGATCAAATTAACCCTAATGTCTAGAACACAAAACACATCTTTGATCAACATGATTTTTCTATAAGTCATCTAGATCATGACATTGCCCTTTCTAGTCACAAGGTAAGGATTTCAGTTTCGCTGACAAACCGATTCTCCTCCTCTCACAAGGTAAGGCATCTCTATTGCCACTAATGTGGCATGTAGCCCCATAGTCCATGATCCAATCATGATGTTGAAATAATCTCATGTTGACCAGGGTAAGAACGCCACAAATGTATTCACTGTAACAAGGTTGGTCATTGTTTCCTTAGAATCTTAGACCAATTGCTTCTTCCTATGCCTATATTTAGGGGAGACATGAGAAGGTTTGCCACAAACATAATAGAAAATATTCTTCATATTAATGTTATTATTTCTTTTTTTCCTTTCATATTGTTCTGAAGATTTTTAGATTGATCAGAAGAATTATTATTTTTCTTATCTTATTTTAAAAAAACTAGAAATAGACAATTATTATTTATTCAAGTCAGATATTTTCTAATAAAAGTTTTATCTTCAACTCAGATGCGTATTATTACATCATCCAATGACATAGTCTTTCTTCTATGTTTTAAGTTGTTCTTGTATTATTTCCAAGAACTAGGTAGTTTTTCAATTGAAGACCCCATAATGAATTTGAAATTAGTATTTCTTTCTCTTCAGATATGGAACATGTTAACCAACCGGTCTGACTGTAGACTGCTTGGATTATGATTAGGGGAGATGTTTAATATCCTCCCTATGCACACCCATGCACGTACCAAAGCAACACATATTTATCCATAACTCATATACTCAAGGGACATTACATAAAACTGAAATTGATAACAACAATATAATCAATCACACAACTTTAAATAATAAACATTCTCATCATTGTTCTTACAAAAAGAAACAAAATGTTATCACTTAGAAAAATCATCTAACATCTTGAGTCTCTACTCAAAGTTCTAAATAAGTACACATACAGGTAAATTTATAAACATAATGATCATCTTATTGTTAGCATCCCGCTAGATCTTGCCCTACTCTATCTTTATGCTCTAATCTCTGTGTGCTACTTCTGGTCCTACTTCTCACCTATGAACATCTCATATTCAACCATGCATTGGAAAAAAGTTTGTTAGGTAAGTGTCATGAGTATTCTATACTTATAAAAATGGAGTAATTATATACTACAAGATACTATTAAACATTTATACATATTATTAAAATTAAATCCAGAGAAATAATACAATATAAATAACTCATCTTTCTTTATTTCGCTCTTGACTTTTGACTTGTCTTTCTCAGGAGACATGTACTCTGGTACTTGGGTCTCATGACCTACACAAAGTCTTTTGTGTCACATAGGCATGCACTCTGGTGCCTAGGCAACATGATTTACACAAAGGGCCTGGTTAATATCTTCTCTTATTTTAACTTCTTTCATCATATTTATCAAAGCATCTTTTGTTTATGACTTTTATCTAATCATGGCCAATATTATATTGCATGCCCTCTTCTATGACACCAAAGTGTCATTTATGTCAATACACCCTCTCTTAAAACACCATGCCCTCTATGGATACTGAAGTGTCCTCTATGATACAACACACCCTATGTTGTCACTACATGCCCTCTATGACAAACAAACTATCCTATGAACTGTCTCGAGATTCTCACGTGATCACTTACCCTATAATGAATATAATTAGTGTTCTTATGTGATCGCTAATTATGTTCTTAATTTTACATCATCGAGTCATAATCTATTATCTCTGACTTTGTATCTTTGTTCTTTAGTTCTGAATAGAATCTAAATCTGATTCTAAACACTGATATTCTTATTATTTATATATATATAACTTTATTTAAAGCTCTTATTTGATAGATTGACTTAATTAAATTCTTATATTAGATGTAAAACATATGAGTCTAATGGATTAAGAAAATATTCTAATATGAATATAGAAATACTAAGTATATGAAAGTAACAAGTACAAAATATCCAATACATGATTTTGAGAAAATGACTCAATCTCTTTAAATTCTCATTAAATCTAATCTTAACATGAATCTTAATGCATTCATGTAAGCTTAAATCTTAAATCTCATAACATAAGTCCTATAAAATATTATCTTGCAAACTTAATCATAACATAATGCATTCTACTCTTATATCTTATTGTGTATTTAGTTCTTAGATCTTAATTATTATAAACAATCTAACAACTTCTTAGCTCTCAATCTTAGTCTATATGTAGGAAATCTTAATAGCATATCTGTACTTGAAATATTAAATTCAAAGTCCCAAATTCTCTTTAAGTATGACTATCTTTCTTACATATCTTATCTTGTAATCGTATTCTTAACATGAATCATTACTAATTACTCTTATATAAAAATGATCCTTTAGTTCTCTCATGAACTTGGTTCATGAATCCCAATCATTATTAGCATATCTCTACTTGAGATATTGGGTATATGTGAAAACACAATCACTATATTATGGAAACTTCAATTACTATCTTACATAGAATTTTATAATATTAGAAAACATACATCATAATGACTTATATGAGAAACATGTAATGAACTGAGCTTATTAATATTTATATTCATGGGCATAAACCACTTACCAAATACTATAAGAGTAATTTTCTTGTTCTTTCCCCTTATTTATCCTTTATTACAAACCAACCATAGATTAGGATCATCAAACCCTAATTATTGTAGGTCTGGATATTTATGTTAAAAATATCAAAATTGGTCCTAAAACTCAGACCAATAGAAGATTTTGAAAAGACCATTAAAATTCATATCTGGATCCATCAATTGATGCCTAGAAAAGTTTCTACAAAATTTTGAATATTTGACTTTCATTTTCCAACCAAAGTAGTGAAAAAAACAATTTAAATAGGTGATAGACAAAAATAGGGAGAGATGGGGATGAGGCTCGTGCCCCTCAAATAGGGAAGTAGATGAGCAACAGTTCTTGGTTGTTCTCATGTACATGATCAATATCAAGATCAGGGAAAGATCACAGAGATATGGACAATGTCTTGACTTCATATTGAACTGATGAATATGGTGACCCCTCCCATGATTTCAAGTGGCGGCATAGTAGCTAGCGTGACTTGCTGAAATAACCAAGAGGGCATGGGATCAGTGAGAGGAAAATCTGAGAGTAGGAAGAGAGATTATCATGCCCTCAAAACCAAATGAGAAAGGCTTGTGAGGGTAGGAAAAAGTTTAAGCACAACCCTCAGAGTCAAACCATGGAAGAAATGTTCATGGTCGTCGGCAATAGAATGTATAAGTGCATAATAAAAAGGTGGGTTCTTGGAAAAATACCTCACGAGAATTAGGGGCAAGTGTTTAGAGATCCTCAACAAACCTTGATGAGTTCCTATTCGACTTCCCTTAAGTTGTGCACACCCAAAAACCTCAACATCAAGCTCCATACAAAGCAACCTACAACGTTCATTAGGAGATCATTGTGATGGATAATAGTTAAAAAAGAGGCCAGGCTCAAGTTTGTAACAACTTTGAGATGGTATAGCCATGGGTAATTTTAAGGAGATGGTATAGCCATGTGTAATTTGAAGGAGATGGTCCATAGGTGGGAGAAAAAGTGGAATATCAGAAATCCAAGATGAGGTGGTGAAGGGTCGTCGAGGGTGGATGGCTGCAATTGGAAAGACGGGAGTATCATTTCGAGAAGGGGGGCTTTAGAGACTATAGAAGGTCACTTATATCATAGATAATCTCTCTGCAACTCATGACCAGAGTTGTAAGAAAGGATAAAGTTGGGCATTTTTCTTTGAGGGTAAACTAGGGTTCAAGCTAGAGCTTAAACGGAGCAGAATTTTCTCCTGATTATGTGGGTGAAAACTACTTGCAACATGATCGAGGAGGCTACGAGAAATTCAGAAATGATTGCAAGAGGTTCGATTATTGAGAGACTAGAGGTTGAAGGAGATACTACGATGGCTTAGATTAATGGACGTCATCCAGCATATGCATCAAGTGGCTCAAAAGTGTCTAGTTCTATAGAAAAATAGGGATTTTGATTACCTAATCATTATCTTACCAATTATTTTTACTATCTTGTGAAATTACTTTGCCCAATAAAATAATATACTAAAAATTCCAAATTCTACCCACTTTTATTATTTGGTTTCTAGAATATTCCCATTAAGTGACTCAGATAATTAACATGATCAAATCAGTATAAAGCTAAAATATTACATAACTAATTATCTAAAAATAATTACGTCTTGAAATTTTTATTCTTAACTTATTTAGATGTTCTCTCTTAATGGTAAAACTCTTAGGTTCCTTTACTAATTAGAGTTAGGAATATTCACCCATTTATAGAATATGACTGTCAAAACTATGCTCTTAAGAAATTATGACAAGGTACTAAAAAAATGATGATGTTACAATTATACCCACCTTAAATAAATTTTGTTGTCAAATTTAAACAAGATACCCACTTAGGTTGTTTCATATTCCATGAATAGTAGTTCTATAATGTTATCTTAATGGCTCATTAGCACACTCAAGGAGTGACCTTATCATGGAAAAGGACTTTTCTTTCCTCTAGAAGAGCAATTTTTGGTCCATGTCATACTATTCAACCTTTGTACGCATGCTTCATCTTACTATGTACTTTATTAGGTTAGGTGGATACATGTTTAAAATTTTTAATTTGAACAATTTCCTTTTGTTGCCTTTAGATACATGTCATCTAGTCATATAACTAAAGGTGATATGTCTCATCACACTTATCTTAGAACCTCCCTATTGCACATGTCCCATACAACATGCACATGAAAGGGCACACCAAGCATGGTGATGCACATAACACCCTCTCTACAAAACCCCATATGTTTGTGTTTCATACCATAAACATGTTAGAAAAAGAGAGAGCATGCTATATAAATCTATAGAGTTAACATAAAATTCCAAAGAATCTAGGCACATAGCCCTAATCCTTTTCTAAACTTCTATCTTGACCTCTACTCAGATTCCTAGTATATTTCACTTCCTCTTTCACTACACATGGCTGCTACATATCTTTCTAAATCAGTACTCTACTCTCTTATGACTTTTTATAGGGTGATCTTTAGTAAGAACATGAGAATTTATCTGGTGTCCAACTATAATGTCACTTTGATGCCGTCTGTAACACCCTCCTTAAGCACACACATGCACATACCAGAAGCAACACAAAGTTACTCATAACTCATGTACTCAAGGGGAATTACATAAAACTGGAAATAAACATTAAGTAATAAACAATCACACAACTTTAAGTAATAAAAACTCGCATCATTTTTCTTACAAAAAGAAATATAAATGTTATCAACTATTAAAATCATTAAACATTTTGAGTCTTTACTCTGAAGTTCTAAATATGTAAGCATGTAGTTGAATCTATAAATTTAAGGATCATCTTATAGTTGGCACTTGACCATATCCTATCCTTCTCTATCATTGTACTCTAAGTCTCTATGTTCTACTTCTACTCCTGCTTCCCATTGCGGACATCTCATCCCCAACCATGCATTAGAAAAATATTATTACATAAGTGGATTGAGTATACTATTTTACAAAATTGCAGTAATACGACACTACAAGATACTCATATACATTTTATGCATTATATTAACATAAATTTTGTAGAAATTATGAAATGGAAATAACTCTTTTTTTTGTTTTGTCTTTTGCTTTATCATTCTCTAGAGAATTGTACTCTGGTACTTGGGACTCATGATCTATACTATGGTGCTTGAGTCACACAACCTACACTCTGGAATTGGGGTATGTATCTAAATTGGAAAGCACTTAGGTGATTGGGTATGAGTTTGATATATGATGATCAAAGTTCAAAATCTGAGATGTAATATTGTTATAGTTATTAGAGATAAGTTTTGATAATGCAACTCTAAGCTAATGTAGCACCATATATGACACAATTTTTATTTTGCCAATTTTCTTATGCTACATGTAGCTAGTAGGAATGTATGGACGTATGAAGATTTGTATCAGATGAGATATGATACATGGGATACTCTTTGGGAACAAACATGGGCCTTAAGCTCTTTAGAGGGGATGCTCCCTAGTATAGAACATTTGATATGGTGAACTCTATAAAGGGTAAACCCACCTTATAAGAAGGTTAGATGAACTAAAATACAAAATATGAGACATGTGAATTTGGAAATTGTGATAATGAGTCCCTAGCCAGACAACTTCTTAGTATATGAGTTGAGTCATCTAGTGTGTGGTTCCTATGAAATGTTGAACCCTAGACTTCATCTGAAAGGATGTAAACATAGAAAAAGGGGTCGTCATATGTGTTCGAAACTCCATATAGGTGAGGGATATGTCCCAAAAGGATGATATGTGATATCTATAATTAGGCTCATACTAGGTTTGGTGGTTTGATGTGAATGAAGCTAGTGGGTATACCCAGTTATATGTGTTGGATAGACTATTTAATATGGGTAGAAATTTTGTGTAGTTAGATGTCATGATTTGACTTAGGTGGGTCCAATCTTGAGTGGATTGAGATTTGAAGATCATCTATTAGCAATAAGTAAGATGATTATGAAACCATGATGTGGATAACGAAGTTCACTTCACACAGTGGACAATGAAAGAATGTATTTCACTTGAGCTGGAAATATGATATAAGTTTGATATGCCACACAGATAAGCTTGACCTAGTATGTCATCCTTCTTTCTGTATCATACATGAAATATGAAAGTACAAAGTCATGAGCTTAAAATAAAGATATGTTTGGATAATAGACTACATGATCACAAAATATGGTTCTTAACCTTAAACCCTCTGAATTTGTGCTTCTAGTTGGAATACAACTCTCACACATTAGGGTTAAAACCCTAATATGTAAATATGAAAATCAAATCCCTTTAATGATGAAATCCTAGTATGATGTTGATCATACTTATATTAATGATGTTAAATATGATAAATCTAGTAAATAATGGCACTAAATTTTGACATCACCTTGTATGATTTAGTAGGGTGAAGGATAAAACCTTGAATAATACCTCTTTTAACTATAAAACTAAGAAATAACCCTTATTCTTAGGGGAAAGAGGGATGTAAACCTTAAAATATTAGAATATCATGTTATAAGTATGTCATCCAATGATGCTTCAATATATATATGATGGGTTGGGTACACCCCAAATGCTTTAAAATGCAAAGATGAAAACTTAGGGTGAATTTAGAACTATGATAGCCTTTTCCCCTAGAGGTGGTGATCTATATTCTGTTAGAGTCCTTGATATCACACTGAGTATGAGATCATTTGAATTTTGAGGACAAAATTCATATAAGAAGAGGTAAACATGATAACCCTAATTTTAATGTTTTCATAACCAATACAATAATTAAACTTCATGATTACTCTTAGTTAATTAATTCCAATTTGGGGTTATAATTATCCCAAAACAAATACCATTGACCCATAAATATGACTACAAGGCGATTATAGGACCAATAATAGCTTACCATGCCAATTTATGTACATGAAGATGGTTAACATGAGTTGTTAGCCAATGTTTTTTAGTTCTGAAGTACAACCAATTAAAGAATTCATGGATTCAAATTATTTATTGATGGACCTCGACATGTTCTTTGGTCAAGTGATGTAAGTTGTACTTATTTTTTTAGGAGTTGATGGTTAGTTGAATTGAATCCAACGTTTGTACACCTATTTATAAGGATATTGAATAAATTATTTGCATGTACAAATAACATTTTGTGTCTCAAACTTTGAGGCATTCTGCCTTAGGATATTGTGAGCCCATTTCATAAATTTTAAAATATTTGGAGATTGATACAAATATATATAATTATTTAAAGTTGAGGATATTTATTATGTACATGTGGTCCAAAGTTGCTCTTTTGATCTTGTATAACTTGGGTTGTGACAAGTTAAATCACATTGTCCTACTTGTGATGTGTTGGGCACGATCACTCAGCTAGTTGATGTAGGCAATTTTAAGCAATCGATGAGATCCTATGGCAGGGAGGCCATCCCTTACATACAAAATCCGGGGAACAAAAGGTGGCTAATTAGGCATGCATGAAACTCCCCCTCAATAGTGATAATAATGTGATTATGACTATGTAGTTAGATATGAAATACCAACAACTACTAAACGAACCCAAATTTTAGGATATGAAGTGTCTTAGAGAAGAAGTGTGACCACCTACTCCTTATTCCTCCACAGGAAACACTAGTAGACACCCTAGAGTGCGGAGGCGATATGGATCTTTTCCTATGAGGTTATGAGTGGGGGAAAACCCCCTCCGAGATTTCAATTTCATCCCAATTCTTGACTTTGTTGAAGATGGTCCTATGGAGTAGTTCCCTACTGTGGCTTGTTAGTGGATGAAGCCTAAGGTTGGAATCTTTGGTGTAGTAGTTGCCACAATAGGGGACCATTCATCACAATTAATGGACTCTATAGGTGGCCAGACACCCTTTGTATATACAATGAGCACCAAACTGAGGCATATACTAGAGGGTACCTACCTCTCATTTTATTCTTCATGTGGCAATGGTTTGCAGTGGAGGAACTCCTAGATCAAGCTCCTACAATGTCTGAGTCTCACCTAGGAGTCGAACCCTTATGTTATTATCCAATGAAGGGATATGTCATTTATATGTGCTAAAGATCACTTCCCTTGCTTGGATCCTCTCTGTACCTTCTTCTTACAATGACACACTTGTGGAGAATAGATATCACACAATAGAGACCCACCAAGGGGATAGGTTTCCAAAAATTAAGTGATGTGGAAGGCCAGATTGTCTAGGAAATCGACCTAGACTTGAACATAGAATACTCATACTTACAATGACACACTTGCAGAGAATAGCTATCACACAACAGAGACCCACTGAGGGGATAAGGTTTCCAAAAATCAAGTGATGAGGAAGGCTAGACTATCTAGGAAATCGACCTAAACTAGATCAATGTTGAATCAACTAGTTTGAGCATAGAATACTCATACTATGACCATAGGAGATGGGCAAACACATGCATAAAAATAAAAAACTACCCCCCTCAGACAGTGGGGCACACTACACAAGATAAATATATCTAATGATATACATATATTAGAAAATAGCTCTAGTACCCAATAAATACCCTTGTCCACATAAAATATTAATTTTAATTTTGGATCCTTCATTCTATATTTGGAAGAACTTTAACAGTTTTCTCTAATATGAATGATTATATTCATCTTAGGATGTTTTAGATGATATTAATGATACTTAATCAATATATTTTCTCACAAAAGGTAAAGTAGAATTGTTATTTATCATATAAGAGAATTTTGTGGCGGAGATTAATGAAATAACAAAAGATTAGGTCTTTTACATTTAAATGTAATTTTATGCTTTTAACTTCATTTTTATTTTTGGGATATAGGCCAATCACCAGAAAAATATGAAAATTGGATCCTACCCTTAGTATGTCGTCCTGATTACTAGAAAAATACCATACTCACATTTAATCTAAGTTTGAACTTAGTTTTGTTCAAAACCCTAATTTATATCTAAATATATATAGTAATGATGAATAATATATTAATGATGATTTATTATTCTTAATCATGTGTTAAATAGAGTACTAGATGATCATGGATATGTTAGGAATCTCTAAATTCAGGTACATGGGACTATCCTCCTTGATGATTTTCTAGCCCATTTGGACTAGAAGCATATATTAGGTTTAATGCACTCTATTTCACCTCTTGATCAGTTTGATATGTTTTATAAAAATCTTTTCTTATGTACTTATTTGTGTTACTTCTTCTTCTACAAAAAAATCTTTGAAAATTATATATATGACTTGTAAATAAACTTGAAAATAAATGATGCATCCATGATGAATGTTGAAATGATGATGCTAATAGGGTGTACAAATGAGCTCCTTACATAAGAGTGATGGATCTTTTATGGCACCTCCTCCTTGGAATGAAGAGATGGAGCTAGGTGACCTCCCCAATCTTGTTGGAATGATAGATCCTATACATTTTTTTAGTATCAACATAATGGGAAAACTCATAGTAAAATATTGTCTAACTAACTAAGCTATTGATCAAATGTTGTCATTGTTTCTTTAGAAATCCTTTGAAGCCATATTTTGTAATTTTGTACTATTATACTTATTTTTTTGAGTATTTGTATCCTTTATGGGCACCACATACTCAACACATTTATGTTGACTTGTTCAACTATTTTATTAACTATAGATTCAGAGCTAGCATGAGAGAGAAGATGGCTTATGAATAAGTGTATAGGTTGTACCTATTGTATAAAGATCCTATTTAACATACATGGTCTTGAACTTGTATAATTTTTCTTTTAATATGTAAATTTAAGGTAATAATTAACTTTGTAATAATATTATATGTTAAATTTTGAGATTGTTCATGGTGTATGTATCTAGTTTATTATTCATTTGTGCATGTGCTTCCATGTTCAGACTTCAATATCACATGAGTGAAAGCATTTTTACTCCATGGAGGTGTCACAATATGTTGATCATCCAATTAAAGTAAATGAAACTCTTTGCATTTATATACAATTGTTTCATACATAGTTCTCAAGTAAAAGAAAACTACAACTGGTTTATCTCATGAAATCTAGTCTACTTGGTAACATGACGAAACTTATGGAAAAGGTATCTTATGTATGGGTTGTCTTGGTAAATGGCACCCTACCAAGATAAGCTGGAGTATCCTAGTCCTTGACTATCTTTTTTATCCTTCACTTGCTTCATATCTTACGGACATCATGTCCCCAACCATGCAAAGCAAACAATACATAAGTATAATGTATTTGGCACTTTATAAGACGGAATATAATAATAACATGACATGAAATAACTTGATTTGAAATAGTTTGACATAGACTTGAACTTGTATTATCTTATGCATTCATGAGTCATTAATAACATGAAGAATTGAATATGTAAAATATGCACTCTCTATGATTTTCCCACTTAAGAGCCCATAATTTGCACAAATGCCCATGATTTGGCTAAAAAGCCCATAACGACCCCTTGAGGTCCATGATTGTCTATAAAACCCCATAATCGGCATGAAATCCCATAACGACCCCTTGAGTGCCAAATGGCCAAATCATATAACACTTAATTCCATTCCAATTATATTAATAGTTAACATTAACATTAATACGATCTTTGAACTTTAACACGATGGGATTTCTCCCTCTTAATGTATTAATGTGATTTCTCCCTCATAAACCATAATAGGGTTTCCTTGTTAACGATTCATT
This sequence comes from Alisma plantago-aquatica, assembly GCA_963693085.1. Classification (NCBI taxonomy): domain Eukaryota; kingdom Viridiplantae; phylum Streptophyta; class Magnoliopsida; order Alismatales; family Alismataceae; genus Alisma; species Alisma plantago-aquatica. The sequence goes on along the minus strand of OY856409.1, from coordinate 670,790,528 downwards.
AATTTTAGTCATATTCATAATTAGGGTTCCACAATAGACTATAAGTAACCAACTAAGCAAACAATGATAGATATATGTGATATCTTCTTGAGAGCATCCATAATTCATGAAATCAACTAATGTGCATAATAATAAATAAACATGCATTAAACCAAAATTACTTGTGCCAAATATGCATCACCACTTACCTAGACTGAACCTCCTTAGTTTACTTGTGCCAAATATGCATGGCCGCTTACCTAGACTAAACCTCTGTAGTTCAAGTCCTATGATGTGATTGAGTCCTCTAATCACCTGTAATTTGATTTTAGAACATGATATGTACATTAGTTCATGATTATTATATCCTAATCTTGGACTTTGAATTTAACAACTTTTGAAAATAGATTTGATCGATAGAGAATAAAATAAGTTTCCAAACATGTTTATTTTTATATTTCTGAGGCCGTATGCAAACATTATGTATTTTTAATTGCAGACCAATCAGATAAGAAGCCTTAGAATGGCATGATTAAAATTTGAATAATGAGCCGATGTAAATAAAACATGAAATGTTGGAAAAGACCAAGGCATGCATGATCAATGAATTGGAATCATAGGGGTAGATTGGTCATGTAGATCTAACTTTCAAAAGCATTTAAGAAAATAAATCAAAGGGAGATGTATCAATTCTACCTTTACAAAATCAATCGAGTGATTAACATGGTGGGGACAACATGGTCATTCGGTGACCTAGTTTGTTCCCTGGAGATATGGCGTGGACCAAGGGTTGAGCACTGCCTAGAGCTCCTGGCCTTTACCTCAATGGAACCATGTGGTCCCTCAATGATAGGCAAATGGCATGTCACCTTCACAGAGCCATGGAGAATTCATCAAGATAAAGAGAGGGCTTGCAAGTGCACTGAGATGCCATGGTTGCATGGCAAAACCATGTATGCAAGGCATAGCCATGGCCACCAAAGGTTAGAAGACAAACAAAGCAACATCAAGGAAAAACATGGGATGGCAAGGTGCTCATTAGAGTCCTATTTATGTCAAGGAAACATTCATATAGAGGAAATGAACAACTTGTCCTTGTAGGTCAATGGAAAATATAAAGCAAAGAGGGGAAGGCCATACTAAAAATTGGGAGAAAATGTAATAAAAGGAATCAATAAATGTCGAAACTCGATCTCAGTGTCATGGCAAAGCCAAATGACAGATTTCTGTGGTCAGAAGGGAACCTGAGTGTCCAAAATGATTCACACTAGTGAAGGCCTCATAGCAGCTGATAGGACCCAATGACCGGGGGATGCTCGAAGCAAAACCAACAATTGTGAGACGACCACAAATTGTAAGGGAATATCATCAGTCTTTCAATTGAGCCAAAGGAGGAGGCAAGGGATGTGGTGTGCTGGATGAGGCCAGAGATGGAAGTCAAGTAGGTCGAGGATACACGGGGCTTCTAGTCTTCAATTGAAGGTATAGGATAAAACCATAAGGCAACACAAAGCTTTTGGAACCCTAAGGTAGTGGCGGGTTTCGTTGTGGTGGTGACTACAACATCACTACTGAGAGGAGTGATAGAACAATTTCTGGTGTTTCTCATACAAAGAGAGAGAGAGAGGGTGAGTAAGGACTCATTCCATTTGAGAGAAGAAGACAAATTCAATGCCAAGGAAATCTCCCAAAATAGAGCAATGATTGGAGAGAGATAGATATCGATGAAGGAGGCACCTTGAAATGATTTTTGGTCTATGAAAAAGATAGAGGAAGGAGATGACCATATTGTTATCAGATCTTATATGAATAAATTCAGTTTTCAGATGACACAATTAAAAGGGAATTATTATGTGATAGGAGAAAAAAGTGAGACTTTGGTTTTAAAATGTGCATTTATTGTAATTGACATTAAATCCTTTGTCAAACTATATACTAACTTTCTTAATTCATTTGGAGGGTCATATGTGGTCCAAACTTGACCGAATTTAGACCACACATCCAACAAGTGGTTTAGATTCTTCCTAGATAATTATAGTTAAGTTTTGTATAGCTTTTGTCCATAGTATCCATGTCTGGTAATTAACTTAATTTACATGTATTTAAAGTTTAAGATAAATGGGAAAAGACTTTGCTTTGTTAATATTTGAGTCAAATCCGAGATAATGATTAATTATTCACTCAAAGGCCCTTCATTACATACTTTATGCCTTTTTGAAAAGCTTTGTTGGAGGAGAGAGAAAGAGTAAAGGGAAGACTAATATTCATCCTTTGAATTAATTAAAAAACATAATGCACATGTAAAAGAGGAAATGTATTTTCTCTCATTTTGTTCTTCTCACTCTATTATCCTTTTTGAAATTTCATTTCAAAATTTTTTACATTAAGTCCCTCAATTATCTATATTTAAGAAAACAACATTATAAAGCTTAAATTAATTGTGAGAAAAGGTAGGGATGTGACAAATATACTTTATAGTTCATGGATTTTTGAGTTCATGACACCATACATGTCATAATACTCTTCTTCATTTGTAGGATTTACAATGAACTTCCTTCTCCAATGAATAAAAACAAACCATTTTTCATTTGTAGGATCATATATATAGAATATTTGGTTTGCCTACGATGCCACTATGATTGTTTACCCTTGTCACCAATCTTTCCAAATTCACTAATGTTAAATACAATTCATTCACTACAACTCCTTTGTTGTTATAGAACCAATAATACCTCAAGACGGGAACTGTAAAATATGTGTAGTCAAACTCTCATATGTCTTCAATGACACCATTAATAGACATTGTGGCTTCACGTGGGCTCTTATACTTCACACTAAAAAAACAAAAAAATTCTTGAAAAGTGGCCCCACTATTTGGATCAAAACTCTTATCTTCTTGATGTTTTTTGTGTAATATGAAAATCCACTTATGTCAAACCCTCTATAAGACATAATATTCCTTGTTGGTTTAAGGACAGCTATTTGATATTTTTAGCAACAATATGTTGTGTTTGAGATAGATTATGGAAAACTTTATATCAAACCACCTAATAAATGTCCTATCATGCTCTCTAGCAAGTCATATTGAACTGGCTTGAGGATAGTTGGACTTGATAAAATTAGTATGTTCGATGATATAAATACCTACTTCATGGATGTTGTGCAAAACACATGCAACCATGTTCTCATACCTCACAACTTATTACCTCCACTCGTTCTCCTAAAGTCCCTTCATGGAATAAGAATCAATATTATTTTCACTAGAGGGAGCTTCATTACAAATCATAAAGCCATTGCAAAAGTTCAAAACCTCTCAAGACACATAACCCTCAATAATATTCCCTTTAGATCAATAACAATTTTGAACATCACCTTTAACAACGATCATGTATCGTGCAAATGGACACATCTAATGAAAGAAAATGGGACCCCACATTTTCACTTTCCTTTGCAACTTATCAAAGAATAAAGGAGGGATATACATCTCAAGCTGGCACATGTTAGTGACCAGTTCTCTTTGGAACTTATCATGATTCATAAGATAAATAACTTTGTTGTATAAAGTGTTGGAGAGGAAACAAGACCTAGTCATTCCAAACCTTACATGCTTTAGAAATATAGTTCCAATAGCCACGTGCAATATTTGTTGCATTAGAGTGTGGCAGTCATGATATTTAAGATAAATCAACTTTAGATCCTTCCTTGATACCTATCAACAGATAATGGAAGAGTATCCTTGTGGTGTCTAAACATAAATCAAGAACTCATAAAATGTCCTCTTCCCCTATCTAGAGAATGTGTAACGAACATGAGGAAAATATATTGTTGAACACCGTTAACTTTTGTTTTCAAATCTTACATAGGTTCATTCTTGACTTAATGCCATATTTAGTCTTACCTTGTATATTCAAAAGAGTAGGTAATGACACTATCACAGACATCCTCAACATGCATGCATGGTTACATTGTCTAACTCCCAAAAAACTCCAATAAGGAAGATCCCTGGCTATTGACCTTTTTTCAACAAATGTTAGTCACTTTGTGTGAAAATACGTTGTGATCTCTTACCAAATTCTTGACAATGTCTTTTACTTTTTCATTAACATCCTACACTAATATAGGCTTAGGGGCACTCCATTCCTAATTTAAGCCATTGAATTCTTTACACAACCTTGAGTAAGGATGCACTTTAGGATGAAACCTTTGACAAACTAGATAGATAGTCTCGCTGCCATGCTTTAGTTGTATTGAATCAATGTTCTCCTTACATATAGGGCATTCTTTGGATCCTTTTATGTTATATCTAAAAAATTCTCATATGTTGGAAAGTCATTAATAGTTCAAAATAGCATACCATACAAACAAAGCATTATAGGTCACCACACCTTCTCCCCAAAGTTTCTTTAACTCATCAATCAATGGTTGAAGATATCAACAAGGATAACACCACATGTTTTTCATATACAACCATGGAGAATATTATATGTAACAATCATAATAGGCCAAGTGTTATGTTGCTTACTTAATGTGTCATATGAATTCATCTCATTGGTACAAAATCCAAGTCTTAGAATCCTGATTTCTTCACCAAATTTAGGGTGTAATAAATCAAGTTTCTTCCATTGTGGGGAATCAGGTGTATATTGTACAATCCCATTATTATTTTTATTTTCCTCTGTGTGCCAAGATAAATTATGTGCATTTATGGTATTCTAAACATGCATTCAAACCATTGTATTATAGGTAGATATCACATCATCTTCGCTAGAGAAATAGTTTTGGACTTACCTGAAGTTGTCATTTTGTACCTTAACGGCCACATTTTGGACAATATTTCAAATAAATATATTCCTTTTGAAGTACCACACAATCATTCAGGCGTTCATGTATTTTCTTATTAGTCACAACATTTTATATATTTTTGTATGTTGATATTGGAAGCTCATTGCCTTTATGAAGAATTTCTTTGAACAAAGACAATAGATAGGTGAAGGTTTTGTTGTTCCATATATTGTTAGCCTTCAAAGTATACAATCTCAACAAAATGATTACTTTCATAAACTTAGTATAGGTTAATATAATGTACAATGTTTCTAAATATGGAATCAATCAGAATCAATTCGTTCACGTCTACATCGTACACAATTTCCTATTCAAAAAACGTACTTCTATTGACATCTGCTGATCTCTAGTAGGAATCTCTCCATGCCAATACCATTCTTTATAACCTTGTACAATCCTATTGCACATGACACACCTTTTTATTTTTCAACAATTTTGACTATCAAGTTGTTACTACAATTCCTACATGGACAATAGGACCTATCTCTAGGTCATTTCCTATGTTCCTATGTAAATCTTATAATTTGATCAAGACCAATAATAAGGTCCAGAGTTTAGTCATTTGGAATGGATATCCATGATCAATCCATTCTATGATCATATGGGAAATAAGTATTGAAGTAGGCTCTTGCTTATAAGTCAATTTCCAAACAAATATATTCAAATTGAGACCAAATCATTGATTAGAATTCACTAAGTTTATAATATGTACCAGCTATACCATTCTTGAGCACTTAATATCACTGCTATGTGTATGTTGTGTACTCAGTTTCAAGAAATTTTGGCAACATGTTCCTATAGTTCTCTGAATAATCCAATGTAGATGGGAAAAAAGCCATCTACATATGTACGTAGAGAACAAATGGAAAATGTTATCGTAATTTCATGCAATCAAACACGAATTCTACACTAACATCCTAAGTGAGATCAAGTGTTCAATAATAGTCATGAATCAAGAACTATCCAAGTTTTACTCCTAATGAGTAAACCTTGGATGGGTGTCTATGCCAACAAGCTTTTTCGTTGTATGTTTACATGTTTCATGAATATTAGGGTTTAGTATTTAGGTAAATTCACATTTCTTCAAAATCTAAGGTAATGATTAGGGCTAGTTAACTATATCCAAGCCAACATATTCAAAAATAGAAACATTCATATGATACTTGACAGAATCAACTTATTCAACATTAGCAATATAGTCAACATTCATGCATGATACAATTCAACATTAGCAAGATATTCAACTTACTCAATGTTAACAACATGTCCAACATAGTCAACTTAGAAACTATAGAAATTAAGAAAGAAAGAGATAAGTTATCAAGAAAATAAGCTATCCTAGGCAAAATAATAGAAGGAAGGAACTAGTTAAATTACCTAAGAGAGAAAAACCAACATGATAAATTAAGTTCTCCATGCATGGTGTTCATGATCTAGATAACTTAAAAACCCTAGTATGGGATCCCAACAATGATAAGGGGAAAATGATGCTCACCACCCTAGAACTAGATGACAAGTTGTGGAAGAAAGAGGAGGATAGGGAAGAACATTAGAGGAGGAGAAACAGTGGAAGTGTTGGGGTAACAATCACCGTGGCAGCACAACACATCAGTGGTAGTGGAAATGTGATGTCACAATGGTAGTGGTAGTGGAGGCACCAAAAGTAGCAGTCAAGAAATAGAGAAATATCAAAGGAGGTGGATTAGTAGGGGAGTAGTGGTAGCAGATCTAGCAATGGTGGAGGAGAAGAAGCAATAACAAAGAAGGAGGAGGTAGTCCCATAGGTGGCAGAGGAGGCAACATCAGAGGGGGGTGGTGATGGAGGAATTGTGTATATTAATAGAGGGGGGTTTTCTCATTCAAAGAGAATGGGGGGAAATAGGAAAGGAATTTCATGGGGGATATTCGTAAAACTTGTGTTGCACATTTACATAAAAAAACTAACATCATTGTTTATCTCGTTAGTTTAATACCATGAACCAGTGACCATATTAATCTCTATCATTGGTTGGTCACATAGAAATTGACAACAAATGTCCTATCCGAAATGGAAAAAGACAACCTCACTAAGGTTTTAGTCATGAGTTATGTTAGTCAGAAAAATGACAACATATAACCTCTATCATTGGTTGGATACTAAGAAACTAACGTCAGATGCCATTATCAGTGGTAAACCATAACCAACCACACTAAGGACTTGGTCATCATTTATGTCAAATAAACTAACAACAAAGAATAAACACTTTGATAGTTAGTCACTAAGAAAATGATGATATATCTACCTATCCCTCTTCATAAACACCAAACTCACTAAGACTTGTGTGATCAATTTTTAGAGAAAAAATCTATGGCATAATCCAATTTGGAGGAAAATAATTTTTGTGGGGCATGTGATGGGAACTCTTCGTCATCATTTCGATAAAGAAGAACCAAAACCACAAGCTTTTTGGGGGTAAATTCTTTTATGGTGGGCATGACTTATGACATTGGTTTTCATAGAGAACAACCGATGACAAAGGATTTTTGAAGGTAATAAAATTTCCATAGGAAGGGATGTGTTGTCGATTTTTGAGCATCTGACATTGAAGAACTACACTAAATTTTCCACCTTAAAAATTGAATTTAATGGGTTGTCTTTAATGATGGCTATATATTAAAAAGTCAATGTTATAATAACATTGGTACTCATGTTTTCTTAAATAGTAAGATTTGACCAATAGTGATGTTTGTGCTTTACCAACTGACACTATAGGCCTATAGTGTCAGTTTATTACTAAAACCATTATTAGGAAAAGTGAAACTAGAGTTCAAAAGTATAGTAGTGGAACCTTCCTATATATTGTGGGTAAAGACACAAGGTTGGGTGTCCTACATGAATTCTCAAACTAGAGCAGACCATGTTGATAAATGGGGTTAGGTAATGGGTTTGAGACTTAAGAACCCTCAAAGATCTCTTCAATTGTGAAGTTTGTCAAAGGCCTTATTATACATGGTATTGTTGGTAATGGAGTAAAATGACTAATTTTTTTTTCATTTTTCTAAGTTCTTCAATCTTTTAGTCTAGTTTGTTTACTTCTTCAAATCCTTTGAAATTATGTAAGTCATACATATATGTATCTTTATGCCCTATACTCAACATCTTGTGTGTTGACATGCTTGATTCTCATTTGTTTTTAATTCAAATATAGCTTGGGAGAAATTATCTTGTGAATTAGTTTCGAGGTTGTACCATTTGTAATATTGTAGATACTATGCATGGTTATACTTGTATAATGCAACTCTCAATGTGTAAATGAAACAATGTAAATATTGATGTTGATTAATATACTTGTTGAATATTGATATTATTGTTAAAACCTATACCTTTTTCTACTAGTAAATTGAGTGGTTAAGATAATTATAGCATTAAGTATACCTTTATTCACACTTATAAACACTTTGCATTGTTAATTGGTTGATTATGTTTTGGTTTAGCTTAAACTTGGTCTTTGATAAGTTAAAGAACACATTTTTGTGAATACAATAAGGTTTGGAACCTGATTACTATGGTATAGTCCACACATGTATGAAGAAGAATAATATAGGCATTTGAAAAATTCATCCATAAAAAATATTCATTTATATTTTTATCAAACTCTTGTTGTAGAAAAATTATGAATCCAACACAAACAAAATGAAACAAACTTGATTTTAGGTTAGGAAGTATAGGAACTTTTAAGTTCTCCACATGAATCACCTTTAGTTGACAACCAAATATTGCAAAATGAAGGTTTATCGTCCAGAGGTTTGACTTAAGGTTTGACATACGCAACTTCCCATAATGACCAATTCCAAAAATGGCCATAACTTCTTCTATCCTTATTAGAGTTTGACGAAATTCATTTCATTGGATTTGTATTTCAATACTACACAACCAAAGTTTTACACCATGGAGAATACAAACTTCAAGATGACGTATAGGGATAACTTTGTGAAAGAATGGAAAGAATAGGAGAAACATACAGATTTATTATAGGTTCCACCTAGTAAGTAATTTTTTTATCATTGATCTTTGCTTCTCTTCATGTTCACTTACTCAGAGTTCCATGATCATAAATTAATGGTTTTCCTTGACCTTCCTACTTTATCTCCTATCGTTAGTAGGATCCCAGTAGGACTATTCACACATCGTCAGTCAAACAAGAAATACTTTTTGAAGCTCTAAACTAGTATACAAGCATAGTGGAGTGGAATCTGACCAGTCCAAACTCATGCACAAAACTAGTAATCTAGAACACATACATGTGTGTGGAAATTCACCATTAAACCTTGATATATATAGGAAATAAATAAAAATCATGAACATGTACTATCTTCTATGAAAGTAAATAAAAACCATGATTTCTCAACTAAATTATTGATAATTTCAATGTACTTGTTCTATGGAGATATGGCATCATAGATGGCAGTAGAAACAAAAAATATATGTCCATTTTTCTCATAATCAGAGGATAACATCACCAACTACGAATTGGGAAAGTGGGTTTTAAGGCATAAACATGCTCCTGGAACAAGTCCAACAACAATCCTTGCAACAATGCACTTCTTTCTCAACCAACATCTAGACTATTGGTGGTGGCCTCTCGATGTAGCACCACATATGATGGTTGATGATGTCATCCTAGAGTGATGGAAACGACCTCCACACCTCTATGTAGTCCATGAAGACCACTCTGATTCCTTTCATTCTTTTAGAACTGATAGGAAGGAGTTGTCCCTCATTTTGTCAGTGTGCTAGCATTGACTTTTATCCCATTTGTCTATCTATCCTTTTTATAGGTAAAATGCCTCTAGATCTCAAATTACCATAACATTGAGATCACAAGACTCTGTGTTGAGAGCCTTGGCCACCCCTCCTTTATATTGGACTAGATGAGTTAGGGTTTCCACAAATCTAGGGACATGAGGAGACAAATTTCATGAAATTTTAGCTACTAGAAATCACATGCCAGTTGACAGGGCTCCCAGTCTATCGAATGACACTCCATTCTATCAACTGGACTCTCTATTTGGTCGATTGGAATTTTTTCCTATTCAAAAACATATGTGATTTCAATGCAACAATTAATAAATGTCATGGAGTCAACATCAATCCTTGATCCAGTCAACTGATCGTCCATCGAGTCAAATGGACTTTTTAGTCTATTGAGTGGACACTTCAGTCGATCAAATCACATTCATAGTTTCTTGATTCATATACTAGTTAGACAACTATTATCCGGTATTGTTTGGGTAGATTACCAAAATACTTTAAAAATCAAGTCAAACCTTATTCTTGATGAAACTCCTATTGTAATTGCATTCTATGTGTGTGACCCTATAGGTTACAAATTAAGTTGTAAATGAATGTTAATAACTAAATTATGACATCATAAACAACAATCGACATCAAGAAAAATATCATTGACACCTATGTAATTGGAAAATTGGAGATCAACTTCAACCTTGATATGTGATTTGTGTTACCGTGATCATAGACTTCCTTTGTCAAAAGGCATGGAATTGTCATCCTCTTAATATTCAATCTATGGTTTTTGAACTAGAACATATTGTCTAAGATGCATGTGATATCACATATCACATTTTTTTTCACATGAGTAAGGCCATACTTTTCTCAATCTCATCGATTAAGTGGATAGGATCTCAATATCAGTAGGAGGGATGAATCCCATCTTCATCACTCATAGTAAATCCCCATCTATCATAGTGTATCTGGGAACTACCTTTATAGTAACCCTTAATCAAGATTACATTTTCAAAGTACATTGAACGACATGTGATGAGTGTAGTGATTTCAGTTCTAACGACGACAATCACCACTATCACTACGAGAGATGATTCTGACTGCCATTTATGGATTCTATGTATCACTCTCAAGGTGGTTTTGTTTGGTACACTATTCTCTAGAAAGTACCTATTTTTTTGTCTTGACATCATATATCATGACTAATGAGATTTTGTCATTAGCCACCACACATTCTAGTCTTATGTATTTCTGTTATCCATTTATTGCTTCCACCATAATATCTGACTAGGGACATGACAAAAACGTTTATACACTTATCATACATATAATATCATTATTTATCTTCTCAACCTGAAGTCATATGTCATTGAGTAAAACCATTCTTTAGACATCTATCACTATATACCATCATCTCATAATTGAACAAACATAATGACAAAATTTTCCCTTTTATTTTTAATCAAAACTTGTACATGATGCCACATTACAATGATATTATGACTGGCTCTCTGGGCATACATACCAACATACTCCCCCTTGAACTTAGAGATAATAAAAAATGAGTTTAATCCCAAGTAATCTAACATGACCTTCATACTTATGTTGTAAAAGTTCTTATCTCAAGGGGTCGGCAACATTGCTTTTAGTTGGTACTCAAAAAATATTCACATATCCTCATTGTAAAATCTCTCATAGGAGATGGAATTGATCTTTTATGTTCTTGGAATGCTGATGCAATTCTAGGTTTCTTATCTTCTGCAATAGCTCATTTGTTGTCATAATACAACTCCACTACAACATTGATGCTTGGAACCACACCACGTTCAGTGACAAACTTCTTGATCCAAGCAACTTCCTTTGTTGCATTGGAGGAAACAATATACTCAACCTCTATTTTAGACTCAGCAACAATTTCTTGCTTGTAACTCTTCCACCTTACAACTCTGTTGTTGAGGCAAAACACAAATCTATATTGAGATCTAAAGTCATCTTTTTCAATTTGGAATCTTGCATTGGTGTAAACCTTTACCACTAAATCTTCCTCACCGCCCTAGACAAAAAAATTGGTCTTTAGTTCTTCTCAAGTGCATAAGTATGTTCTTCATGGTATTACAATGACCTCTTCACTAATATTTAAATGACATTTGATCATCATGTTCAAGCAATACAAGATGTTAGGCAATTACACAACATTATGTACATGATAAATCCAATTGTAGATGCATATGGAATCTTACTCATGCGCTCCCTTTTTTCATACGAACTCGGACACTAAGATCTGGAGATACTAATTCCATGAGAAATGGGTAAGTTTTCTCTCTTTGAGTTCTCCATGTTGACCCTTTTCAACACTTTATTAACATTTATGCTTTGGCATAGGCTAAGAAGCCTGATAGATCTATCTCTATAGATCTTGATTCCTAACATATAGGATGCATCACCTAAGTCCTTCTTAGAGAATATATTTCCTAGCCATGTTTTCATTGTATGTGAAGTAGGGATGTCATTCCCCATCAATAGTATGTCGTATACATTCAATGGGGAATACACTCATTCTCCCAATAAGCTGTTTGTAAACACATGATTCATTTTAATTTTGAGTAAAGAAAAACTCTTTGACTATTTTTTTGAATCCAAGATTCTAGCTCTGAGATGATTGATTCAATCCATAGTTGACCTTTGAATCTTATAGACTTTATTTGCATCTATTGGATTTATAAAACCCTTGGATTATGTCATATACACATCCTCAAGTAGATTTCCATTAAGGAATGTAGTTTTAACATCCATACGCTAAAATCTCATAGTGATAATAAGTTGTAATGGCAAGCATGATATGTATGGATTTAACCATGGCAACTAGAGAAAAGGTTTCATCATATTCAACATCTTGAACTTGTCTGAAACACTTTACAACAAATTAACCTTTATAAGTTCGTACATTACCATCCATACTAGGATCTAAGGGTTCTAGAGGGGGGTGAATAGAGCTACACAAATTATCACAAAAAGATTAGACCTTCAAATTATATCAATTTGGAGAAATAGCTAAATGAAAATTTGAAGTCCTATCTAAAGCATAGCAAGGATGATAGAGATTTATAGAAAGTACTTGACAAAGGGATGTAGACTGGTTCCACACTTCAAACTAGAAGTGAGTCAGTCCACTACCTAGAGAGGTCAGCCTCTAGGACTTTGCAGGTGCTTTTCTCTATTATACCACCAAAGAGATTAACAACAAAAGGCCACCGAAGGACTTACCCATCCACTCGCAAGGAGATCCACACCTTACCAAGGAACTTACCCACTTAGCATGAGTCTTCAACCATCACCTAGGTCTTATCCACTCAAGCTCAAATCTTCCACCTTGAAGCACTTTGCTTCTCCTCTTGAATCTTCAACCTTTGCCTTCTCCTTCACTTGGAGAAGATCACCACCTCTTCAAAAACCTTGAAGATGAATAGCTACAGCTCCTTCTTCACTCGATGGAGCTTGCTTCAGCTTTTGTTCATGAGATATGGGGATAGGGAAGTAGTGGAAGATTTGAGAGCTTTACACTAAAAGGGTGGAGCTCTCTTACAATAAGCCTAACTCACTCAAAAATCAAAAAATAAAGTGTAAACTAGAGAGAGAAAGGAGCTCAAGGAGTAGTAACACACTCAACTATAGCAAGGACCTCGAATGTAGTGAATGAGAAAACTTGGAATGAACTCCAAGGGGTCCTATTTATAGTTGGGGGTGCTACCTTGAGTTGGAAAACACTTAAGGTAGAAATATAGCCATTTTTGAATAAGGAAATAGATCTACTTTCATTCAAGCAAGTCACTAATGGTGTAACATCCCTGACCTAGGTTATGAACTAACCCTAGGAGTTTTTCCTAAATATGTAATTAAATCCTGATGATTATCTTCTGGCATGTAATTAAGCCTCTGAGGAACATATATTTTCATTTTTGTCCCTTTTAAACAATGATTGTAGTATTGTTTGGTAATACAGGGACCTATGTGCAAATTACCCAGTTAGAGGGGTTAACTTGCAAATTTCACATGTTGAGATGTTCCTCTGATGTTGAGACATCATGATAATGATTATGATAAAATTTGAGGGATTTCCCAAGCTTGAGCACCAAGGTGCAGCTGTGGAAGCAATCCTTGTGCTTAAAACCCTGGTTTTGGGGTAAAATGCAATTTACCCAAAACTTGGGGTGCAACTTGTAAATTTCATCTTATAAAATATCTTTTATGACTCTTGTCATCATTTATAATAGAAATGATGAAGAGGTCACTTCATTTGAATAATCATATAATAAAGAACACCTTTGTGATTGAATAATCAAGGTGTAAGTATAATAGCCCTTTTATATGTGTACTCTAGTGGTGGGTTGACCTTCTTTCCCTTCAATTCTTGACCTTAGAAGGAGATTGTCCTTAGAAATAAGGGGTAGGGACGTTCAAAGAAGAAAGGAAGGACTTAGATGAGAAATGCGGAAACAAATGTTCTTATGTTGAATTTTCACCTAAGTATATATGCTACTTTCCTCATTTAGCAAGGAAACGATCCTTTTCATTTCCTCACTGTTCCCCTTGCTCAAAACCGACTAAGGTTAAGCTCTGGAGCAGAGGAGGGCGACCAGGGGTCCTAGGTAAGTTTGGATCATCCCTTTTGTTGAATTTATGGAGGAAACTCAATTTCAAGGTCAAATTCATGGTTAGCTCACCTAGCTTCATCTTTCTAGCCATTTCTTTCCAACTTTTCCTTGGAAAATTCACCTTGGCCGACCTATGGAGCTCAAATACACCATTCAAGGCTTGGATCTTGGAAGATTGGAGCTCAAGGAACAATCTTTAGGAGGGTTTTATAATTCTAAACCTTAAGCTTTGTTATACCTTTCTTTCTATGCATTTAGTTGCTAGCTCTTCTTCTTCCCTATCTTCCCTTGCATCTTTGTAAGAAAATCCGTGAGAAACTGCTTCTGTTCTTGAGCTAGAAGATTAGGGAGTTATTTCCTATGCTTATCCACGATTTTCAACTTTACCAAACGACCTCCACCCATTGCCCATGCGGTTTGCACAACCGTTTGGTGGGCAAACGGGTTCAGGGTCGCATAGAGGAAAACGGTCTTCAAGACCATTTGGTCCAGTTGACCAAGCAACGACCGTATGATAATACTGTTCACAATTATGTAGGCTAATCACCTACCAAATTTGAGGGATTAACTCCAAAGGAATCGTGAGATATAGGCTAATCAATTAGCAAATCCAATTGAATTAAGTCCTGATTTTCAAACCTGTTTAAACATAGATCTTGTTGAGTTTTGGGTTGAAGGGCCCAAACGGGTTCAAACCCGTTTGGGGTTCACCCAAATGGTCTCACACTCGTTTAGTGACACCCCAAGACCGTTTGGAGGTCTAGGGTTAAGAAAAATTGATCAATTGAAAGTCCAATTTAAATAGATTGAAGAATTGATAAAAGTGCTGATTTTAGACCTAATTAGGGTTCAACCCTAATCAAATCAACTTAGATTTTGGTCAAACTTTGGGAAAACGATCTCAAGACCGTTTGGAGGTCATCCAAACGATCTAAAGACCGTTTTGGCCAAGTTTGGGCCCAATTGGAGTTCAATTGATGGGTTCAATTACACTTTGTCTCACATTGTTGAAAATTGGTGATTAGCCGATTGGAAACCCTAATTGAGTTAGACTTAACCCTAATTGTCTTTCAATTGGGGGTCAAATTGGAGTCCAATTGATTGAGGCTCGTCCTAATTCACTCAATTGGTAAGTGGTTAACATGGCTTTGGACAATAATAAGGCTTCAACATAAGAATCATATTCAAATATAACCTAGGTGTCACCTTTTATATTCATGCGGTTTGAACCCAAGAAGGTCCACACTCGTTTGAGTCCAAATGAGTCCACACTCATTTGAGACCAAACGAGTCCACACTCATTTGAGTCCAAATGAGTTCACACTCGTTTGACCTCAAATGGGTTCACACTCGTTTGACCTCAAACGGGTTCACACCCGTTTGGACCCAAGTGGGTTCACACCCGTTTGGACCCAAGTGGGTTCACACCCATTTAAGACTCAAATGGGGTCTGGGTCGTTTGGTGTTAAACGAGTTCAAGGTCAATTAAGGATCAAATGGGTTGAAGGTTGAAGGTTAAACCCAAATCCAATTGGAAGTTTTCAGGGTTGTTTGTACTTAATCACTTAAAGGTGTAATTGATTCAATGATGGGTTGATCTAAACCCTAATGGTAACTTAGGACATTAAGGGACTAAGTGACTAATGAATTGACCCATGATGGTGATCAATGGGGTAAATTACCAAAATACCCTTGAGGGGTTCAATTGAGTAATACCTTGTTCTAATCAAACCCTAATCACATGATAGTGATGTTTTGGCTTATGTTAGCCAATAAGGACTTGACCCAACCTAGTTTGGAGTAATGTAATCACCATCTACTAGTAAGAGGAGAGAGAAAGTATCATAGGAGAGAGAATGTACCCCTTTTTAGTGGTAACTCAAGTAAATTACCTTTAATACACATGAATGTGCATGATTAGGGTATGATCCACCTATGTGAGATCATGGAAACCCTAATTATGATAATTGATGAATCTTAATCTTATCTGAGGGATTTAATGATGATGTTTCTCATACATGATGATGTTATAAGTTCAATTCACCATGACGTGAATAGTAAACCCTAATTCTAGGGTGATGACATGTAATGTGAATAGTAAACCCTAATTGATGAAAATTGGGGGACTTGACTCTTCTAAGAGATTGAAAGTATAACTTCTATAATGAATTGTTTACTGTTATCAGTTAAATTAATCATGCAGGCTGTCATGAGATGATGATCATATCCAGGTAGGGATTATGATACTATATTCATTGAAAGCATGCTTTAGCTTTATGAATAGTGAAATATCTTGATGCCTTGTTAGTAGCATCTTATATGATTAAATGGGTTGTGAGAGCCATGAATATCATCAAGGTCATGCTTGACAGATGACTTGTGATGAGATGATTGAGAAATGATAATTGATGTGAGTTAGACTTGTTACATTTAGTATTCTACTTTCATAGCTGCTACGCTAATGATTAATGTTTGAGAACATGTATGATGTTAAAAGAATACTGAAATGTACCTAACTAATCAAGTATAATCATACCATGTACATCCCTGATCATAGATCCATCATTGTCAGGAGTTAAATGATGGTGAAACAGGTTTTCCTAAGGGAACTCTTGGATCACATACTTTTGAGTATGTGGGTAATATGGATGTGAATGCCCTTACATCCTAGTGTAGGAATTGATGTAGATGTATCTAATCTATCAATCCTTCACTATATGTTTATGCCGGGGTGATGTAACACTAATCTCCCAAGGAAATCTGCTATACCACATCGATGAGAGATAAACAAGAAATCTTTCGATGGCAAAGAGAGTACAGAATGCCACTGTGACTCTAATAGCGAAGTACCAGAATACCCTGGTAAGCTATGGTAGCAGAGACACTAGATGTCCTGCATGTTGATCCTCATACTGATTGAGGAAGATGAGGTCATAAGAATCTGGCTCTTTTGATGACCTAGGTATGATACCGATGCGACTTAACAGTGATCAGTTGGAGTATGAGCGGTATACCTCATCTCTGTAGGGCATAATGATGTTTGTAAAACATAATCAACCGTGTAGCATATTTGCCTAGGTTGAACTACGAGATCCAATGATTGATGGTTACACTGTTTAGTATAGATGCTCTTCATATTCCTTAAATATTATTGTTCTACCTGATAATAACCTACTGTTGATTATCTTAAAAGCTTTTATTGTTCATATTGTTCAGTGATTGCTATAATAAAGCTTCTGGAGGAGAGTTATAACTCTCGCTGGGATAATTATTTAAAATTGTCTCACCCCGTAGGTTTCAACGTTTTAGGTGGTCATCGAGGACGAAGGAATCAATCTTCAGGTGATCAATATCAGCAGCAGCAACATCAGGAGCAGCAGTAAATCTCAGGTGGAGATTCAGACTGCTGAGTTGTGTAGTTAGATAGTCAGTCTTATATGTCCTCTGTACTCTCAGGTCCTTGGAGTTATGGTCTGAGATTTTGATTTGACTCTTGAGATTTTGTATCATGTTGTGTATAATTACTCAAGAAGTAATTTAACAGAGATGTAAACAGTTTATCTCCTTTTTTGAAGGAAGTTTATGGTTTCAATGTCTTATCTCAAAAAGTTTTAATTTTTCGTGATTTTTAGTATTCCGCTGTTAATCGAATCGCTTCTGCTGAATTTAATCGTGTTTATCTCGGGTTTTGGAGATCAGAGCCCATAAATGGTAATAATCACTATTTAAGTGTTTTCTGTACAATGCATTCGATCGAGTTTCAATAAAGGTAACTCGACCGATCGACTAAAAGACAAACCCAATTTTCAAACTATCAGTCAAGTTTGTTCTGGGAAACTCAACCGGTCACCCTAAATTGCATTTGGTCAAAAGGTCATTCAGTCGTGTTCTGTGAATGCACAACTTGACCGATTGCTACTTTTAGAAAATCAATCCATGGGATTGGTCGAGATTGTAACTCGATCGATCAACAACTTGTGATCGATTTTCTAATTTGGCAAATATGTGATTAAAACTTGTAAGTGTCCCACATATTTTTCTCATCTTAGTTACAAGTTATATCATCAATATAAGTGGTTACAAAAATCTTCTAAGGTTGTTTGAAGTGATTTCCTTAGTAGCACACTTGCATAGAATTTGACTTGCACTTTGACAAGCTAGGGTTTGTGTAAATTGGTCCTTTTCATGTACCTGAAGCCTAAGATTAATCTTGAATACACATACTAGATACATATGAATGGAATGGTTAACTCATTATCAAAATATGGACAATGTATAACCTCTAGGTCAATATTCTCCCCCTTTTTGACAATGACAAACCATTCCTAAAATATATTGAAAGGGATATTGAAAGTGTACCTTTTCCTTGTGAATTAGGTGGATTCAAGATTTGAACAATGTCAATTTGCTCCCCATACTTTTAGAAAATCAATCCATGGGATCGGTCATCGTAACTCGACCGATCAACAGCTTGTGATCAATTTTATAATTTGGCAAATAAGTAATTAAAACTTGGTATTAAGTGTTCCACATATTTTTCTTATCTTAGTTACAAGTCATATCATAAAAACAAGTGATTACAAAAATCTTCTCAGGTCGTTTGAATTGATTTCCTTAGTAGAACACTTACATTGAATTTGACTTGAACTTTGACATGCTAGGGCTTGTGTAAATTGGTCCTTTTCATGTACCTAAAGCCTGAGATTAATCTTGAATACAAATATTAGATACATATGAATGGAATGGTTAAGTCATTATCAAAATATGGACAACGTATAACCTCTAGGTCAACATTCTCCCCCTTTTTGACAATGACAAACCATTCCTCAAATATATTAAAAAGGATATTGAAATTATACCTTTTCCTTGTGAATTTGGGGGATTCAAGATTTGAATAATGTCAATTTGCTCCCCCTCAATCTATGCTTACTTTAGCTTTCATAGTTAGTCTATCTACACAAAGCAATATATCATGCATGTACTATATGGTCCTTTAGCAAGACACATAATAAAGCATGTACTGAACAAGAAAATGATCACATAAGAAATAAACAACAATATGACAATGAATAGCAATATGGTTGAGTTTTAAGACATTGAAATTTCTGTCCCCCTTTTGACATTATCAAAAGGGAAGGGGAGGTTAGAAGAGCATATAAGAAGGTCTTCTCCAAACACAACCAACTAGATATACAAACATACATTCTCAAAAACATATATCAAACAGAGACAAGAGAACCAAACATGCTAAGTCATAATCAAAATATGGTGAAATATGGCACCAATTCATAAGATATAACAGATCAAAGAGTAAGAGTGCACATAATATGGATTACAACCCAAAATACAAGTTGTCATAAAAACAACTACAAGTCAAAAGAGATGAAAGCTAAGGATAAAATAGCACAACCCAGATCATGTGCCTAGATATTTCTAATACAAAATAGCCTAGAAAGATATATATGATCATCAAACTAGACTAAAAAGTAAGAATATCTGATATCTAGGTCATATATATCTACATCATCCACAGCGTCATCATCCTTGACATCAGGCTCGTAGTCATCATATCTGTGTAAAGGTGCAACAACATTGCCTTCATCACCGGAGTCACCAACGAAGCCATCAGAGCCATCACCATTATCTGACGCAACACCAGCATCCTTGCCATCACCAACATCAACAACAGCATCAGTAGTCTCATCATCATCCTGGTCAGGCATCTCCTTATCAACAGAAGGACCGAAGCGACAACCGGGCCAATGAGCATTCTGCTCATCCCAATTCATACCAAGAGCACAAAGCTCATTGGCCTGAGGGAAGGAAGGAGCAGAATCACTAAGACTAGAAAGTAGAGTGGACAAGGGGCCAGTAGGCAGATGCAGATGACTAGAGCAGATCTACCAATAGCAGAGGGTGTGGGACCAGTAGTGAAAGACTCAGGTGTAGGCAGAGGGTTAGGGTAGAAGTGATTGTATGCATAGGATGCATAATCACTACCTGGGTATGGCTGGTAGGTGGGGTATGGGTGTGCACGGGATAAGTTCATGTTGGACATGATTGAACATAAATCCTAGTGCAGATGCTCCTAGACGTAGACGTTGTATACCTGTTGGTATATCATATAACCCATGAGGGATTCATTGGATAACCGGAATGAGGCACAGCTTGGTTAGGTTGGCTGAGGAGGTGAAGGAGCTCAGGTTGAGGTAGAGGCATGTGCAGATGAGGAAGAGGCAGAGGGTGAAACACTAGGTGTGGTAGAGAAAAGGATAGACATATATTTCTAAATAGTGGTATCACTGATACACACTCCCTTCCTAGCAGATCTGTAGTGGTAGTCATCGAAGAGTGATTTCTCATTGCCAAACTGGAAAAGACCACATATCAGGGCAGGATATGGAGGATGGGTGTCACGAGTGTCTTGCCAGAGTCAAAGAAAGTCATGTGGTGGAGGATGTATCTATACCACATGACTTTGACATTCTCTGAGATGTAATATGTTATCATCACAGTGTTCTCTACAATATCCATTTGGTTTTTTTTGGGTGGATGTTGCAATTGAACACTACGACTAATATATTCTTCTTGAGATCTAAGAAGGAGGAGGGTAGAGTGCTCTTCTTATTATAGGCAACCTTAGGTTTCTTCAATAAATGATGGATGTCAGGAAGGGTGATATCATATTACTTGTAGAAACCTTTGGGGTCAAGTACGTCAAAGTACTCACCATAATCCTTACGCCAGGTATCTTTCTCATCGGCTCCTGAAAACAAGATATTCAGGATATCCTCTAAGATTTAGAATTTCTTCCGAGCTATCATAGAAGTAAGGATAACTTGAGTATTGGGAGGAGGTACAAGAGTGTCATAATTCCAACACAAATTTGTATAGAATTCATGAATGGCTTTTGTGCTAGACATAGAATTGTGAAAGCACTCACACTCGACACCCAAGGCAGATAGGTGATGAACAAAAAGCAACTCATCCACTTGATCGATGATATCATGATGACTAGGACTAGGCTCAGAGAGGGCTCTAAAAGGAAAAGGACTCAATGGAAGAAGATCCTTATACCAATTTACAACCTCATTTGAGAGAAAAAGGGTCTCATTGAAAGGAATCAAGCGGGAAGAAGAGGAGGAGGATGGTGCATTGCTAGGGGTGGCTCTCTTTCTTCTATTTTAAGCCATGGAGGCAAAATGTAGAAGAAGAAGAGATCAAAAACACCAAACACACCACTAAAAAGGTTCACACACCTAGGTTAAGCTAGGGGGAAGGTGTAGGAAGATCTCCCCAGGTCAGAATAGGGCTAGGTGGGGGAAGGGAAGGTCAACGATGGAGAGCTTAGGGATAGAAGGATTGGAATCGATCGAATTTTTCTAGTTGAGAGGGAGAATAGTCGGTCGAACCCAACTTAAGAAAGCTTCAGCTCGGTGATCGATCGAGTTCTATAAAGTGGAAACTTGACCAATTGGCCCTTTTCAAAACAAGCTCTCATCCATGGATTGGTCGAGTTTGTCCAGGGGAAATTCTTACGATGGTCAACCTGACCTAAAACCATCAAACTTAATTTCAAGCCATTTGAGTACTAATTAAATTTATTTTTCAATTCCATTATTATGTTGAACATACTTAGGCTTATATAACTCATCATTGGGTACTATTTTGTGATAAAACATGCATTTGCAAAAAAAATACCCAAAAATACGAGCAAATCACAAGGTAAAATGAACATGAAAAATCGATTTTGAGCATATTAGCATGCAACAATATAAACATAGATGCAAAACATATAGGATAAATGACTACTAGGTAGAAGGCATATCAGATTCATTCAAAGTAGTTATAAGAAATTGTGATCTAATAAAGTTAAATTTCTCTCTAGATAGAGATTTAGTGAAAATGTCTACCAACTGATTCTCTGTGTCCATGTGTGATATAAATATCCTTCTTGGCAATGTGATCATGAAGAAAGTGACAGTGAACCTATATATGTTTAACTCTGCTATGCAATATAGGATTGTAAGACAAGTTAATTGCACTAATATTATCACAATAGATAGGAGAATCATCAAAGTGAATGTTAAAGTCTTGGCGCATTTGTTTCATCCATAAGACATGGGAACAACAACTCGCAGCTGTAATGTACTCAGCCTCGGTGGTTGATAATACCACAATGCTCTATTTCTTGGAGAACCAAGACACCAAGCAGGGTCCTAGGAGGAAACAAGTGCCACTTGTACACTTTTTATCAATCAAGCAGCCTGCATAATTGACATCACTATAGGCTATAAGAGTAAAGTCCCTTGACTTGGGATACCATATTCTAAACTTTTGGTTTTTGCCTAAGTACCTTAGAATCTTCTTAATAGCTATAAGATGATTTTTCTTACGATTTGATTGAAATCTATCACAAAAGCCAACACTAAACATTATGTCAGGTTTAGAGGTAGTTAAGCAAAGTAAACATCCAATCATACCTCTATAGAGCTTCTCATATACCTTCTCACCTTCTTCACCTTTATCATGTTTGGTGGTGTTTGACATGGGTGTGTCCATCAGCTTGGTGTTCTCCATCCCAAAGTGCTTAAGTAGTTCACTTGTGCACTTGCCTTGGTTGATGAAGTTCCCATCCTCTATTTGCTAGATTTGAAAGATGAGGAATAATGTGAGTTTATCCATTATACTCATCTCAAATTTGCTTAGCATAAGATCACTAAATTCTTTGCAATGATCAAAGTTAGTTCCTCCAAAAATGATATAATCAACATATATTTGAATGATAAGAAAATTGTTAAACATGTGTTTTAGAAAGAATTTAGAATCCACTTCGCCCATGATATAACCATGATCTAACAAAAAGTTCTTTAATTTATCATACCAAGCCCTTGGTGCTTGTTTGAGTCCATAGAGAGCTTTTTGAAACAAATAAACATGGTTAGGTAGACTATCTTGTTGTAAGCCCAGAGGTTGTGCAACATACACTTCCTCCTCAATTGTACCATTCAAAAATGCACTTTGAACATCCATTTGATAAAAAATATAGTTTTTATGACTAGAAAAAACAAGCAACATATGAATGGACTCAAGCATTGCTACAGGTGCATATGTTTCATCAAAGTCAATACCTACCTATTGGTTGTAGCCTTGAGCCACTAACCTTGCTTTATTTCTCACCACTTTGCCACTTTCATCTAGCTTGTCGTGGTAGACCCATTTGATTCCAATGATCATTCTATCACTTAGTTTTGGCATAAGGGTCCAAACTTATTCTTCTTGAATTGTTCCAGCTCCTCTTACATATCTAGGATCTATTCTTCATCCCCAAGAGCTTCCTTGACATCTTTAGGCTCTAGTTGTGAGATGAAGGTGTTGTTGGCTTATTCTTAGTTGAATGCAGCCCATGTCTTTACTCTCTCAAATGGATTTCCGAAAATCAGCTCCTTATGATGATTCTTTGCAAATTAGGGAGTTGGATCCTTCTTTTGAACATCTTTGCCTTCTTCTTGAGAAGCCACCTATTTTCTCTTTTGGGTGATGTTGAGTTCTTTGAGGATAGGAATCACTTCATCTGCAACATCATCATTTAAAGCAATATCTTTGGGAATAGAGGGGTTAGTCTCAATAAACTTTACATTAATATATTCTTCTACCTTAGCAAGATCAACATTAAAAACTCTATAAGCCTTGCTAGTAGTGCTATAGCCAAGAAAGAAAGCCTTGTACGATTTTAGATCAAAATTGTCAAGACAATCATTGGTATTCAAAATAAAACAAGGACATCCAAAAATGTGGAAATACTCGATAGAAGGCTTCCTACCAGACCATAGCTCATAGGGGTTTTCTTAATTGAAGGATGAGTGAAAATATGATTTTGCACAAAATAGGAGGTACTGACAGCTTCAACCCAAAACTTCTTAGGAGTGTCATACTCAAGAAGCATGGTCCTAGCCATTTCCTATAGAGATCTATTCTTCCTCTCTACAACCCCATTTTGGTGAGGTGTTTGAGGTGAAGAAAAGATGTGGGCATAACCCAATTATTGATAGAAATGCTCAAAAAGCTCATTTTCAAATTCTTCCCCATGGTCACTACAGATAGAAACCATCTGGCAAGAAAGTTCATTCTCAACTCATTTATAAAAACTTGAAAAAACATAAAGGTATCAATCTTTGAAATGAGAAAGAAGGTCTAAATATATCTAGAGAAATCATTGACATTAACAAGGCAATACTTAGAACCACGAAGCGATTGCATTCTCATTGGTCCAAATAGATCGATGTGAAGAAGATCAAGACCTCTCTTAGTGTAACATCCCTGACCTGGGTTATGCCTTAACCCTGGGAGTTTTTCTTAATTAAGTAAATTAGATTCTTTTATTTATCTTTTGAAAAGTAATTAAGGCTAAAGGAGAGCTTATGTTTCAATTTTGGACCTATTTGAATAATGTTGAAATAATATTTGCTTGATTTTGGACTAAAGTGCAATTTGCCCAATTTAAGGGGTTACCTTACAAATGTTACATGATAAATGTTCCTCAAGTGTTATAGAATCATATGAATGAGAATTATGTTGAGGTATGGCTTCTAGAAGCCTAAGTTCTAAGAAGGATCTTATTTGAGTAATGCTTGTGCATTAAATGCTAGTATTGGTGTAATTTGCAATTTACCCAAAACCTAGGGTTGGATATGTAAAATACCACCTCTTTTATGTCCCTACTATTTCTTGGTATCATTTAGAGAAAATAAAAAGAAAGGGGCATCTTGTTTGAGCCACATTTGAGGAAACATAATCTTGATAATAAAATAATCAAGATTTAAGCATAATTGAAACCCTAATTTATTTTATAGAAAGAATAAATATATTAATTGAAGTATCCATAAAATAAAATGCTATAGGTATTATCCAATAATGGATTGGTTTCCAAAATACAATATAGACACCTAAATATCCAAAGTAGGTGAAGAAATCCACTCACATTTGTTAATTAAAAAGTAATGTCCACTAAAAATAGATAATAGTATTATAATGATTAAGGTGCTTAAATGGTTGCCTTTTAATGCAAGGATAATTCCAAGGAATTGAGGGCAAGGAAGTTGGCTTCGTGAATAAGGAAGTGGAGGGGGCATGTAGCACCTAGAATGGGAGTTGAAGACTTTTCTCCTACATTCTCTCTCCTAGAAAATCAAATGTATATACTCAATTCTCTCCGTACTTGAAAGGCTATTTTTGCAAACCACTTTCTTCCCTTGCTTTGGCCAATGACCAAGGAGCTTAGGAGCAGGAGGAAAACATTCCCCAAGCTGAAGGTAAGCTCCATGATTATCTTCAACCTTGGATTTATGGTTGAAATTGGATTTTAGCATTCATTTTCTTCTCTCTTCCATCCAATGCTCAATCTTGGCTATCTTTTGCATCCAAAAAGTTGGAAATGAACCTTGGATAGTTGAAGGAGCTTCTTGCACCATTGAATATGAGAATCTTGAAGCTTTGAAGCTACTTTGAAGGGGGGTTATATAACTTGAACCCATTAATGTTATTATAGATTTCAATTTCTCATCATATGTTGATCTTTTCTTTCTTCTCAAATTTTCTTGAATAAATGATGAATACATCAGTAGTATGAACAACAAGAATAGAGGTTGATGATGATGACATCATATTAAACAACCACCAACAGATCAGTATTATTAAATGGTTTCATATATAAATGGACAAAAGGTTTCAAAACCATTTGATGATGAAACGGTTTCAAAACTGTTTGATGATGAAATGGTCTCAAATTGTTTGAGATGAAATGGGTTCAAAACCATTTGATGATGAAACGATCTTAAACTGTTTGTTGATGAAACGGTTCAAAACTGTTTGATGATGAAGTGGTCTCAAACCATTTGGTGATGAAACGATCTCAAACCGTTTGATGATGAAATGGTATCAAAACCATATAAAGGTTCAAACGGTTTCAAAGCATTTGGAAACCAAATAGTCTTAAAGTTCCCTTATGATTGTTTGTAATATATCTTAAAGTTAATTTCAATGGAATTACTTCTAAAGTACTTAGGTGATTAGTACAATTATAGTGATTATGACTTGATGCTTATGAAAGTAATAAATTCAATACACTATGATAAACATAGGTGCATGTACTTAGTGAAAGGCTAAATCAACTGAATAAGGTATGATGGTGATGTGTGTTCCTAAGTACATGAAATAATGATAAGTATGATTTAATACTTAAATAATGCTATGCGCTCCAAGATATGTGGAAGCACTGACTTAGGGTTTGGATTAATGAGGTAATCATGAAACCCTAATCAATGGAGAATGGAAACCCTAATCAATAAGGAAAATTACAATGCATAAGTTTAATTGAATACTTATGAAGGAATTATGTGATTCCAAACATGTGGAACAATGAGTTAGGTTTTGGATAATAATTTTAATACCAGTTTATTCTCCAAGATGCATGGAGTTTTGAATTAGGGTTTGACCTTTGATAAGGTGATCATGAAACCTTAATCGAGAAGGATGAGAAACCCTAACCCTAATTTTGGGTAATGCGTTGAGATACCCTAATTGATATGAAATGTGAAACCCTAATATGGGGTAATGTTATGTGAAACATTAATATAGGGTGAGGTTATGTGAAACCTTAATATAGGGTGATGTTAGGTGAAACCCTGATATAGGGTGATGTTATGTGAAATCCTAATATAGGGTGAAACCCTAATAAAGGATGATGTTATGTGAAACCCTATTATAGGGTGATGTTAGGTGAAACCCTAATATAGGGTGAAACCCTAATAAAGGATGATGTTATGTGAAACCCTAATACAGGGTGATGGTATGTGAAATTCTAATAAATAATGATGGGAAACCCTAACCCCAATGAGGGAATAGTGGTGTTATCTTTGTATTGCATAGTGTTGATCTGTAATTGATATTGTTGTTATCAAGTATACTAACCATGTAGGTATCTTAAGATGATGACCATAATCAGGTATGAGCTATGATGTTAATGGGCCTTGTGAGCCTTATTTTATTTGTTGCTTAGTGAGAGGTGACAAGAAGTTTTGTGAGATGTTTGTGTAGCAAGTATCATGAATACCTTGGTCAGATGAGTTGGAGGTAATAGATACCTGATAAGTGATAACCATGTTTAGTGATGAACTAAGGGTTTGAATACCCAAATCCAGTAAACATGATGATGATACTATTGAGGGATGTGAATTCCCAAGTAATGAGATAAATGATTGAGATCCCAATGTTTTATAATGTTATGAAAAGTACTTGATAGCAGTAATACATGTTTCTTTGTAGCATTTGTCATACCAATTCTTGTTTGAAAACTTGACAAATGCTAAAAGAATATAGTAATGAACTTAAATAATAAAGTGGAATCTTATCGTGTAGAGCCCTGACCATAGATCCATCATTGTCAGTAGCTGGTGATGGTGAAATAGATTTCTTCTACGGGTTAATCTAGAACGTATATTGTTGAATATACGGGGTTTCTTATAGCCAAAAATAGAAGGATTAGAGTGCAACTTCTATTGTAGACTCAAGATATGTATAAGAGAATGGTGAACAAGCTCATGGCTCAGTGTGATGGAGCATGAATGCGTTCATGGCTTAGAGAGAACGATGAACTTGCCCGTGGATTAGATTTACTAGTGTCGGGACCTGTACCAAGGCGGGTTAGAGAATGAGTAGCCTGTGGGAGCTAACCCTGTTACTGAGGTCACTTAAGCAAGAGACTGCGGTCCTGCTTGTGGTCTCGCACTGACCGAGACGGATGAGATCAGGGATCCAGCTCTTCCATTGATCTTATATGGCACCGACTTTGGGTTTCACAACTGAAGGTTGGATTTGAGTGGTACGACTCACTTCCTTAGTGCAGAAGAGTGATTGTAAAATGTAATCAGATGTGTAGCATATTTACTTAATAATGAAATACAAAAATCATTAGTTGATGTTACATTTCTTAATGTATCCTAAATGGATAGATGATTTACTGCTTTATCATTTATAGATACAATGCTTTAAAGGATGATGTTTTTCTATTATTCTTAATATTGATTAAATCCTGCTTTTCCATAGAGAATCCTCTGCTTAGTTTATTACTATTTATTTGCAATAATAATGTTTCTGATGGAGAGTTATATCTCTCACAGGGACAATTACAATTGTCTCACCCCCGCAGGATCCAACATTTTTAGGTGGACACGGACGAGGAGGCATGAACCATATAGTAGGGGAAGGACAGCAGCAACAAGGACAACAGTGATATCTCAGGTGGAGACATTTACTGTCATGTCATGTAGATAACAGTCCTATATGTCTTCTCTGTACTCTCAGGTCCTTGGAGTCGATAGTTAGTTCTTTTATGAACGATCTGAGATTTTGGCATTGAATGCCTCGAGGTTTTTATGTTGCTTATGTGTAGATTTAACAGAGCAAATGTGGTATGTATTCCTCAAAATGAGATGGTACATGGTATGTACTTTGTGAACCAGGACATATATATAATACTTTGGTTCTTGTTATAAGAGTTTCTTGAAAATGGATCTCTTTGTAAATGCTTTTAATTTTTAGTGATTTTCAGTAATCCGTTGTTCATGTTTTCTTCCGCATGATTTAATTGTACACTTTTCGTCTTTATGATGTCGGGTGTCACAATTTAGTGGTATCAGAGCTCAAGGTTCGCTGAGTCTATAGAGACATATGATTAAGGTTGTTGAGTCTGTTCTAGTGTCTTCCAATTTATCTTATAAGTGACTTCTGCTCTTAGGAGAAGAAGTAAAGCTTGAAGATAGTTGGATCATATGAAGAACATGCTGCTGAAAGCAGTATTGCTACACCAGGAGGAGGTGCAAGGGATCATGATAGAGAGGAGCTAGTACCTGAACATCCCCAGCTTGACCAAGCTACATTAGAAAACCCACCTTTCCATGCTCTATTTGGGCAGTTCATGGAGACAATGACACATATGGCAGATAGGATGCCACCACCTGCACCTAGGCAACAGCTCACAATGAGGGACATGGAACTGGTATGACTTTTGAATGGCTTCACCGGGTAGGAGCCACTGAATATGCTGGTACAGCTGACCCAGTAGACACATACTTGTGGCTGACTGAGCTGGAAAAGGCCTTCAGAATTCTAAATATCCAAGAAGCTAAGAAAGTTAGGCATGCGGTGTACCTATTGAAGGGGAGTGCTATCCATTGGTGGGCCATAGAAGAAGGCAAAAGGCCAAGTGTTAAAGTCAGATGGGAAGAATTTTGACGTGAATACATTAGTAGATATTTTCCCAAGACTTACCTGGACAAGAAGATTTCTCAGTTTGAGTGGATAAGGCAAGGACAAATGAACATTAGTGAGTATGAAGCTAAGTTTATGGAGCTTCTATGATTCTGTCCTAACATGGCTGCTACAGATGAGGAGAGAATTCAACATTTTGAGAAGGGTTTGAATGTTGATTTGACTACACCTATTTCTATTCTAGAGAATAGAGAGAGGTTTACCACCTTTGTGGAGTCATTTAGGCGGGTAGAAAGGTCTATGACTGAGAAATGTCAAGCCAACAGTAATAAAGTGTAAACACAGTTCCAGGGATAGAGGTCTGGGAGTTTTAAGAAACCAAGGTTTTCTGCACCAACAATACCACCGAGATTCAATACTCAGACACAGTGGACATCCAGCAGGGGTAGAGGTCGTAGTTTACCACCAGAAGGAGCCCACAACGCATCATCAATGTCAGTAATAGGACCACCTAGGCCACAGTGGGGCAACAAAAGCTGTTACAAATGTGGGAAGATGGGACATCTGATGAAAGATTGTCTAGTTAGAGACGTGAGTGTAACCCAACAACCAAGGGAGAGTCAACAAGGCTCTCAGAGGTGATAGTTTAGCAGCGTCATACGAGGACGTGGATAGGCATCCCAAGCTAGCTCATCTGCATCCAACAATAGGGCAAGTGGCCAACAACCAACAACGACAAGATTCTATGCTATGAATCAGCCGGAAGCAATGGTCAACCCACGAGTCATGACAGGTCAGATGGAATTAATTCATTCTGATATGTCTTCATCCTGCTTTGTATCTATTTTGATTGATCCGGGATCTACACATTCCTTTATCACTTAAGAAGTGATTCGTGACTGCAATATGACTGTCAGCCATAGAGCAGATAGCTTGTTATTAGAAACTCCATTAGTTGGATCTATAGTGTTACAGGAGGTATGTTCTCCCTGCATTCTTACCTTTTCTAAACATAGCATTCAGGTGGATCTTATACCACTTGAGATGTATGGGTTCGACATAATTCTTGGGACGGACACCCTAGAAAAGTATAAGGTTGTCTTGGATTGTGGTTCCAAGCAAGCTATGTTCACAGAAAATGATGATACATGGATCTTTTAGGGGGACAGGAAGATTCTTCCAACCTATCTAGTGTCAGCTATGGTAGTTGAGAAGTTGATGCGACAAGGATGCGAAACATTCTTGGCACATGTGGTAGATACCAGAGTAGAGAGTCCTAGTCTTTTTGAAGTTTCAGTTGTTAGGGAGTTTGAGGATGTGTTTCCTGAGGAACTTCCAGGTGTTCCTCCACCCCAAGAGATTGATTTTGAGATTAACCTAATCTCGGGTACACAACCAATAGCTCAAACACCTTATAGGATGGCACCTACTGAGATGGTAGAACTTAAGAAATAGTTACATGAGTTGCTTGAAAAGGGTTTTATTCGACCGAGTACTTCACCATGGGGTGCTCCAATTTTCTTTGTGAAAAAGAAAGATGGGTCTATGTGATTATGCATCGACTATAGACAGCTAAACAAAGTAACCATCAAGAGTAAATATCCTTTGCCAAGGATAGATGATTTGTTTGATCAGTTGTGTGGTGAAACTATCTTCTCTAAAATAGATCTGAGGTCAGGATACCATCAATCATGTATCAAGGAGAGTGACATACTTAAATCAGCCTTTAGGGCAAGGTATGGTCACTATGAGTTCATAGTTATGTCATTTGGACTGACTAATGCACCAGTTGCATTCATGGAATTCATGAATAAAATTTTCCAACCATTCCTTGATCAGTTTGTAGTAGTCTTTATAGATGACATCCTGATTTATAGTAGAGATGCTCAACAACATAGCAACACCTCAGTCAGGCTCTGACTTTACTGAGACAGCACAAGCTATACGCTAATTTTAGCAAGTGTGAGTTCTGGTTATCTATAGTGTTTTTCCTTAGACACGTAATATCTACCTCAGGTATCTGTGTTGATCTTAAAAAGGTAGAATCTATTTTGGAGTGGGAACATCTGAAGACACCAATAGAGATACACAATTTTCTAGGACTGGCAGGCTACTATAGGAGGTTCATGAAGAACTTTAGTTCTATAGCATTACCCCTAACCAAGTTGACTAGGAAGGAGGTTCCTTTTGTTTGGAATGACAAGTGTCAACATTCTTTTTAGTTGTTGAAAGAAAAGTTGACCAGTGCACCTGTGTTAGTTTTACCTGAGCAAGGAATGGGGTATATTATTTTATGTTATGCTTCTAAGAACTATCTAGGATGTGTGTTGATGCAGGATAAACAAGTGATTTCTTTTGCTTCTAGACAGCTTAAGATTCATGAGGAAAATCATCCAACATGTGATCTAGAATTAACTATTGTGGTTCATGCGTTGAAGATCTGGAGACATTATCTCTATGGAGAGACATTCCATATTTTCACAGACCATAAGAACTTAAAGTACATCTTTTCACAACATGAGTTGAATATGAGACAACGCCGCTGGATGGAGTTAATCAAGGACTACGATTGTATAATTGATTATCCTCCAGGAAAGACCAATGTAATGGAGGATGCACTAAGTAGAAAATCATCGTTGCCAACCCTAGACAAAGCACAGTTGAAATCTTTAGTGTGCTTTAAATGAGATATGTTTGTCTCTTTGAGGCAAAATAATGTACAGCTTAAAGTATCCTTGTTAGCTGGATTGTTAGCTGAAATACACATTAAACCTATTCTGAGACAACAGATTAAAGAGGCACAATAGGCTGATACTGTGATTCACCAGATTAGGTCATAGTATGGTAGTGAGAAATGGGATGGTTTTTATTAGTCAGATGATTAGGCAGTCTGTTATCATGGTAAAATGGTAGTACCCGATGCCAATGACTTAAGGAAGATAGTCATGGAGGAAGCTCATTTGTCCATGTATGCAATGCATCTAGGGAGCACCAAAATGTATCATAACTTGAAAGATATGTATTGGTGGCCCGGATTGAAGAAGGATGTAGTTGAGTTTGTTATGCGGTGTCCATTGTGTCAGAAGGTTAAAGTTAAACATCAAAAGCCCACAGGGACAATGCAACCTTTACCTATACCACAGTGCAAATGGGATCACGTAACCATGGACTTTGTGGTTGGTTTACCCAAAACAACCAAAAGCCATGATTCCATTTGGGTGATAGTTGATAGGTTAACTAAGTCAACACATTTTCTTCCTGTCAAAACAACCGATACTGTTGAGAAGCTTACACATATCTATATAGATGAGATAGTGCATTTACATGGGCTCTATCTATAATTGTTTCTGATAGAGGTCTCCAATTCACGAGTTGTTTTTGGGAACGATTGCATAAAGCTTTGGGTACGCAGTTAATATTCAGTACCACCTTTCACCCATAGACAGATGGACAAATACAGAGGACTATACAAACCTTGGAGGATTTGCTTAGGGCATGTGTCCTTCAGTTTGTAGGAAGTTGGGATCTACACTTGAGTTTAATAGAATTTGCTTACAACAATAGTTATCAGCATAGTATTGATATGGCACCATATGAAGCATTATATGATAGACGTTGTAGATCTCCTTTGTGATGGTATGAAATAGGAGAATACCAACTTTTGGGTCCTAAATTAGTGCAGTATACAACTGAAAAGATTAAAGTAATACAACAACAGTTAAAGGATGCACAGTATAGACAGAAGTCATACGTTGATAAACGACAGAGACCTTTAGAATACCAAGTTGGAGATAGAGTATATCTCAAAGTCTCACATTGGAAAGGTGTTCTTAGATTTGGGAAAAAGGGTAAGTTTGCTCCTAGATTTATGGGTCCTTATCCAATCACTGTAAGGATTGGAAAGGTAGCCTACAAGTTGGAATTGCCACATGAACTACATAGATTGCACCCAGTATTCCATATATCCATGCTGAGAAAGTGTCACCCTAATACAGAGTTAGTATTGCAGCCTATGGAGGTAGAATTAAATGAAGATATATCCTATGTAGAAGGACCAATGATGATTCTTGACAGAAGAATCAAAAAGTTGAAAAAGAAAGACATTATTCTTGTGAAAGTTCTCTGGCATCATCGTGGTGTTGAAGAGGCTATGTGGGAGCTGGAGGAAGAAGTACCCTTCTCTTTTCTCTTGATGATTTCGGGGACAAAATCCCTGTTAGGGGTGGACAATTGTAACATCCCTGACCTGGGTTATGCCTTAACCCTGGGAGTTTTTCTTAAGTAAGTAAATTAGATTCTTGTATTTGTCTTTTGAAAGGTAATTAAGGCTAAAGGAGAGCTTATGTTTCAATTTTGGACCTATTTGAATAAAGATGAAACAATATTTGCTTGATTTTGGACTAAAGTGCAATTTTCCAAATTGAAGGGGTTACCTTCCAAATGCTACATGATAAATGTTCCTCAAGTGTTATAGCATCATATGAATGAGAATGATGCTATCGTTTGAGTAATGCTTGTGCATTAAATGCTAGTATTGGTGTAATTTGCAATTTACCCAAAACCTAGGGTTGGATATGTAAAATACCACCTCTATTATGTCCCTACTGTTTCTTGGTATCATTTAAAGAAAAGAAAAATAAAGGGCCATCTCGTTTGATCCACATTTGAGGAAAGATAATCTTGATAATAAAATAATCAAGATTTAAGCATAATTGAAACCCTAATTTATTTTATAGAAAAAATAGATATATTAATTGAAGTGCCCATCAACTAAAATGCTATAGGTATTATCCTATAATGCATTGGTTTCCAAAATACAATATAGCCACCGAAATATCTTTAGTAGGTGAAGAAATCCATTCACATTTATTAATTAAAAAGTAATGTACACTAAAAATGGATAATAGTATTATAAT
Source organism: Alisma plantago-aquatica (assembly GCA_963693085.1). Lineage (NCBI taxonomy): Eukaryota > Viridiplantae > Streptophyta > Magnoliopsida > Alismatales > Alismataceae > Alisma > Alisma plantago-aquatica. The sequence goes on along the minus strand of OY856409.1, from coordinate 670,756,089 downwards.
GATTAAGGTGCTTAAATGGTTGCCTTTTAATGCAAGGATAATTCCCAGTAATTTAGGGCAAGGAAGTTGGATTCATGAATAAGGAAGTGGAGGGGGCATGTGGCACCTAGAATAGGAGTTGAAGACTTTTTTCCTACTTTCTCTCTCCTAGAAAATCAACTATATATACTCAATTTTCTCCTTACTTGAAAGGCTATTTTTGCAAACCACTTTCTTCCCTTTCTTTGGCCAACAACCAAGGAGCTTAGGAGTAGGAGGAAAATGTTCCCCAAGCTAAAGGTAAGATCCATTATTATCTTCAACCTTGGATTGATGGTTGAAATTGGATTTCAACATTCATTTTCTTCTCTCTTCCATCCAATGCTCAATCTTGGCTATCTTTTGCATCCAACAAGTTGGAAATGAACCTTGGATAGTTGAAGGAGCGTCTTGCACCATTAAATATGAGAAGCTTGAAGCTTTGAAGCTACTTTGAAGGCAGGTTATATAACTTGAACCCATTAATGTTATTATTGATTTCAATTTCTCATCATATGTTGATCTTTTCTTTCTTCTTGAATTTTCTTGAGTAAATGATGAACACATCAGTAGTATGAACAATGGGAACGGAGGTTGATGATGATGACATCATATTAAACAACCACCTCTAGATCAACATTATTAAACAGTTTCATATATACGTGAACAAACAGTTTCAAAACCGTTTGATGATGAAACGGTTTCAAAACTGTTTGATGATGAAATGGTCTCAAACCGCTTGATGATGAAACGGTTTAAAAACCATTTCATGATGAAACAATTTTTAACCATTTGTTGATGAAACGGTTTCAAAACTGTTTGATGATGAAATGGTCTCAAACTATTTGATGAAGAAAAGATCTCAAACTGTTTGATGATGAAACGGTTTCAAAACCGTTTGATTATGAAATGGTCTCAAACCGTTTGATGATGAAATGATATCAAACCATTTGATGATGAAATGGTATCAAAATCGTTTAAAGGTTCCAACTGTTTCAAACCATTTGTATACCAAATAGTCTTAAAGTTATGAAAGATCAAATAACCTTATAATTGTTTATAATATATCTTAAAGTTAATTTCAATGGAAGTACCTCTAAAGTACTTAGGTGATTAGTACAATTATAGTGATTATCACTTGATGCTTATGAAAGTAATAAATTCATTACACTATGATAAACATAGGTGCATGTACTTAGTGAAAGGCTAAATAAACTGAATAAGGTATGATGGTGATGTGTGTTCCTAAGTACATGAATCAATGATAAGTATGATTTAATACTTAAATAACGCTATGCGCTCCAAGATATGTGGAAGCATTGACTTAGGGTTTGAATTAATGAGGTAATCATGAAACCCTAATCAATGGAGAATGGAAACCCTAATCAATAAGGAAAATTACAATGCATAAGTTTAATTGAATACTTATGAAGGAATTATGTAATTCCAGACATGTGGAACAATGAGTTAGGTTTTGGATAATAATTGTAATATTAGTGTATTCTCCAAGATGCATGGAGTTTTGAATTAGGGTTTGATCAATGATAAGGTGATCATGAAACCGTAATCGAGAAGGATGAGAAATCATAGCCCTAATTTTGGGTAATGGGTTGAGATACCCTAATTGATATGAAATGTGAAACCCTAATATAGGGTGATGTTATGTGAAACCCTAATATAGGGTGATGTTATGTGAAACCCTAATATAGGGTGAAACCCTAATAAAGAATGATGTTATGTGAAACCCTAATATAGGGTGATGTTAGGTGAAACCCTAACATAGGGTGAAACCCTAATAAAGGATGATGTTATATGAAACCCTAATACAGGGTGATGGTATGTGAAATTCTAATTAATAAAGATGGGAAACTCTAACCCCAATGAGGGAATAGTGGTGTTATCTTTGTATTGCATAGTGTTGATATGTAATTGATATGGTTGTTATCAGGTATACTAACCATGCAGGTATCATGAGATGATGAGCATAATCAAGTATGAGCTATGATGTTAATGGGCCTTGTGAGCCTTATTTTATTTGTTCCTTATTGAGAGGTGACAAGAAGTTTTGTGAGATGTTTGTGTAGAAAGTATCTTGAATACCTTGGTCAGATGAGCTGGAGGTAATAGTTACCTGATAAGTGGTAACCATGTTCAGTGATGAACTAAGGGTTTGAATACCCAAATCCAGTAAACATGATGATGATACTATTGAGGGATGTGAATTACCAAGTAATGAGATAAAGGATTGAGATCCCAATGTTTTACAAAGTTTTGAAAAGTTCTTGATAGCAATAATACATGTTTCTTTGAAGCATTTGTCATAACAATTCTTGTTTGAAAACTTGACTGATGCTAAAAGAATATAGTAATGAACTTAAATAATCAAGTGGAATCTTATCATGTAGAGCCCTAGCCATAGATCCATCATCGTCTGTAGCTGGTGATGGTGAAACATATTTCTCCTACGGGTTAATCCAGAGCATATATTGTTGAATATGTGGGGTTTCTTCTAGCTGAAAATAGAAGGATTAGAGTGCAACTTCAGTTATAGACTCAAGATATGTATAAGATCATGGTGAACAAGGCCATGGCTCAGTGTGATGGAGCATAAATGCGTTCATGGCTCAGAGAGCACAGTGAACTGGCTCGTGGCTCAGATTTACTAGCGTCGAGACTTGTACCAAGGCGAGCTAGAGAATGGGTAGCCTATGGGAGCTAACCCTATGACTGAGGTCACTTAAGAAAGAGACTGCGGTCCTGCTTGTGGCCTCACAGTGACCGAGACAGATGAGATCGTGGAGTCCGGCTCTTCCATTGATCTTGTATGGCACCATCCTTGGGTTTCACAACTGAAGGTTGGATTTGAGCGGTACGGCTCACTTCGTCAGGGCATAAGAGTGATTGTAAAATGTAATCTACCGTGTAGCATATTTTCTCAAGGATGAAATATAGAAATCATTAGTTGATGTTACATTTCTTAATGTATCCTAAATGGATAGATGATTTAGTGCTTTATCATTTATAGCTGCAATGCTTTAAAGGATGATGTTGTTATATTCTGCTTAATATTGATTAAATCCTACTTTTCCATAGAGAATCCTCTGCTCAGTTTATTACTATTTATTTGCAATAATAATGTTTCTGGTGGAGAGTTATATCTCTCACTGGGACAATTACAATTGTCTCACCCCTGTGGGATCCAACATTTTTAGGTGGACGCGGACGTGGAGGTAGGAACCATATACCAGGGGAAGGACAGTAGCAATAGGGACATCAGTGATATCTCAAGTGGAGATATTGACTGTCGTGTCATGTAGATAAGAATCCTATATGTCGTCTCTATACTCTCAGGTCCTTGAAGTCAGTAGTTAGTGCTTTTATGACCGATCTGAGATTTTGGCATTGAATGCCTCGAGGTTTTTATGTTACTTATGTGTAGATTTAATAGAGCAACTGTGGTATGTATTCCTCGAAATGAGATGGTACATGGTATGTACTTTGTGAACCAGGATGTATATATAATACTTTGGTTCTTGTTATAAGAGTTTCCTGGAAATGGATCTCTTTGAAAATGGTTATAATTTTTAGTGATTTTCAGTAATCTGATGTTAATGTTTTCTTCTGCACGTTTTAATTGTACACTTGTCATCTTTAAGATGTAGGGTGTCACACTTAGTGCTAAGGACTCCTTTGGATTTGAAGGATGACTTGGTTTTCTTTCCTTATGTACAAGGTTTGCATTCTTCATCCTTTTCAAAATCAAATTTAGGAAGTCCCTTGACTAAGTCCTTTTTGCTCAACTTCTTTAATTGATGCATATATACATGACCAAGCCAACGGTGCCAAAGAGAAATATCATTCGAGTTGGCTACAAGGCATCTACCAACCACATGCTTAATAGAGTTAAAAATAGTAACATAAAGTTTACACTTCTAGTTCCATTATATATTACTTGGTATGTGAGGGAATCTAGAATCAAGCATTCGAAAGAAGTAAATAGCACAAGCTAACCATTATCAAAAAGTTGACTAACACTTATTAAATTGTGATGTAGGCCATCCACAAAAAGAACATTCTTTATGCATAAGGATTCACCTACATCACCCTCATCTTTGACTTTACCTTTCTTATTGTCCCCAAAGGTGACAGATCCTCCCTTCTTCATTGTGAGATTGTTAAAATGGCTTATTTTGCTGGTGATGTGCTTTGCGTAGCCATTATCAACAATCCATCTATCTTTTCTGTCACCAATGTCTTCACTTGTAGAGACCATGAGAGCAAGGTGGCACTCTTAGACCTAGATCTGTTTGAAGATGAAGCTTCCCAAGATGCATGAGCTACATACTTGTGTCTCTTCTCCTTTTTGTCCTTCCTCTTATGCTCGCTCTCCTTCTTGTAATCCTCTTCTTTCCTTGAGCTACTCTTGTGGTGATACTTTCTTAACTTTGGCTTTCACTCTTGTAGTGCCCTTTTTTATCACACTTGTAGCATCTCAGAGTAGAGGGGGAGGAGGCTTGCTTTCCCTTGAAGTTCTTGCCCTTGATGTTATTGGCTTCATGCTCACTAGGACCTTCATCTTCACTAGAGGAGGAGAGAGAAATCCGACAAGCAAGTTGTTGTTGAAGGATGAAAACCTCCACTTGTGTTTTGAAAGCACTATCTTTGATCTTCTTGGCCTCTTTCTCTTCTTGCTTAGCGTCTTCTTCATGCTTGTAAAGTCTAGGCTCATGGGCTTGAAGATTGCCAACGAGTTCTTCAGTTGGGATGTCACCAAGGCTCCTTACTTCTTCAATGGAGGGGACCTTTGACTCCCATCTATTTAGAAGAGGTTTCAAGATCTTTGATTTGATGATGCCTCTATCTAAAGTGTTTCCCAATGTAGCCAGCGTGTTGATGATGACAATGAGACTTGAATACATCTCCACAATGCCTTCTTTCTTTCCCATCTCGAAGTTCTCTTAGAGGTTGTTCAAAAGATCTTTGTCTCCTTGACTTGCTTTGTGCTTTCATATGTGATGCACAACTTGTGTCAAATCTCATAGGTAGTGTCCCATGATGAGATCTAGTTGAACTCCATGGGAGTGAGGATTGCGTAGACATTTCTAATGACCTTTGTATTGAGTTGAGCCTCCTTGAGAGAAGCTTAAATTCATGTTGCAATAGCTCCGGTTGGCTCCTTATAAGGTGTGACCGTCACCTTCCACATAACAAAGTTCATCCCTTGAATGTAGAACTGCAACCGTCTCTTCTAATAGAGGAAATTGGTGTCATCAAAGACTGGAGGATGCATGGAGAAGACTCCCTCTATGTTGAGTGAACCAAGTAGTTTGTCACCCATCTTCTCATCTCATGGGAGATTGTTGGAGAAGATCCTTAAATCTGATGACACTTGTTGGATCTAAGGGATCTAGAGGGGAGGTGAATAGAGCTTCACAAATTCTCACAAAACAGATTAGACCTTCAAATTATATCAATTTAGAGCAATAACTAAATGGAAATTTGAAGTCCTATCTAAAAAAGCATAGTAAGGATGAGAGATATTGATATAAAGCACTTGACAAAGGGCTGTTGAGTGGTTCCACACTTCAAACAAGAAGTGAGTCAGTCCACTACCTAGAGAGCTCTACCTATAGGACTTGGCAAGTGTTTTTCTCTATTATATCACCAAAGAGATTTAAATCAAAAGACCACCAAAGGACTTATACATCCAGTCACAAGGAGATATCCACCTTAACAAGGAACATACCCACTTATCTTGAGTCTTCATCTTTCACCTAGGTCTTACCCACTCAAGCTCAAGTCTTCTGCCTTGAAGGATTTTGCTTCTCCTCTTGGATCTTTGGCCTTTGCCTTCTCCTTCACTTAGAGAAAATCAGCACCTCTTCAACAATCTTGAAGAGGACGAACTACAACTCCTTCTTCACTCAATGGAGCTGGCTTCATATTTTCTTTATGAGAGAAGGGTATAGGGAAGTAGTGGAGGATTTGAGAGATTTACATGTACAAAGGTGGAGCTCTCTTACAATAAGCCTAACTCACTCACAAATCATGAAATGAAGTTTAAACTAGAGAGAGAAAGGGGCTCAAGGAGTAGTAGCACACTCAACTATAGCAAGGACCTTAAATGTAGTGAATGAGAATACATGGAATGAACTCCAAGGGGTCCTATTTATAGATGGGATTGCTCCCTTGAGTTGGAGAACACTTAGGGTCAAAATATAGCCATTTTTGTGTAAGGCAACAGATCTATTTTCGTCCAAACAAGTCACCAATGGTTATAATCACTTTCACTACATTTTTCGTATAGTGCATTCGGTCGAGTTTCAATAAAGGTAACTTGATCGATCGACTAAAAGGCAAACCCAATTTTCAAACTACTGGTTGGGTTTGTTTTGGGAAACTCAACCCATCAACCGAAATTGCATTTGGTCAGAAGGTCATTCGAGCAAGTTTTGTGAATGCACAACTCAACCGATTGCTACTTTTAGAAAATCACTCCATGGGATCGATCGAGATTGCAACTCGACCGATCAACATCCTGTGATCAATTTTCTAATTTGGCAAATAAGTGATTAAAACTTGGTGTTAAGTGTCTCACATAATTTTCCTATCTTAGTTACAAGTCATATCATCAATACAAGTGATCACAAAAATCTTCTAAGGTCATTTGAAGTGATTTCCTTATTAGCACACTTGTATTGCATTTGACTTGAACTTTGACAAGCTAGGAATTGTGTAAATTGGTCCTTTTCATGTACCTAAAGCCTGAGATTAATCTTGAATACATATATTAGATACATATGAATGGAATTGTTAAGCCATTATCAAAATATGGACAATGTATAACCTCTAAGTCAACCGTCTTCTTATTGAAGACCCACTTCCACGCTGTGGGTTTTACCTCTTCAGGAGGATCCACCAAGGTCCACACCTTTTTTGTGTACATGGATTCCATCTATGATTTCATGGACTCAAGCCACTTCTCAAACTTTGGTCTCTTAACAGCTTCTAGGTAGGTTGTTGGTTCATCATCTATGACGAATTCATTTCCTTCTTGAGTTACAAGATAACATAATCTTTTAGGATCAAGGTGTGTCCTACTAGAAACTGTGAGGTTCTTGTGTTACATGAGGAAGTTGACATTCCACTACAATTTGTGACTCTTAACCTTCCTTTTGTACCACTATACGTTCAATGTTTTCTTGTTGGTCTCCAAACTTTTTGAGTTCTACTTTCCTCTTACTATTTCCTTTGGAAATAAACTTACTTTTTGGAATATAACATATCTGGTAACAAACATGTTGTTGACAAATGGAGTATCAAAGTGATATCCTATGATTTCCCTAGATTATCCAACAAAAAATATTTATCCAATTTGGGACCAAGCTTTTTAGGAATCTGCTTTCTCACATAAGATTCATATCATAAAATCCTCATAAAAGACACATTGGAATGCTTCCCATACTATATCTCATATATTGCCTTTTGGATCGATTTAGATGGTACACGGTTAAATGTAAATGTTGTGGTTTGTAGAGCATATCCCCAGAAGGAGGTTGAAAGACTAGATAAAATTATCATGGATCATAGTATATCAAATAATGTGTGGTTCCTTCTTTCTAATACACCAATATGTTGTGGTGTTCCTGGTGGATTCCATTGTAATACAATACCATGGTCTCATAGAAGGCCATCAAACTCTTGACTTAAGTATTGTCCACCTTGATCAGAATGAAGTGCATTAATACTTTTACCAAATTTATTCTATACTTCATTCATGAAATCCTTGAACTATTCATGGGTTTTAGACTTATGTTTCATCAAGTATACATATACATACCTACTAAAGTCATCAGCAAAGGTAATTAATCACTAATAACCACCACTAGCATTTGTTCTAAAAGGACCACACACATCAGTATGTACGAGTCCTAATAGATTGCTTTCTCTTTCACTGTTACTAGGTAAAGGAGGTTTTGTTATCTAACCCAAAAAACTAGACTCACATGTCTCTATTGATTCAAGATCAAAAGAATCTAGATAACCATCTTTATGGAGTCTAGAAATGTGTTTCTCATTGATGTGCCCTAGACAACAATGCCAAAGGTATGTTTTGTTCAAGTTATCAAGTTTTAACTTTTTGGTATTTATGTTATAAACATATGTATCTAGATCTAATAAGTAAAGACAATAGGACATTGGGGAACTGCCATAAAAGATCTCAACTTTAGAAATGGATCATTTACCATTCCTTATATGAAATTGGAATCCGTTCTTATCCATATAAGATACATAATTGATGTTTCTATTATTGAATGGTACAAAATAGTAGTTCTCTAACTCTATTGGAAGTCCATTGGGCAGAGATAAATGATAAGTTCCAACTGTAGTGAAAAAAACTTTTGCACCATTCCTGATGTGTAGTCCAACCTTGCACTTTTACAAAGGTTTAGTTCTTTTCAAATCCTGCATATTTGAACATATGTGAGATCCACATCCAGTATCCAGTACCCAAGATGATTAATTAGACATATTTATATCAATAACATATATTTCTGAAGTGAAGATCTCTATCCCCTACTTTTTCCTGAGCTCCTCATGGTAAAGAGGGAGATTCCTTTTCTAGTATCCAACCTTGTGACAGTGGTGACAATTTCCTCCCTTTTCCTTAAGAGAAGAAGAATTGGGTTTCTAGCCAGCTTTAGAACCTTGAATTTTCCTTTGGCATTCCCCTTTCCCTTATTGATTATCATCACAAACATGGGTTTATCCTTCTTCACTTGTGCTTCAGTAGTTCTCAACATGCCAAGCATTTTAGACAATGTCTTATAAAAATTGTGCATGTTGTGTCATGAAAAATTGTTTGTATCAGTCTGGCAGTGATTGCATAATCACATATGTGGCCAATTCCTGGCCCAAGGGAAATCCCACTCTTCCTAGGTTCTCCACATACCCAATCAGCATGAGCACATGGGGCCCTACTCGATCTCCTTCATCCATACTACATTTCAACACCATTTAGACATCATATCTCTCTTGTCTTCCTTTATATTGGTACATATTCTTAAAAATTGTAACCATCTCAAGATCATCCATATTCTCATGCTGTCTCAGCAACTCATAGTTTGCTAAGTATAGCATCAGTCACTTGAGATCTATGACATCTTTAGAGTGCTTCTTGTAAGCACCCCTTTCACCCTTAGGAGTGGTGGGAGTGAATTCATATTTGTCTAGTGTCTCTAGCACATAGAGCTTGTGCTCTTGTATGAGAACCATTCTCAATGTCCTGAACCAGTCATGGAAGTTATTCTCGTTCAACTTGACCTTCTCAACCACCTATCTTAGTGAAAATGTGTTGCTGTTTGCCATTTGTTTCTGCAAAAGAAATTTATATTTTGTCAAAACCCATTTTTATTTTATTTGATTAAAAAATTAATGATATTAATTAGTCCTTTAATTAGTTATTAATCCCACTATTTTGTTCAAACTGATAGACCTCACTATCAACTCATAATATTGCATCATACAACCTTCTAGTGAGCCAAGGTCCAAAATAAGTAAGTTATTACCCAACCAATGTTGACATACATAACCAATTATTAAGGTAGGCATCACTTGCCATGTACGTCTTATGCAATTCTTTAATAGATAATATGCACAATTCCTTGTCATAGTAAATATGTATGCGTCTAGGTACTTAATCTCACTAAGGTCACATAGTTAATCCTGACCTAAAGGCCAACATGATAGTAATGCACCCTGCTTGGTAGGTCCACATAACTACCATCACCCATCCATGAGATAGATGATGCACCATGCTTGGCGTATCCATGCTTAGTTGATCAACATTTTCATGTGTGTTTTTAATGGAAAGTATATAAGACTTAATATTTGGTTGAGGGATTTTATTTATACATAAACACATATACATATCTAATTACCACATACTTATAATATGTATCATACACATACTATATCTACAAAAGAAACATGCAATAATAAAGTATGAGTTATGGTTATGGCCATACTAATACAATTCTTTAGAGCCACAAAGAATTTTTATCCACATAAGGTAAAACATCACATGTTACAACTGATAAAAGAAGCGATGCTGGAAATAAGCCAGTCGGTCGATTAGACTCTTCCAGCAAATCAATTTGTCCATTTGTCAATTGATTGGCCTCTGTCGATCAGTCGACTGGCTCCTGGCTCAAGTAATTGTCTGGACTTCTCTAATCGATCGATTAGGCATCCAATCGGTGGATTCAGTCCTTTGATCTATAGCCATTTTGGCCCTCCAGTCGATCAACTCACCTAGTGCATGACTTCTTCTCTTTTCTAAAATAGATATTAAAAATATTCTATCATGTATTACATATAAAAGGTGAAACCTTAGGTTACATTTGAGGGGGGTATTGGAAGGAAAACATTAACTTACATATGGAGAAATAGATAGAGGATCAACATGCAAACTAAATAAAAAAGATAGGAATTGCCAAAGATGTGGCCCCTAGTTGGTAAAACTATTGATGTACGACCAAGAGGTCACAGTTTTAAAACTCCACGGCCATGAGATGAATGAATGACCAATTTTAAAAAAAGTAGGAATTAAACCATTCAATAATGCACATATATCTAGGGGATATTGTCCATAACCACTCTTACATCCACAATCAAAACAATTTTACGGTGACACGTATAAATTGAATAGATAGGGTATTATATATATAGGATCTACCGAATATTCCCTAGCATATATGTTATTTCATCAAATATGTATGTTAATCATTTAAATATTCATTACATATAATAAATAAATGATAAAACCAAAAACTGATCATATCAATTAAATCACAAAACATAGTATATTGATGTGGCTCTGATACCACTACAGGAAAATATAGCGTGAGAGATGACAACAGAAATAAATTTTTTTAGCCATATTCCCCATAGCCAGCGATTTGTGTCGCTAACTATGAACTGAGAAAGAGGGTTGCAAGGCACTAAAGTCATCCTGGAACAAGCCCAAGGACAATCCTTGTAGTGATGTGCTTCTTTCTTCTGCATGACCCGATTATTGGCGGTGGCCTCCGGCTGTAGCACCATAGATGGTGGTTGACAATATCCTTCTAGCATGATGAGAATGGCCTCCATGCCTCTATGTAGTCTATATGGACCACCATGAACTCTTGTCATTCTTCTAGAACTAACAGTAAGGAGTTGTCCCTCATGTTGTCAACATGATAACGCCAACTTTTCTCCCCTTTGGCCATCACTCCCTTTTATGAGTAAGATACCTCTGGCTTTCACATTACCACAACATTGAGATCTGGAGACTTTGTGTAGAGAGCCTTGACCACCCACCCTTTATATATGAGTGGATGGGTTAGGGTTTCCAAATACATGGGTACATGAATAGATGAACTTCATGAACTATTGGCTGTTGCAAATCATGAGTCGATAGATTGGGATTCCACTTGGTCAACTGGGACTCCAGTCTGTCGTATGGACACTCCATTTGATACATTGGAATGTTTGCCTATTAGGAAAGATATTGACTTTTAACGCAATGATTGATGCAAATCACAACATCAACATCAATCCTTGATCCATCCTATTATCATTCAATCAGTCGACTGGACATTTTAGCCGGTCGACTCACATTCCCGATCGGTCGACTCATATTTCAATCAGCCAACTGTCAGCCAATATAGTTTGAGTTGATTACCTAAACACTTTAGCAATAAAGTCAAACCTTATTCATGAGTAAACTTATATTCCAAGTGCATCCTATATGTTTCACTCTATATGTCCCAAATTATGTTGGTGGTGATTGTCCATAACTAAATTATGACATAACAAAGAATGTGAGGTATCTAGAAAGACATCATTTCTTCCTAAGTAATTGAAAAGTTGGAGAACAACTTAAATCTACACCTGTAATTAGTGTTACCATGATTGTATAGTTCCTCTCTCTAATACCTAGATGGAGCATGAGGCATGGAATCATCATCCTCTTAATATTCAATCCAATACCTTGAACTAGGGAAAACTGTCTGAGATGCATGCGATCCCACATATCACATATTGATTCAAATTGTATGGCCTTACATTTCTCAGTCTCTCTTATCAAGTGGACAAAATATCAACTTTGAAAGAAGGAAAAAATCCCATCCTCTCACTCACAGTCAATCCCCATGTGTCAGAAACGTATCCAAGTACCACCTTTATGGTAACTCTTATTCAAGATCACATTGAATGATGTCAAAGTACATTGAATGACATGTGATGATTGTAGTGACTTTAGGTCTAAGAACCACAATCACTACTGTCACTATTAGAGTAGATTTCAACTACCATTCAATAGTTTCCATGTATCACTTTTGAGTTGTGTCTATCCAGTACACTATTCTCTAACAAGTACCTATGTGTTTGGCTTGACATCATATATCATGACTAATGAGATTCTGTCATCAATGAACACACATGCTAGTTATAGGTATTATTGTTGTCTATTTATTGATTCCACTATAATGTCTAACTAGGGACATGACTAGAATGTATATACTCTTATCATACATATGATCTCATTATTTAGGTACTCAACTTGAAGACATATGTCATTGAGTAACACCATTCTTTAGATATCTATCATGTTATACCATCATCTCATAATTGAACAAACATATAGACGAGCATTGTCATTATTATTACTCAAATCAAGTACATGATGCCAAATTACAATCATCGTATGACTGGCTCTCTGGGCATACATACCAATACGTGATGCCATGTAGATGATTTATCACTAGAACTATTTGACATGAAATCATAGTGAATGTTAATCGTCAAACTAGATGAACCAAAATCCATAGCTTTTGCCTTAAATTCTACACTACTTTATCATATTATGAGTCTATTATCTAGTTAATCATTATTTCTAGTTAGATGCTTATGAAGTTCAAAGAATACTTCACTCTACTATTTGATAGTATTCTTAATGTAACACACCCAAACTTGGGTATTTTCTCAGTTTGAGCCTTCTCCTAAGTTTTCCTTATCATTTCTATCAATTTTGGCCTTGTTTTTCAATTTGTTGAATTATTAATGGTTTGGAGTATTTTTTATCACTATTTATGCCACTGTATGGGTTTATGCACAAATACCTCAGTGAATGTTTCAATCACGGTCTAAAATGTAAGTTTACCACTTAATTGAGATAATGATAAAATAATTTTGTTCTAGAACACCTATTAGTCTTATGGAGCAAGGAAGAGAAAAAGGAATAAATAATAAATATCTAAACATCATAGGCACACTAGATAAATTAATGTGATAAATAGTGATAATGATAAGTAAGAGAGATACAACTCATAAAAGGAAGACTCATTGGATTAAAATATCTACATATCTAAATTCATTGGGTCTCAATTGACTTAAGTGCCAAGTTTCACATTATTTGCATAATAATAAATATTTTAATTCAAATTTGGAAAAGAAAATAGTAATAAGATCCAAAAATATTAAATAAAATATTAAATGACTCCAAAGGTGGCAACTTATCTCAAGTTTGTAATCTACATTGCCTATGGGTAAATTTTCATCCCATTTGGATAATCTTTTATGTTCATGTGTATATTAGGAGAGAGAAAGTTTAATTGAAGTCCAAAATATTAAATAAAGTAAATAATTCCAAGAGAGAAAATTATTGGAATTTTTTTTTTTACAAGTTTAAGTTTTCATGAGTGTGAAGTTCCACATAAATAGAGGTCTTCTAGATATCTCTAATGTGATAAGAAAAAGAAAATATGTGCTACTTCAAAAGAATTAAATAAAATACTTAGAGCTTCCAAAATGGAAAATAAATTCATAATCTGATTCTACATGTCTTAATTATGCTAGGTGTCAAATTTCATTTAATTTGGAGTTTGTTTGGACCCTCAATGGAGGAGTGAGAAAAAGAGAAATACTTAAATATATCACTTTAGTCTAACTCGGATTTGGTAACCGAATTAAATGTCACAAGCTTTCTTTGATTTTGGATTTGATATGGAATGTTCTATCCCAATCTGATGGCATGCGGGTTGTCTCCTACATTGGATAGGAGATCGAGTTCCTTGTGAACAATACCCCTGGAATTCTCAGCCACAAATCTCACTCGTTTCTCAGCCTTTTTACTAGAATTTTCCTCTGCCAGATTCATCAGTCTCTCCTGATTCTTTCTATCCATAATTTATCATCTTTCCTTCATCAAAATGAATATGCCCAAAATCAACTTTGCCACTCGATTTCATAGTTCCTTCCCAACCTATAAAATCTCCTATCTAACCACCCAAAAACCACCGTTGACCCTCGTCTTTCACTCATCTCTACTCAATTGTTGTAGAGTGTGCTTGTGTTACTCTCCCCATACCATTCTCTTTCCTAGACTCCAGCAACCACCATGGGAAGTAGATGAAGATGGAACTCAATTGGACACCCCCACACCAATTAGGTACCCTCTTCTGCCAAATTTTGCCTTTGGTTAGTCGTACTACTATCTGGTTTAGTGTATCAATGAGGTATCTATGTACGGTGTCTGCATTTTGGAATTTTTCAATCCATCCACCACACTTTCGAACCCACGATCACAGTTTCTATTTGGTTGTATTCGTCAACCCTCATCAAATATTTATAATTGTTTGATTGGCTCAAACTGGGACGTGTGTCCATGTTCGAACCTCCTGTGTTGTTGGATATTGGGTAGTCTTGTCGACCTAGTGGCTCAGTGCACCCTGAGATGTGATCCAGACCTCATCAGTTTCAGCTAGTCATTGTGAGGCTCATGGGATCATCACATACGACTGATGGTGCCTAATATGCGAGCAGGGTCTACTCTAAATTCTTGTGCTTCATCCATGGTAGTGAAGGAAGGAGGAGAAACAATCCTCACGATGAGTTCCCCAACGTGCCCCTAGATCGAATTTTTTTGTCACGCCTCCCATGGGTGTTTTGGTATTTTCACTAACTATAAAATTTAATGTCATGGGTAGATTTGTTTGGACTAATTTTATAATTCTTCCCTATCACACATAAAGATAATGATGCATTGTGTGAGGGTAATCTGATACTTTTACTTTTATTTATTATTCAAGAGTTTCAGTGAATTTTTGTGACATATAAAATTCATAACAATTGATAGGTAAGTCATAAAAATAATCTAAAATATGATTCAAAATTGGAAAATTGAGCTATTTCTAATAAAATATTTCCAAAGTCTAATTTCTATGTTTTTAAAATTTTATTTTGGGAATCTAATAAATTATATAAAAATCCCTAAAAATTTTAACTAACTCATATAATCTCCAAATTAATTATATAAATATGTTATCTTAGTCATAAGAAGATAATGAAATGCCCAAATCCTTCAAATTTTATTAGGGAGTGGATCCCCTCTTGGGTGCCACCTTTACAACATGGTATCAGAGAACTCTGTGGGATCTGAGAGGGGATCCACTCCCTACTAAAATATGAGGAATAAAACATCCATTCCAAACACACACAAAAGGTATACCAGAATAGGTGTAAAAAATTAAATCTTACAATATGGTATACAAAAGACCAAAGTATTACGACATAACATAAAAGATGACTATAATGAATTTTAAAAAAGTACAACATCATCTCCCATATAGGGCTTAAATGAAAGATACAACATAAAGATCTAAGTAGAGGGAAAACTAAACTACACCAAATATGCCTCCAAGCAACGTCTTCAAGAGTTAGGTCCATGTTGGAAGCCATGTACTCCTTATCCTAAACCTGGGTGGTTGAGAGTCACCCAACAAGAGGAGAAAAGAAGGTATGTGTAAGATTAAAAGGAAGATCAAGATATGACAAACAAAAGATAATAAAGGGTGTATGTTCATCAAGAACAAAGAAAGTCAAGAGTATGAGGCACATATCAAACAAAAATCATGCAATAACACATAATAATAAAGTAACATGCATGATTAATAGTATGACTACATTAACTAAGTAGGGCTGAGGCACCTATCAAACCTCAACAATTAGGTGAGGGGAGAGTAAACACATTCCTAACCACCTACAATATATATATATATATATATATATATATATATATATATATAATTGGGGAGAGTAAACACATTCATATGGGAAAAATAACACATGTCAAACTATCGGTGTATGTACATAGGTACACTACATTAGCTAATAGGTCAACCAAATCACCGTGCTAAAAGAAATAATATGGCAAGGCAAGATTTTATATCAAATAATAGAGATATGGCTTCTGGGTCAAAATCCAAACAAATAATGAAATAATTGCACCAAAAAGAGAAATAATAGGAATCAAGGTTTTAGTCCATGCCTCATTGTGAAATTACAGTTTGGATATCAAATACAATCAACTAAAAGGGTAAGATGCACATACTTAATTTAGAGTTTGAGTACTTACTTTTCACCAATTTAGAAAATTCAAATATCATTGTTGCCTAATTTCAAGTTATTCACACGTATTGGAGTTTGTATTACATATAAGTGTAAAGGAACTCTAATTTTAGAATGTTTTAGGAAACCACACATTTTGGTCACAAAACCTAAACCAATCACTTCCTTGCATTCTCATAATCAAGAAAAGATATTTATTTACTTAATTTGGATATTACATAAATTAGTTATAATTTGGTCTTTAAACCTGATTTATTAGATCCTCAAAAATCAACCTTTGAAAACATGGAAATCATGATCTAGAAATATTTTTATTAGAAATTTATCATTTTTCTGATTCCAAAACATATTTCTATAGATTTTTTGGACAAGAAAAGTAAAAGAAATGATTCTTACAAATTCAACTAATTAGAAAACTCAGAAAAATCCAACTAAGCATAGTAAAGCTCGACGGAGGGAGAGAGAGCTGGGCCGACCCACTGACTTGGCCTAATCAAGGGAAGCCAAGCCGTGTGGTCAATGGTATGGTTGACTCACACCAAAGCATAGGAAAAGGGGCCAAAAGTCAAAAACCCCACTAGCGAGAAAACACTAAAGGAAGAAAGAATAGAGGGTAGGACCGGGAATTCACAGAGGGGATTCATCCCTCTAAACCCGTGACATCATAGCTTCCAATAGAAAGCTACTTACATGGCCATGATTTGGGAAAAACTATAATCGATGATGATTTGCAAATTCAAAGATACATGAAGAAAGTGAGAAGGTAGACGAACTCACCACACTAGCCAATTGGGTTCCTAGTGCAGTTGAGGTCTCGTGCGAGATGCTACAAGCATGGAGAGGAAGAAGCTAAAACATTGACACAAAACAAGTACAAAGAAGAGATTGGAGTGAAAGTGACATTTTTGGAAGATAGCCGAACCCAATGGTGAAATTATATATATAGTAAAGGAGGTCTGGGTGGTTCGAGAAGCAAGGAAATTAAATTAAGTGTTTCTTTGATTTACATGTATAGCACACGAGTAAGGGACCATTTTGTGTGGAATCTAAAAAGAAATTCATAGGTGAAGAAATCATGCAAAAAGGTTGAGTAACAAGGGACAAAATTACATCTGAAAAATCATTAAGCTTGGTACTTATTTCCTTCACAGGCGTAATGAAGGTGACAATCTTTTGATTTTCAAATCAAGATCTAGGGGTCCTAAACACGCATGCCTCATGTGAAAAAAAAGAAAATTCCACGTGACATATTTTCCCAATCCGACTATGATTTGAATAAAGGGTGATAACATTAATTTATCATTTTCTCTCTCCTCAATTGAGGGTGCAAACGAACTTCAAACAAATGAATTTGAGACCTAGCCTAATTTGAGACCTAAAAAAAATTTGAGACCTAGCCTAATTAGGATATGTAGAATCTAAATATGTCATTAGTTTTTGCTTTTGAGGACTTTGGATATTTTATTTAATTCATTTAAAATAAATCATATTTTCTCTTTCCTATCACATTTGAGACATCTAGAAACCATCAATTAATGTGAAATTCATCCTTAAGAAAACCCAAACATGCGGAGCATGAATTTTCCATAAATTATATCTCTTGAGATTATTTTATACATTAATTAAAATTTTGGGCTTTTACATAATTTCTCTCTCCTAACTTCACTAGATCTATCAAGATTGTCCAAATTTGAAGAAAATTCACACTTAGGATAATTTAATATGTAGATTTTGAATTTAAATATATTTTTCACTTTGGAGTCATTTCATAATTATGATATTTTTAGAGAAAACTCATATCTTCCTTTCCAAATAGAATTGATACAATTATTATTATCCCAAAATTGTGAAACTTGGCCTCCAAGATAATTCTAATCCAAAGAATTCGAACCCAAACTTTGATTGAGTGAGTTTTTACCCATTATTCAATATCACTATTGTCCACATTAAATAATTCAATGTCACGTCATTTTGTGTAAGGAATAATTATTTATTTCTTTTTCTTATTCCCTATTCCAAAAGGCCATAGAAAATTCTAGATCAGAATTATTTCATCATTATTTCAATTTAGCAGTCATTTTGCATCTTAGACCCTAATTTAAATATTAACTGACATATTTGTGCATAACCCATATATTACCACGAACATTGATCAAATATACTCCAAACCACTAATAATTCCACAAATTCAACATAAAGGATAAAAAGGATAGAAAGGATATGAGAAAGCTTGCAAAAGGGGTAAATAGAGAATGTACCCAAGTTTCAGTATGTTACATACTTAACCCCTTAAAGAGGATTTCATCCTTAAAATATCAAGCAAGAGAGAAGGGTGAGTACACAATTCAACTCTAAGCTTCCACATTGTTACCTCCAAACCATAAAACTTCTACCAAAACATTCACTAACTCAAACTCCTTATTCTTCAACTGCTTAACTTGGGAATTCAGAATCTTCACAAGCAACTCCTCATAAGTCAGGTTCTCATGGATCACTAAGGGTTTCACTATTTAGATTTCCTTTTTATTTGATATAATACAATTAACATTTTTTAACTTGTTAGTATTGTATTTATTAAGATATCACATTATTATTATTATTACTACACTACTACTATTATTATTATCTTTATTGTGTCCAACTATATTCAGTTTTCTTCCAAAAGAGTAATATATCATTATTATACACAAATCCTATATATTTCATATTTATCTCATTAATAATTTTAAGCACAATTAGAGTTTACTCAATAATCTTAATGTTTATTAATATTTATATTATTATCCATAGTAATTTGTATTTAGGCTTCATTATCCTCATATTATCACCATGTTGGATTATTTTAGATGATTTAGCACGAGGTAGCAAATATAATCCAATTTGTTATTAAGCCTACAATTAATCCAAATAATGTGACATTTATTACTTCTATCTACATTAAACATATATATGTTGTCACATTACCTTTTTTTTCACACACACTCTTTCCAGTCCTTTTATTGAATAAAGCCATTATACAGACCGTTTGCTATTGCCTGTCCTCCCTCTTGGCAGATCCAAGGCAGAGTGTTGGGGTAGCATTCACTAGCATAAATAGATGACAACTCTTGGGGACAGGAGGAAAATCTAATATTAGGAGCTGGTTTCTTCAGAAACCACTTTGCTTGCTTATCAGCAAGGCGATTGAAATCTCGTCCACAATGGACTAGCCTACAGCCATGGATAGCACGCATTTTCCGCACTCCTGCCTTCTTCAAGCTCGCCAGATATGGTGGTACTTCTGCATCATCCCGTAGGAACTTAACTGATAGTAGTGAATCTGATATGATACATGGTGAATCATCTCCCCGCTCAATCAAGATATCAAGACCCAACATGATGGCTTGCATCTCTCCCTCCAGAGGATCCCTTCCACGAATAATCCGAGCCCCGCCTTCAATCCATAATCCTTGGTAAGTCCGCAAGATCCAACTAGTGCAGATGATGTCTTTCCCAGTGTCCACTGCCACGTCTACGTTAAGGTAAGTCTCAGAGCTGGGATAGTTCAACGTAGCCAGATGCGTGTCTTTCTTTGTATCTTCCAGGTTTATGTTACTAATAGCTGCGTTCGAGTAAGATCGAACCTCACTTCTGATCCGTGCAACAAGAACTTCTACAAGAGTGCGACGGTTAGTAAACACATATTCGTTCCTGTGCTTCCAGAGCATCCAACATGTATAGAGGAAGGTGCGGCGCCAAGCCTCTGCACCATGTTGTGGTTTGAAGTTAGTGGCCAGCCACCCTACAATGGTGTTAGGGGCAAAGAACTCTGACAGCAAGTGAGCGGCAATAAGCTCCCATGTTCGACGACTGTCGCTGCAATCCCGCACCGAGTGTAGTGTTGTTTCCTCCTGCCCACACCTCGTACAAGAGGTGTCACTAGTCATCTGGCGGGCGTACCTTAGATGATTCGTAAGGAGCCGATCGTGTCCCAAAAGCCACCCAAACACGCGAACGCGTTGAGGGACCCTCGCTTTAGCAATTACCTTTCATACTCACATTACCTTTCATACTCACATTATTGTCATCATTAATCATTTATTCATGTTTGTTCACTTCCTATTATTGAGGATGCACATTTAACCTCACAATAGCCATTCAAGCATATTTATGTGAAATGTATTACATATCATCAAATTGATTCACATCCCAAGTCACAATTAGGTGATTAATTGGGTGTGTATTATAGAACAAGGTGATATTCTTTTTATATTGGTGACTTGATTAATCTATGATTAGGTGAACATGTATCATTTATGTGCATTAATGTATGTTATCTGATTATGACATCTAATTTCAGTAATGTATAATTGAAGTCACCAAGGATGCGTATATCAGAGTTAGATGATTACAACATAGGATTTAGGTTAATATGATCATCGTACTTTACTTATACCTTCTTAGCATACATAAAATCTAGAGTTAGGTTCTGATTATATTTCTCATCATATTATTAGGGTTTATTGGTCGATGACATCATCAACATCATGTGTCCACAATTTGTATTAATATGTGAGTTAATCATATTATGTGCATTGGGTATTCATTACGGTTCAAACATATGAACAATTCATTAGATGACTTTTATATGTTCATCAGTATATACACAAACATGTGGGGTTTCAATTATAACTTGTTTTAGTCAATTCTAATGATCTAAGCTCACTAACCTCTTATTTATGGAGTTAAGGTTTCTAGAGTCATAGTAGCTAGATTTCAGTATGTTGCATGACTCCATCCCCTTTAAAGATTTCATCCTCAAAATCTAATCACCCAAACAACACAAACAAACTACTCCACACTCCACAAAAAGGTTAACTTAACAAGCCAAGATAAACAACCTCAAGGTATCATGGTTACTTATGCATCTTTTAGTTGAGATTATTTTAGGTGTTTATGTATCCAACAAAAGAGTCACAACCAGCTAGGGTTGATCTTTAAGTCCTAGGGTCTCTAACCTAACAACCCTAAGGTTCTCTTTAACAACCAACAGTCATAAAGGATAGGTCAACTGAACCACACATTCCCAGTGACTTCTTCAAAGGCAAACAAGGGTTTAGGATATTTATTACAACTAATTCTACGATTTCTCCACTAAAACCTCACATATATCTTCATTACCAAAAAAAATGGAAAAATAAGTTACCTTTTTCCATGATAAGATCCCCTTATCTTACTACCCTAATTTAGTCCTCAAGTCAGACCTTATTGCATCCAAAGATACATGTCACCATTAACCTAGATGGTAGGGTAAGATCCTCTAAAGTGTGATGATGTTGATTTTAAGGTTTTGACACCCAATGTAGTAATTTAAGATCATAAACATCCTTTAATTAGGATCTGGAGTTGAAGACTTAGTTATTCAATTATAAATCATCTTTCCACCAAGATTGTGTGATTTGAGGTTCTTATGATGATAGTGACACCTAAATGAGTTCAATCATGATGACAACCTTCTATTAATAGACTTGGTTAGCCATGAGGTCAAGCGTTCCATTTAGTTGTTATGACAAGCTCAAGTAGTCAATTCATGAGCCCTAAGGTATTAGTATGTAATAAGTGTTTTGACTTTGTTAGATCAATATTTGGTGATTAATTGATATGAGTTGAAGGGTTCTGCACCTATTTATAAGGTTGTTTGAAGAATGTATTTGTGTGATCAAACAATGGAGTTTGTGTCTCAAACTTTGATAGAAGCTCGCTTAGGATATTATGAACCTATTTTAAAAATTCTCAAGTGATTTGAAGTGTGCATGTGGGAGGTATGGAGGTTTGAAGATAAGTTGGAGATGTTAATTTGTGGTTTATTTGGATCGTACGATTCTAATATTGTGACCAACTCCCTCATCTTTTAGCTAGGTGCGGCTGTTAATGCATATTTGAAGGAGTCACCCTTGGATTAGGATCTGACGGACAAGCCATCGTCTTCTACCAGCGCAAAGAGCGGGATGGGAAGCTTGAGCTGGTCACGGATCACCCCCACTCATCCTCACAGAATCATCAGCCAACGAAAGATAGGGAGTATTACGATAGATCCGAAATACAAGGAACTACACAAAGACTCCTTTTTGTGGGTGTGAGTTGGCGTAGGGAGGGAGAACTAAACCCGGCTCCCCAGCGCATCTCCGTCTCCCTGTAAGCCGCGGGTCAAGGAAATAATGGCACAGAGGAAGGTCCCCGTAGACAAGCCTCATTACGGAGGAGATGACGTAATACCTCGATTTGGACCTGGTGTGCTCATCATGGCCACCGAGGAGGGTGTTTGTCCAGGATGAAGGTGGAATCGAAGGAGAGATACTGCAGCTCCTACTGTATTTGGAGCATCCAACGAGTTCGTGTGAAATAGATGGTTCTTTTTTAAGCCCTATCTAGAGGATCAGACTGGTGCTGCGCAAACGCCCCTTTCCAGCCGGCAGACTCTGCAGCAAGTCCTTGCTGCGATCGTACAAGGGGCATCTGCGATCCCTCTAACCACATGTGAATGTCGGTGTGAAGCTAACCCTAGAGTGGAGCCTATGTGGGACTCAGATACGGCTAGGGAGGTCCTTGGTCTACTCCACCTGTGGCCGGAGTAGGTTCCCCGTGGACAGTGGCGAAGCCAAGATTTTGAGTTGGGTGCGGGGCGCAACATAATTTATATCTCAACATTCATCAGTTTTTCTTATGCGAACAGGAACATAACGTTACATTAAATCATAGCTAGACGCAAATGAGCAAGAGACAATTTCAGTATAACACTACATAAAATAGACAAACTACTTTTTTTTGTAAAGCTAACCGATTGAAGCCATACATGCATTGAACTTACAGATTATTGTATATGAGTCTTGTGTTTTCAATCGATTCACAGTTGTATAGTACATGTATTTTGTCACTAGCCTCTCCGTGTGTGAAAAAATACAAGCATCTCATTGTATCTAGATATCAATCTATTTTGTTATACCATGATATTGCGTTAACGACTTACAGTTTGTTAAAGATGTAGGCAGATGTCGGAATTTTTGGATAATTTTATTCCAATAGGTTAAGACAAATTGTCCAACCCTTGCACATAGTGCACATACAATTGGTTTAAAGGATAAACCATTACAAAAACGACCTAAAGGTCCAACGAGTCCTAAACCCTTATCCAAGAATATGTGTCCAAACTAGGTCTGTTCACATTGTTCTTGTTTTAGGGAAGAGGAAATCAAAGAAAGCCAATTGAGCATTGCTTCTCACGTTACAAGGTGCATACTCAGATTGAGTAGCCAGAAACCAACAGGTCATGCAACTAAATCAGGTTGAAAGTGAGTGAATGAAGCATGGGATGGCCGAGAGCTCTAATTCCTCTCCCCACCCATGCAGAAACTGATCAGTGTACATCCCAAGTGAAAATGATGTCATTTGGTAGGGAAACTTTCCAGGCACCATGTGCAAACAGTACATTGCGCACTGATTTCCTTATGATCTGGGTCAACTTTCATGCAGATAGGATCACTCCATGTAGGCAGATGTAGATTGGTGTCTTTCTTCCTATTCACAGTATATATAGATCATCTATACACAAGCACTTTTATCATTAGCTTATTATCATTGCAGTTTGCGATTGACTATGAAAAACGTTAATCTTATCATGCGTCTGTAAACGGATGAACACGAAAAGTCAAATAACATAAGATAGACCCTACGGAAACCATTGCTTCACGGGGCAGATATAAAATTATAAATGTATTTCTTTTTATGTTAGAAATCAGATTATCTTATTGTTATCACCTAAAGAATCTTTTGGTTCCTGGAACAGATGAACACAAAAAGCCTGCACTTATATAAAGAATTTAATACCATACAAATAGCCCGATAGAGAACATGTGTTACCGAAATTAATTAATCTACTTCATTATGAACTTGAATACCGAATTTTGTACCATGCAAGTTAAGACTTAGGCTGTGTTTGGTACGTGGTGACAAAATGCGTGGTGACAGTAACGGTGACTGTGATGGTGACAGTGATAGTGACGGTGGTGGTGAAATTGTTAAAAATTATTATTTAGTAACACATGCATGGTGATGGTGAAAGGGATGGAAATTTTTTTAAAATGTGTTGTTTGTTACATGGTTACGGTGACGGTGATAGTGAACCAATTTTATATAAAACACCTCATAAAAACATAAACTCTATTTATTAAACACCTCATACATAAAAAAATTATGACATTAATAATACAAATATTTATCATCAAATTTTAATATGTGTATGAGCTATTTAATTTAAAAAATACCAAAGAGACTTTTTCACATGTGATCTTAACAATCATTGCAGAGAAATACTTCATTGAAAAAATAGGAAAATAAAAATATTTCATCATAAATATTTTCTTGAGAAATACAATATGATCAGTTTTTCTCAATCATATTACATATGACTTGACGTCGCTCATGTTGTGGGCAACAAAAGAAGGCAGAAAATATTTTAGTGGGAAACATTATCTTGGAGGAAAAAATCAGTGGCGGAAAATGTTGTCTTGGAGGAAGAAAGTGTCATGGCGAAAAAAGGTGTTTTGGAAAAGTTTTTCATGAATGAAAAAAGATTTGACAAAAAATATTATCCTGAAGAAAAATTGTCTTGCAAAATAGTTGTGGCGTAAAAAAAAATTGGAGGAGATAAAGATTTGACGGGAAATTTTATCTTATAGGAAAAAAAATTTATAGAAAATTTAATCGTCGAGGAAAAATGGTGTGAGGGAAATGTTGTCTTGGAAGTAAAAAAATCTTGGAGGAAAAATGAGTGGCAGGGAATTTTTTCTTGGAGGGAAAAAGATTTGACGAAAAACTTTATTTTGTAAGAAAAAATCTGGTGGAAACTTTATCTTGAAAGGAAAAATGTGTGGTGAAAATCATTATCTTGGAGAGGAAAATATTTTGGCCGGAAGTTAAAATTTGTTGGCGGGAAAGAATCTTGGAGGGAAGCATATGGCACGAGGAGAGAAGGAAAATATAGTATCATTTTTCTTTACACATATGTCCATATATTAATGGAGACTTAAAAAGAACTTTTTTCACCATCATTCACCATGCTTTTTCATGGGGACAAAAATATGCCAAAATTCACCATGGATTCACCATGGAAAAATTCTCTATCACTATCACCATGTGTAACAAACAACATTTTTGTTTTCACCATCATTCCCTATCACCATGATTCACCATGTATCAAACGCAGCCTTAGAGAACATATGTTGTCGAAACTGATTAAATTACTTCATCCTGCACTTCGATACAGAATATAAATCGATATGGTAATAGTTCCTAGAAAAAAACATGATCAGCGATTGGCAAGGAGGAAAGTTGTAATGGAAAATTGGGAGTTGGGTTTGCGACTATGGCAATTAGCAGTAGCCAGTAGCCACATGACACTGGAGTAAAAGAACGGGTGGGACATGTTTGTTATTTGGACACTAGGAAAGGTTGTACTATTTAATGACTTAATTAATATTAGCAGAAAAAGGTGGGGCAAGAGCCTAGCCGTGCCCCAATGTGGCTCTGCCACTGCCCGTGGAGGAGCTCTATGGTCCCGAAGAAGATGACTCGCAGGTGTGCATTGCGATGAAGAAGATTGCGGGTCAGATGAGCGGACGCAATGGAGCTTGACCCTACAGCCGAACCGGCCGGTCCAAGACTACACCCAATTGTTGAGCCGCATCTCATACTACTTGCAGCGTGGTGAGCATCCAGGAGATCCTAGAGGCACGATTGACGGCCTAAATGAAATCCCAAATAGGTAATTCCTTTTAAAATCCCAGAATATATCTTGAAATATAAAATTGATAGAAAATAGGTCCTTTGGCCTAAAAATACTCACAAAATATCTATAGACGCAGAAAAATGTCCACTTTATTACTAAAACTTTAGATCGGACCTTTACAGATTAATTTTGAAGGTATCTTGTTAGATGTAAATGCTTCATTTTAAGATGGTTTAAATAGTATAATTATCATAGAGTTGATACTAAATCTAGAAAAATTATTCTTGAATCTTAATTTTTTTTGGATATGAAATACAAACTCTAATATGAGCATTATGCCAAAATATTAGGTCCTTATCCATTAATGCATAATTAGATGGTTCAAACCTCATATTAATTCAAAAAAGTAGACCAGTCATCAGAGAATTACGAAAAATGAATTAGAGCTAAATAATGACCTCTAGAGCAGTATGAAAATATCATCGACCAGATAAGATTAGTTTGACCATTAGTTTTGATAAATCCTAATTTGGACCTAATTAACAATAATAATGTTGAATCTTATATTAATGATAAATTCATTGTTATTAATCAAGTGATGACCAGTGATGTAGATGGTCCAAAAATTAGAAATCTCTTAACTCATGTATGTGATTTTTATTAAGCATAAGACTAGTTTTCATGAATGCATAATGATATGATGTACTTTGGATGATTGTATTTGTATATAAATTCTTGGATGCATATTAGTAGTATATGCTTCACCAAACATAAAATAACATAAAAGAGAATATGTATGGATTGTAGCTACTAAGTGTTACATTCTCTCTCTCCCTTTCTCTCTCCCTCTTTCTCTCTCTCTAAATATAAGGTTGACACAGCCCCATAGCGCAAGGGGCGGGAATCCTCATAACCCAAGTGGAGAGGAAATGTGAAGTACGACACCACTTCATATTACAATCTCATCAAAAGACTTCTACAATATGTGTTTACCTGATTTTCTCATTAAATAATATTTTCTTTTTCTTTCTTTCTTCAAATCATTCATTATGTAAGTTATTATACAAGTATTTCACCCACGTACACAACTTTTGTTGATTCGTCTGTTTCATGTATTTTCTAGGTTCAAAGCTAGCATGGGATAAAAGATGTAAGCAAGAAAGTTGTACATGATTACCTATTGTGTAGATTCTAGATAGCATACATGTTCATACACTGTAGAATTTTTATTCAATATGTAATTGTAAATGGTGTTGTAATAAATCACTTTATAATATATACATGTTGAATGTTGAGAAATTTTTATGGTGTATGTTATAGTTATATGTTCATGTATGTGTAATTGCTTCCGCAATACACTCTGACATGAATGAATAATGTTTTTGGATTTTGACCTCTCTTCCCCATGGGTTTGGAGAAGCCAAAATAGAAGGATGTTACACTTGGTATCAGAGCATGAACAATAGTTACCCCTAACAATTTCTCACCATGATAATAAAAACTAAATTTCACCTTTCACTTAAAACCCTAGAAATTTAGTAAGTTGTTCTATAGGAACTAGGTTTGACTTAGCCTCTAGGTTAGAACCTAGATTTTTGAGAATTAGGTTTAGACAAGTGTGTGGAACCCTTTCCATATAGAGCTCGTTATTGGGTAGCTACACTAGTCTACATCTCTTGTTCTCACCATTTCACTAGGTGACATGGAACTAGATTATCTACTATGTGTGGGACACTCAGTTTTACTGATTTGGTTTTGTTTTCCAATCGGCTCGAGCCTCGCTAGTTTTCTCTAATGACTTCCTTCTCAGAAAAATATATAATATTTTATTATATATATAAATATGAAAATGTGTCCCTCACATTGGAAGTAGTTAGCGTTCATTCAACCTAAGTGAAAGGAAGTGGCATCAGTCTAGAAGAGAGTGTAGCTCTAGATTAGATGTCTAGAGCCTTATCAAGATATGTGATACATAGAATAGAAGATAGAATGATAGTTGATATAAGCATGGATGATCTTATCAAAGTTATACGTCTAGTGATATAAGTTGCTTTATATGCATCTAAGTTGTATATGATCTGAATCCAATTTTGAAGATTATAAGCTATGTCTTGATGATGAAAGTACATTCCCTTTTCTTATTTATGATGAATGAAGTTAAGATAAGGTTAAATATGCATGATCCTCAAGCTCTTTTACAAGGAGGACCTCTACTTTTAGGATGGGATAAGTGGTGAACTCTAGAGAGAGTGAGACCCATAGGGAGAAGGTCATATGACCTAATCTCCATTATATGAGAAAAATGAGATATATATGAATTGATGTGTCATAAACTAGGTTACTCCTGAGTAGACAAGTTGAGTCTATTTGCATGATCAATCCTATATGTGAGAGTTGGGTAAAAAAATGATGGGTAGGTGACTCATAATGAGAAAGTCAATTGAGTTAGGTCCTAGCCAGAGTGACATATATTTATGAATCTCATCATTATCTGCAAGTGAGGTGATATATGAACTATGGTTTTGAGAGTAAAATGCCTTGTGCATAAGATACTCACAAATATTGTTCCTTGCACTTTTCTTTCTAAAATTTTGACACCAGGAGCCTCACTTGAGCTACATAGATTATTTATATATGAGGAATCACTCGTATAAGCTTGAACTATTCTATATTTTCTTCCTATATCATACATGTAATATCCAAGTTTGAAATCATGATAAAATTGGCCTAGTATATTCTCTTTCCCTCTATATCGTGCATGCGGGATGTAAGTTTAAAATCATGAGAAAAAAATATATATTTGGATCATAGATTACATGATCACAACATATAGTACATAAGCTCAATCCTTCTCAAGTAACCTTAAACCTTCTCAATCTATCCATGTAAGTTGAGGATAACTCTCATACAGTAGGGTGAAACTCTAATACATAAATATGAAGTATCAAGCCCTTCTCTAAGGATAAAATCCTAGAGTGATGTTGATCTTAAATCACAATAATGATGTTGAGTGTGAAAATTTTGTTAATAAATTACATGAAATCTTGATCTCACCTTACCCAAGTGAGTGGAGAGAAAGATGAAACATTGAAAAAATACCTTCTCAACATCATATGTATGAATAAAACCCTATTTCTTAGGGAGATAGGGTATGCAAACCCTAACATGAAAGGATGCCATATTCTGACTAAGACATTAAATGATTTTCAACCTATATAGGGTGGGGTGGTTACACCCTAGATTTTTTTTTGTATCCTAAGATGACAACTCATGTACATCATGAACTTTGATAGTTTTAGCAACTAGGAGTGGTGGCATATATGAAGCTAGAATATTTTATATCACCTTAAGTATAATATTAGTTGAATTTTGAGGATGAAATTCCATATAAGGTGGGGTGAATGTGATGATGTTGATTTTAAGGTTTTGACACCCAATGTAGTAATTTAAGATCATAAACATACTTTAATTAGGATCTAGAGTTGAAGACTTGGTTATTCAATGATAAATCATCTTTCCACCAAGATTGTGTGATTTGAAGTTCTTATGATGATAGTGACACCTAAATGAGTTCAATCATGAAGAAAAGCCTCTTATTAATAGACTTGGTTAGCCATGAGGTCAAGAGTTCCATTTAGTTGTTACGACAAGCTCAAGTAGTCAATTATGAGCCCTAATGTATTTGTATGTAACAAGTGTTTTGACCTTGTTAGATCGATATTTCGTGATTAATTGATTAGAGTTCAAGGGGTTTACACCTATTTATAAGGTTGTTTGAAGAATGTATTTGTGTTATCAAACAATGGAGTTTGTGTCTCAAACTTTGATAGATACTCTCTTAGGATATTATGAACCTATGTCAAAAATTCTCAAGTGATTTGAAGTGTGCATGAGGGAGGTATGGATGTTTGAAGATAAGATGGAGATGTTAATTTGTGGTTTTATTTGGATCATACGATTCTAATATTGTGACCAACTCCCCCATCTTTTAGCTAGGCTGTGGTTGTTAATGCATGTTCAGAGGAGTCACCCATGGATTAGGATCTGATGGATAAGCCATCATCTTCTACTAGTGTAAAGAGTGGGATGGGAAGCTTGACCTAGTTACGGATCACCCCCACCGATCTTCATAGAATCATCAGCCAATGAAAGATAGTGAGTATTGTGATAAATCCTAAATACATGAACTACACAAAGACTCCTTTTGTGGGTGTGAGTTGGTGTAGGGAGGGAGAACTAAACCCCGCTCCCCAACACATCTTTGTCTCCCTGAAAGCCGCAGGTCAAGGAAATAATGGCACAAAGGAGGGACCCCATAGCCAAGCCTCATCACGGAGGATATGATGTAATACCTCGATTTGGCCCTGGTGTGCTCATATTCAAGAACTCAAGCTTCATCATGGCCACCGAGGAGGGGGATTTTCTAGGATGAAGGTGGAATCAAAGGAGAGATACTACAACCCCTACTATATTTGGTGGATCCAATGAGTTTGTGTGAAATAGAAGGTTCTTTTTTAAGCCCTGTCTGGAAGATCAAACTGGTGTTGTGAAAATGCTCCTTTCCAGTCGACAGACTCTACAGCAAGACCTTATTGTGATCATATAAGGGGCATTTGCGATCCCTCTTACCAAATGTCAATGTCGATGTGGAGCTAACCCTAGAGTGGAGACGTTGTGGGACTCAGATGCAACTAAGGAGGTCCTTCCTCTACTCCACTTCTCATCGAAGTAGGTTCCCCATGTAGGAGCTTTGTGGTCCTAAAGAAGATGACTCACAGGTATGCATCCCGATGAAGAAGATCGTGGGTCAGAGGAGCATACACAATGGAGCTCGATCCTACAGTCGAACCGGCCGATCCTAGACTAGACCCAATGGCTGAGCCACACCTCATACTACTTGCAACGTTGCAAGCATCTAGGAGATTCCAAAGGCATGATCAATGACCCAAATAGGTGATTCCTTATAAAATTCCAAAATATATCTTGAACTTGTAAAATTGATAGAAAATAGGTCCTTTATCCTAAAAATAACCACAAAATATCTATAGACGCAGAAAAATGTTCATTTTTTTTAAATTAAGCCAGAGGGTTATCTATTCATCCCACCCCTCTATTGTGGGTGAAAAACATCAACAGAATACAACTCCTGCTTATATGTCCGCAGGTTTATTCCCCCCAGAAAAAAAATAAAAATAAATCATCACAACCCAGACAAAGAAATAGCTAAAAAAACATCCATGATTCATCAAGTGTCGATCCTCTTCAGGTGCATGTAGGGAATGCATCTTTTCTCCAAATATGCCATGCCTTGAATTCTATTTGGTATCATCCTTCTATCTGTAATAACTATCATCTCTGAAAATCTTTTCCCCCATCTCCCAATCTCTCTAGGTATAGAGTTTGCAACTTTGTGTACCATTGAACCAGTAGTACAAGATCTAGCCAACTCAGACCTCAGCTCTCTAACAAATGGCTTGGTCCTCCATGGTTCAATAACATCCTTCCATAGAATATCATAGACTTCCTGGTCATCAATCTCAATACATGAAACTCGTAGCATATGATCACCTGCCAATTTCAGTCCAACAATGCATGCTTGTACATATGCCAGGATGAAGTCTGGTGCCTTGAGCCAGGCATGGAACACCATGCATATATCTGCATTATAATTTTGTATCAGACCTGCCGCCCACCTCCTACACGCCCCATCTTCTCCCTTATTTCTTCCTATAGTCACGTTCATTTTCAAGTTATGCATGTTAGGCTTCATCCACCTTATCAGTTGAATCTCACTCATTTTCTTCTTAGGCTCAGTAATCCCGCCATCTATCATTCTATTGTAAATGATCAATCCATATTCAATAGAGAAGGAGCTATAATGAATCATGTTGTTAACAGAAGAGATGATTAGGTTCCATTCAAACTCCCAACCTCACAGTTTTTCCTCAAATCTAGATGCACATCGTATCCTCCAAATGTTATGGGGTATGTTAACTGCTAACCTTCCTGCAATCCAATCTGAGATCCTCCTAGAGTAACCTTTCTCACAAGTATAAAGAAGGGTCTGTATATCATGAGGTGCCTGCATTTGCGTCAAATGGGAAAATCTGGTCCAGAAGAACATGGCAACCTGTCCATGGAAGAAAAGGTGATCAACATCTTCTACTCTCAGATCATCACAACAGTTACACCTTGATACAAGGGGAATGCAACATCTATGTTGAACATTATCATCTGTAGGAATAACTTTTTTAGTCAACTTACATATGATAGCACTCACGTTAGGGGCATCCAGACCCTATATTTTTCCTAGAGCATCTGGTCCTCCCGTTCTTGGTTGCATCAGAATCTTCTTCACTGATTTCATAGTGAAGCGACCCTTCTGGTCAATACCCCACAACATTTCATCATATGCGTTTGTTATCCAAGCATCTGTGTTTTTTATCAGCTCCACACCTTGGTCATCAATCACCTGTTGGATCGTCTCCCAATCCCATCCATCTTCTTCATTCCAAAAATCTCTAACCAATAACGACTGTCTTCTATCACTAGCAAAGATGGCATGGTTAGTGAGTCTCTCATCACACCACCATGAGTCCCAAAAAGGATATTACCTCTCCCAATCGACCATCTACAAAAAGGAAACATCCTAGGGAACATGTCCCATACCTTATTCCAGAAAGGGGATGGACATCTACTAATCTTTAAGTGATTAGGATAGTTTTCAGACCTGCCTATTGCAAGGTTAGCATACTTATCTCTGTAAAAAGATGCCCACAAAGTCTCAGTATTTAGAACTTCCCAACACGCCTTAGCAACAAAGGCATCATTGATCATCTTCAAGGAAGTGAGACCAAGACCCCCATCTATCAGTGGTGTAGTAACTTTTTCCCATCCGATCCATGCTTTTCTCTGGTGATTCTCCCTGTCTACCCATAGAAAGCTCGAAAATTTGCTCTCTATACGCTGGATGATACCTACTGGAATTCCCACCGCCACTGCCGTGTAGATAGTAATGGACGACAGCACATGGGCAACCGGTAACCTCCGTCCTACAAATGATAGCAATCTATATTTCCATGCAGCCACTTTAGAGTTCACTTTTCTAACAACAAACTTGTAGTCAATTAATTTTGTCCTTCCTTTAGAAATCGGTATGCCCAGGTAAGTAAAAGACTGAGTCACCTTCTCCACTGCAAAGTCCTTTTCTATGTCATCTGCCTTTGCTTGATCAGACCCCCCAATCACAAAAATAGATTTTCGTCTATTGATTCTCTGACCAGTTGCCTTTTCATATAAATCAAATGCACTTCTAACTGTATTGATTGTCACCTGGTCCGCATTGAAGAACATCACAAGATCATCATCATAGAGAAGTATTGGAGGTGCCACCCCATATCCTCTCGTACAGAAATTGGTAATGGACCAATCATTTGCCAATCTACTAATCCTTCTGCAAAGAAATTCCTCAAAGATAATGAACATGAATGGTGATATAACATTACCTTGCCTTAAACCTCTTCCAATCTGAAAAAACCGAGCTGTATCCCCACCAATAGTAATCGTAGCCCAGGTCTGTTTAAAGAAACTCATACATAGATCGATCACCTCAGGTAGAAACCCAAAAGCAGCAAGGCATTTACGCATCACCTGCCAATCCACTCTGTCATATGCTCTTGACATATCAAACTTAACCACAACATTAGGAAATTCCCGACCTTGATTGATATCATGCATCAACTCTCTAGCCAGCCTGACATGATGAGTAATATCATTCCCTTTCAAGAAATCTCCCTATGGATGGGATATCATCCGGGTCATCAATGGAGCCATCCTGTTACTAAGGATTCTCGCAAGGATTCTCAGGATCAAATTCTCAATCGAGATAGGTCTGAAATCAATAGATAACTTCTAGGGAGAGTTGACCTTTGGAATAAGGAGGATTCTACAGTAGAACAAACCTCTATGACACATCTGTCCTCTAAAGAAACCATTACCAGAGTGAGGAAATCATCTCTAATAATATGCCACACAGCTGAAAAGAAAGGTAGGGTAAAACCATCCAGCCTAGGGGTTGTATTTGGGTCCATTTCCTTCAATGTCTTCAGAATCTCATCCTCATAAGGGGTGGCCATCAGTGAGTAGCTATCATCTGTCCAGATAGTCTCTGGGATGTCCTGTAGAAACTATTCTAAGGCAGTGCTATCTATCTCAACTTCCTCATTGTATTGTTGCTGGTAATGTGTCACCGCCTTCTCATCCATCTCAGCAGGGTTCGTTATCACTGTACCATTAGGCAGTGTCTATCCATTTAGCCTTCCTTGTCTTCGACTGGTTTTGACCACCGAATGATAAAACCGAGTGTTGCGCTCACCATATTGTGGCCAACTAATTCTAGCCTTCTCCCTCCAAATAGCCTCTTCCACATCTAGAAGATGCTCAAGCTCATTCTCTGCAGTCTTTAAGTTTGCCTCATTGAGTGGAGTGGGATTTTCATCAAACGAAGCCTGTGTAGTGAACACCACATCCGCTAAATCTTTGATACATTGATTATTGTCTCCAAACTTTATCTTACTCCAGGCCCTAAGAGCACCTCTTACTTGCTTCAATTTATGATAGAAAACAAACGATGGATTTCCCACAACTCTCTCTTCCCAGATCTGCTCAACAATCTTCAAACATTTAGCCTCCCTTAGCCATGTCGACATGAATGAGAAGTGAGCTTTCCTATCAGTAATATCCTGTGCACCAGGGATAGTTATAATAGGGCAATGATCCGACACCTGAGATCTAGTAAGGTGTATAGACCGAGTCGTGGGTTTCTTCACAAACCATGCTCCATTAATAAGAACCCTATCTAACCTCTCCCAAAGAGTAGGCGTGAGTATCTATTTGTTAACCCAAGTAAATCAGATTCCTTCAAAAGGAACCTCCTTCAAGAGAGCATCAGCAATAAGATAATTGAAATCAAACATTTCCTGATAAGTTGGAGCATTTCCCCCACGTTTCTCTTGGGCCTCTCGCACAACATTAAAGTCACCTGCTATGATCCATTTCATATCACCTATTTCAGCAAACATGATGATAATCTCTTCCCAGAGATCTCTTCTGTGGGAACAATCAAAACTTGCATACACAGCCGTAACAAAGAAGAATGAACCATCTGAGGCCTCACATCTAATAGTAATGTGTTGTCTATGTCTTCTAAAAATCACTGGCTTTAGGTTCAGGTCTGCATATACCCATATCTTTCCTTCCTCTATATGATTTTCAGCCACCCAGTCTAGACGTACCACATCTAACAGCTCAGTAGCCTATTCAGCATGTAAGAAAGCTTCAAAGAGGCAAACAATGCCCGATTTGAACTTACTACAAAGTCTCCTCATCACCCTTCTTGTTGGGTTTTTAGCAACCCCTCTAATATTCCAGTTGATTGACTTACTGTCCATAATAAAAGAAACTACTCTTCTCATCTCATTCACTGTCAAGTCAGTGACTAAACCTCCATTCATCCTCATCGCTATATTCAACATAGGTAGCATGTATCTCTTCCTCTGAGTGTCTCCTCCAAGAGAGATCACTCCTGGTATCAGCACGTTCTTGGATAGTGTTACATCTCCGATCAGTAAACTCAACTCTCCTCGAGCTGGATCTGTATCTTCTTCTATCTGTTCTTCTATGTTCTCTGTCACGGGCATCCTCAAAGTATATAAAGTCCTCCAACCTTCTATTTGAAAGGAGTTGTCTGTTACCTTCTCGATCAACGATAACTCTTCTCAAAGATCTATCCTCTCTTTACAAAAGGTAAAGGTATGGCTTGGAAATACATTATGTATGAAAGACTTGGGAGAAGCATCCTACATCTTGGGGATAAAGACCTATAAAGTTAGATCCATAACACTTCTTAGACCAAGTCAGAGCACATACATTGACAAAGTGTTGAAGTGGTTTAGCATAGAGAACTCAAAGAAAGGAAACCTGCCTATGTGCCATGGTGTTTCCATCTCTAGAGCTCGATGTCCCAATTGTTGTGAAGAAAGGGAATGCATGAGTGTGATTCCATATGCCTTGGAAATTGGATGAATCATGTATGCAATGTTATGCACCCATCTAGACGTCTCGTATGCTTAACCATGATGAACATATATCAGTCAGATCCAGGTGATGATCACTGTATAGCCTTAAAGAACATCCTAAAGTACTCGAGAAAGACTAAGGTCAGTTCTTGGTCTATGGTGGAGAGGAAGAGTTGTTTGTAAAAGGTTACACTAATGCAAGCTTCCAGACTGATCAAGATGATTACAAGTCACAATCTGGATTCATGTTCTGCCTCAACAATGGATCTATAAGTAGGAAAAGTTCCAAGAAAGAAATAGTTGCCGATTCTACAAGAAAGGCCAAGTATATTGCTACACTAAGTGCAACAAAGAAGGATGTATGGATCAAGAGGTTCATCACAGAACTTGGGGTTTTTCCAAGCATCAACGGCGCAATTGAGCTATATTGTGACAACAATGAAGCTATTACACAAGATAAGGAACCAAAATCACATTAACACTCAAATCATATACAAAAGTGATATCATCTCATATGATAAATCATACAACATGGAGATGTAAAGATTTGCAAAGTCCAATTGAAAGCAATTTTGTTGATCCCTTAATGAAAGAACTTTCACAACATAATTATGATGGTCATGTAAGGCCACTTGGAATAAGATTCGTGGGTGATTTGATCTAAGTGCTAGTGGGAGTCTGTTTGTTGTGTATACCTAGAGAGCTAATCATGTGATGATTGTAATGGTATGTCATGTAGAAACAATTTCATTATTAATAAAGGAAAGCCTCCAATTTATTCTATTTAATTTATTTATGAGATAACAACGCAATATTATAATGTCTAGAGAATTATATTACTCAATGAAATATGTATTCAAGTTACTATCCTTGTGGATGAGATCATAGAAATGTTAAGAGTAAATATACATATTCTCACTATGTCCATGATCGGTTGTCATTGTGGAAGTTTGGTAGAAAATAATGACACATAAGATCAGAGTGTGAGTTGGTTGATGACTAAATCTCATTAGTCATGATATGGAAATATCAAACCAAGCACATATTTACATGTTAGAGAATAGTGTATTGAATAGACCAACCATGAGGTTGACACATGGAAGCCATATCATGGAAATCATAGTCAAATCTCATAGTGATGGAGGTGGTTGTGGTTCTAAGACCTAAAATCACTGCACTCAACACATGTTGTTGGGTACACTTTGACATCATCAAATGCAGTCCTGAAACATGGGTTTTTATAGTGGTGATGATTGGGTGGCTTTGACACATGGGGATTGACTGTGAGTGATAGACATGGGATTTGTCCCTCTGACTGGACTGTGATGTCCTAGGTCTCTTGATTAACAAGACTGAGAAAAGGATGACTGTGTGCATGTGAGTCAATATGTGATATGGAGCTTACATATATCTCAAATAGTCTGCTCTTGGCTCAAGAAACAAGATTGAATAATAATGAGGGTGACTACTTCATGCCTCTAGTTCAATCTGGACATCAGTGACAAAGGAACTATACAAACACTACAACACCATATACAAATTTTAGGTTGAAGTTGGTCCCCTACTTTTCCATTTAATTGGGTAGAAATGATGTGTGACTAGGCACCACTCTTTGTTTGTGATGTCATAAGTTGTTATGGACATTCATTGTCAATGTAATATGGGACCTATAGGGTCACACACATAGGTCTTGACCTAGAGGTGGAGTTCAGATCTTGAATGACAGTTGAATTAAGTTCTAAAGTGTTTAGGCATTTGATTCAAAAAACTAATAGGTTGACAACACTTCCAAATGCCCATCTCAAGTGTTGAGACAACCATCTGGAAGTGCCAAATGGCCATCTCAAGAGTTGAGACGGGTTTCTGGGTGTCAGACCTAGTTGTGAGTTGAAATTGGCAATGGAGCAAACCAGCCTGGCTAAACTAGCTTGACTTGGGTCACCAGACGACCATCTAGGTGAACTGAGATGGCCATATCACATGGGCAAGATGGTCCATCTCAGTTGAGAAAGGTTCTAGTTGTTTCCCAATCTGTTTCACTTGATCAATACTTGTTGCACTAGGAAATCAATCTCTAACATTGATGGGAATTGATTTGCCAAATTCATGAACAATTGAAAATTGCATAAAGGATGTCTCATAGTGTGAGACAACCATATCACGTGCGAGACAACAGTTTGTGTCATCCAAACACCCAATTCAACTATACGTAGTTGTGCAATTTCTAGAATTGTTGCAAAAATTTGAGTTCTTTGGGTCCTTTCCACTCCCGCACATTAATCCTGCATTGGATAGAAACTTGGAACCTTGACCCTGGCCTCTACTATATATAGAAGGGTATTGGGGGCTTCCCAGAGAACAACATAGACAATTAAGAATCAAGTCTACTGAAAACTTCTATCCTCTCTGGTTCTAGTAACGACGAGAGCCTAGGAAAGTTCCACTCATCAAGGGAGTGATATCCACGGGAGAGAACAACTGAGAGTCATTATTGTGGGAGGGCAAGTCAGTGACTAGTACACTGACAGAGAGGAACAAATCCTTCCTCTCTGGTTCATCAGGATGAGTTCTGGGCAGTCTGTGTGGACTACCATAGATGTAGGAAGCCATTGTTACCGTCTTGGAGGACAACATCAACCAGCAGTCCATGATAAGACGAGATACTAAGGGAGACAAAATTTATCTCTGTAGTCTGTGGTGCAGACCAGAAGGTGCAACAGGCATACATGTCCCAGTGCAACTCAGATTCAGAGTTGCACATCTATGATGATGAGGATTGTCGTTTGACTTTCTCCAATACCAGGTATAACCCATAAACAATCCTTCCTGCATTGTAGTTATTGACGTGATCTACTATGTATGGGGAATATGGTAATAAAATTTTGAATTTCGCGACCTACTCTGTACCATATTTCCCTACATTAACTTTAATATCTTCAGTTGATTTCATTTAAATCTTAATGTCATCATTTATTTATAATTTTAGTTACCTAAAATGTAGAAAAACAAAAGCACGGATTGGTATATCGCTATATGGTGTACATGGGTGCATATAAAAGTGTGCATGTATTATAACAACATATATAGCATCATTCAAATACTATCAAATATGGGCAGGTATTGCCATTACTTATTCTAACCCTTGATTGGTATACCATCTCGAGTGTAATCAATATCCATCAATGGACTTATGTGTATCACCCCTTGATACATGTAAACCAAGGTTAATAACATCATAATTCAGTCGACCTTTTTTGCTAGAATTCCTGACCTTGACTCGTTCTCCTTGTTGATCTCATCCCCTTCATATTGGATTTATAGTTGAAATGAAGTAAATAAGAATCCAACAATTTATTTGAACTTTCTACTCAGGATACTTCTGAATTTGATATATAAACATGTACCTCATTGTGGTTCACCATATATTTATTTCCATCAAGACAATCATCAAGGTATATACAAGAAATCCATAATCAATTGACATTATTAAGAATATGCATACTACCAATGTGCCACTCTTTATATGTATTATTCACACTAAATCCAACCTAATCCTAAAATAGGGTTTATGATTGACATTAGGGTTAGGTATAAAAACTATAGTTCTCATGTATATGGTTCATATGATTTAGCAACCCCAATTGAACATCATTATTATCATAACATGATTAAAAACTTTGGATATCTCTCTATTTCATAATCATAATGATATGATTAAGATCTTGTGAACATATTTAACATGATCAACAATCCTATATATCATTTATAGGGTTTACATGAGGTATTCAAAATAGAACCATGTATCACATACACTTTTAGAACTACAATCACATTTA
Organism: Alisma plantago-aquatica; assembly: GCA_963693085.1. NCBI lineage: Eukaryota > Viridiplantae > Streptophyta > Magnoliopsida > Alismatales > Alismataceae > Alisma > Alisma plantago-aquatica. The sequence goes on along the minus strand of OY856409.1, from coordinate 670,715,944 downwards.
GAGTCTCAGACCACTACATTAAAAACTTGAAATACTTTTCTAATAAGTTACATACATACTTCAATATGTTTTTATCTACCATTTATTTACTAGAATATTTGAAAGATAATCGTTAACTCACTGACCATATATTATCACATGAATAATATATGCACTATCCAAACTAAAGTGGTCTGGCCCCTCCACCGATGGGATTCAACCACATTTGCATCTCTCTCCATGTGAGCAATGCTCAAGGTATGGCCCAATTGAACCTAGTACTCTTTATGTATTGATCAAGACTAATCATCTAGGTTGGGGTACTAGGATAAAGTCCAAGAGGGATTTCTCACTCCTTCTTCATTAGGTCTAGTTACAATAGCACACATGTTGATTGGAGGTTGACTCTGGCTTCTAGGAATGGGGAACCACAAATGAATTCATAGTTACGTTCGACAACTGGGGTAAGCTATAGTGATGGTCGAAGGTGTGGGTTCTATGATTGAATCTTTTACAAACATGGCAAGATATAAGAGAGGTGGAATCTACCTTTAATGCTAGTGAATGAAGGTGTTGATGTCATTGTTAAAGGTCTAGAAGTTCTTCTCCACCATCCAACAACTTTTGTGGTGGACCGAGGTCTAAGATTTGACTATGAAAACCAATCAACATGTGTTAGAGGACATACCTTCATCACAAAGGCATATTACTTATTGGGATGACTAACCATGCCATGGATTCCTTTGTGGAGTCACCAAGAAGGTCTAAGACAATCTAGTTGGACGGAGATGGTTGGACCTAAAGGGTAGGTTGACGCTAATTTTACTATGCGCTAAAACACAAGTGAACGCGTCGAGTAGTACAAGACTTTGTGAGGCCCGAGTCGAACACAGGGATACTGGAAATTGTTGGAGAATTTTACTAACTATTTGCGATCAGCTAAGCCGAATAACAATTTCAGGTTTGTTGTTAAAAAACTAAAAGAAAATGAAAACAAAACAAAATAAGCAATCGATTAAATGTTAATTTAACCAATTCAGAAGAGCATCTTTAGGATTGTGGTTTCACCGCGGGTTTTCATTGTATTAAATTCTATTTGTTCACTCAACTTTATCTCTCTATCTAGGTAGTGGCCTGAAAACAGAGTTGCCCACTGTCGTGGTACAACTCACTGCCTAGATTTAGGTCGGTTCTACCGTCGTAGTAACCTATACCCTAAACTAGGTGCATTATGAACGGTCTCTCAGTATCCACCATTAATTTTACACCACCTTTATCAAGGGATTTGTCAATTAATGTGAATTCCGTCTCTTTTTCAGCCGTTAATCCTTCTTTCAAAGTGATTAAGGGCATTAAGTTATTATTATGATGATCAAGCATAACAATATCTTGAGAAAATGAAATCATACCACAGATTTAAGAGATAAAATATGAATTACTATTATAAAATTGTCATACAATGAATTCCCGGGCTACTCCCGGTCCTAAAGACAAAGGGGATTAGCCCCGCATGTTCATCTCAAACAAGTACAAGGTAGAGATAAGGGAAATCATGTGAAGAACGTGAATTGAGAATTGAAACCCCTGAACGGAGAAGAACCGGTTGATCCTTTGCGTAGAACACGTGCTTTCCCGCCTTTGGGTGGTGAAATCCTTCTTCTGCGGTGTCCGGGTCGACTGGTATGAGCTTCTGGCCTCCGTTCTCCTCTCTATTACTCCTCGGCACTCGTGAAATGGCTAATGATATGGTCCTCCAGCCTGGGTCACCGTCATTAGGTATACTCCCTCATTAGGTCGCTAATTAACCACGGCCGTCCGATTACGATCAAACAGAAATCTGACGGCGTCGATACTATCGACGCGGGGTCGATAGTATCGACCCGTCTTATGAATCGCGACCGAGCTTTGCTTTCTTCTTTGGGATGCCTGATGTGGGGTCGATACCATCGATGAGGGTCGATGGTATAAACACTGTAGCGTCGGTTTTTGACTTTAGTGTCGCTGTAGCTCCACCAATCGATAGTATCGACATGTGCGTCGAAACTCTCAATGTGATCTCCGCCAGCAACCTGATGGTAGCTCGATACCATCATTAGGTCGCTAATTAACCACGGCCGTCCGATTACGATCAAACAGAAATCTGACAGCGTCGATACTATCGACGCGGGGTCGATAGTATCGACCCGTGTTATGAATCGCGGCTGAGCTTTGCTTTCTTCTTTGGGATGCCTGATGTGGGGTCGATACCATCGATGAGGGTCGATGGTATCGACACTGTAGCGTCGGTTTTTGACTTTAGTGTCGCTGTAGCTCCACCAATCGATAGTATCGACAGGTGCGTCGATACTCTCGACGTGATCTCTGCCAGCAACCTGATGGTAGCTCGATACCATCGACGTCCCTGTCGATAGTATCAACTATTTGCTGATTCTTGCGGTTGGCAACCTGAACCATGGTTGGTAGTATCGACTTCCGTCGATACTATCGATAGAAGCAAATACTCATTTTCCCTGAAATAAGAACATGAAGCCATATAAGTTCACATAAATAATAATATTTTGATAATTAAAGCTCAAAACACTGAATTAAAGGGGATTTGACATAAAATAGTAGCAAAGACCAAAGTGGTTGAATTATGCAACATTAACCATAAAAAATGACTAATTAAAGCATAAAACACATATCAAACAAGTCCATAAATGCGACTCAAAATCATCGCATCAAACTCCCCTAAGCTTGAACGTTGCTCGCCCTCGAGCAACTAATCCTTAGAATAGAATTGCTACTGTCAACTGAAGAATAAAACACCACAACCAATGTCCCATATGACTCCCACCGGACTTTCACATACCGACCCTCTCTAACCACAGAACGGTAATTACCTTGAAGGCGACAATAATCATCAATAAAAGAAATTGACCTCAAAACCGATGAACACTATCACATAAGGCAGTTAACATAATAAATCTTGCTGATTCAGACTTAGTGCATCTTGTGATCTCCTATACTATGTTGCTCGCCCTAACTACCATCTACATGGAAGCAGTCCTCCTGATATTCATTAATGAGGACAAGTTCATGGTGGCCTACCAATCTGAGCAACAGGTGGATGAAGTAGGTGGCTAATGGAAGAAATGGAAGTATTGTACAATTTCAACATGCATAAAACAAACATGTCCTAAAATGATGCAAATGCTCATGAAGAATGCCCTAATGCTCCGAATTGGGTGAAATGATGCATGCACTAACCATCCGTCTCAAGATGAGATGGATATCTAATTAAGCTACATCATGTACTCAATTATCTTGCAATACAGATGATATTATGTTCCTTTCTCCTTCTTATTCTAGTTGCTTCTAAATAGCTCTTTTCTTCTTTCTTTTTTTTCGTTATGCAGATTTTCAGATTTTTTTTTCTTTTCCGACCCTTATATCCATAATTGATAAGGAATGAATATTTTATTGGGCTCATTTTTCTGCATACTCAGAAATTTGCACTATTGAGAAGTTATGGAACAATTTAATTCACCATTTAGGAAAAATGAGATACATGATGTGCTTTATGCATGAAAATTATGAATGCAACTACATGACATGCACCTAAGGGTAATGAGCATGTATCGCTATTCTAATTTTTCTCTTTCTTTTTATGCAAAACATATGGAAATAAATTCAACGTGAGTCCTATCTGTATGCCGTGAAATCAAGAAAATCAAAACTGTACTTTACTTCCAATTCTTGGTGGATTATGAACATTAATGAGGTGGAAAGATCACAAGATTAGATGACTGAACCTTAGAAAGATATTATGTGTCCCTCCTTACTGACCTGTGTAGTAGTTAAGAGGTTTCTCTCTCTTACATCCCATTAAAGTCTCATTACCATTTGGTTAGTTTAGGCTCAAACAACCATTTCCGTCCACTTTCATGAATCATTAGGAGTCTAGTTGTGAAATTTTGTTTTAAAGTTGACAAAACCAATCATTTTCATAGGATATGTGCCCAAGGTTAAACAAGACAACTTCTCATAACACAAAAAAATTTTCAAATTTCCCTTGATTTTCCCATGCACTATTAATGAGATGACATAACTTTACAGACATCCACGATTACACTAGATAGATGTGGATCCTACAACAAACTAAAATTGCAAGAAACAAATGGCACGAAACTAAAAACAAGAAACTAAAAATAGAGAAAATAAAGATAGAATTGTTCCAATTACCCCCCCCCCCAAGCTTGAATTCGACTATGGCCTCATAGTAAAAAACAAACTTAAAGATTGGAACAGTGATACCGGATCACTCCTGTGGTGGCGGATACTGCGGCGGGTACTGGGAGGCTGTGGGGTCCCATGATGGGTACTCCCCCTGAAAATATGGATCATATTGGGCTCTAGGTGGAGGTTGTGGATAACCTCCAAAGAAGTTCTGGCTCCAATAGTGATCATAGAAGGGCTCCTGTTGCATCTCTATTCGTTCCAACCGATTATGAATTTGTTGTTGGTTGTCGAGGAGAAGACGTTCATTCTCGAACATCGCCCTTTGGTTGTCAAGTATCCGGTTCGTCGTGTCCTGAATACCGGTATACATTGCCATATGTTGCTGCTGTGTCTGATGGATGTCCTGTAGCATCGTGTACATGCCTTGCATGGAATAGGCATCCTCATATGGCTGCGAGGGCAGTGGTGGTGGCGGAGCCTGCGAAGAAGAAGATGCACCCAGATGCATGCGTGGGCACTTCCTGGGTGCTACTCGTCCGCTCAGAGGAATGCAAGGTTCCTCCTCTTCTTCTTGCTCGTCGCCACGGTTGTTTTTCCCGCCTTCTCCTTTGGCGGCGTCGATGACTATGATTGGCCACCGGAAGTGTGGGGCGCCCTCAATGTTGAAGACGGGGTCATGGAGGTGGCATTGTTGATATTCCTTGTTGACGTGGCAATGGGCGTAAGTAACGCCAGCACATGAGAAAATCAAATTGGCATGGTGGAGGTGAGAAATGTCGACCTTCTTTCGATTGGAGAGAGGCGCGAGTTGGGATAGGTCCAATCCCAAGTAAATGGCCAGCGGGGTGATAAGTCCTCCAAAATGAATGGAGGCGTTCCTCGTGCTCCTCCTCACGTCCAGGACGCGCATCAGGAAGAATGCACCCCAGTTGCACTCTTCGCGCGTGAGTAGCTTGTGTAAAAAGAACAAGTCCGTCTCCTGGAACTTGCTTAGCACCATCTCGGTGTGGGCAAAGAGGGTGGTGCAGATCATCTGATGCAATACCCGCACAAACGGGTGCTCGAAGTCTGCCACATCGGCGTTGTGGTAGCTCACCGACTTGCCTGGCGGCGATGTGCACAGATGACTAAAGATCGCGTCGTAGTCGGTGCGGTTATCTGGATGACGATAGTCGCTGTCAGAGTGGTTCCAGTTGTAGATTTTGTTGAACTGTCGGAGGGTGAGGGTATAGTCGTGGTTGAACAGACGGAAAGACACCCGGCCCTTTTTCCACTCGCGATCAGTGGCGATCAGGTGGTTAGGCACGACACAGACGTCCAACGACGCCATGAACTCGGCCACGAGCTCCTTGTACGTTGGCCACTCGCCGAAGAATGGCTGACCATCCGCATGATATTGCAGCTCGTCGGGCCTCCTGTTAGTGTTCTCGCCTGTCCTGCCAAGACGTAGGCGAGGTTGGCCTCAAACCCCAGGTTACGGATCATGTCACGATCCACGTAACGTGTGGGCTCGATCCGCCTCTTCATGATTTCTTCATAAACTCGTCGGACCTCCGTGGAAGGATGGATGATTCGGGGACGCTGCACGGAGCTGGGACGAGGCGGGATGAACTCCGGGATCTCCATGGGATTGGCGCGAGACGACGATGCACCACTGGTACGCACCATAGTTGCAGAGAAAAGAGAGATAGAAGAGGAGCTCGGTGCAGATCGGAGAAGGAAATCTCCGCTCGACGAAGGGTCGGTGAAGACACGATGAAGAACAGGCTCCTGGATGCTCGGAGACGGGCTCTGATTGCTCTAGGGAATGCTCGACGCATGTAGAAGGAGAAGTAGTAGAAGTTGTGACGTCATATGATGACAAACCTTTCCTTTTATAACTGAACCCGGTGCTCCTGTAGACCCGTCGATACTATCGATGCGGGGTCGATAGTATCGACCTTGGTAGCACAATCCGCGTGCCGAGAGTATCGACGGTCGTCGATGGCTGGATCTACTGGGCCCGGATTGCTGACGCGTCGATACTATCGATGCGGGTCGATAGTATCGACTCGTCCCTCGGATTGACTTCTTTGTTTGCTACGATGACGTTGATCTTCTCGCGCGGATCGTTGACGTGGCGCGTTGATACTATCGACGCGGGGTCGATAGTATCGACCCACTGATTAGGGTTGCTCCTCGTGAGGCCGACCGCCTTCTTCTTCTTTTCAACATGGTCGATAGTCTCGACTTTACTGGCAAGATTGCGTCTGAATATCTCCAGATAACTCGATAGTATCGACAGGGTGGTCGATACTATCGACATCTCCATTGTGCCCAACCTGTTGATCAGTCGCTACTATCGACGAGGCCGTCGATAGTATCGACGCATTGTAATTTTTGCAGTCGCCAACCTGATCCATTGTCGATACTATCGACACTTGTGTCGATAGTATCGACTCTGCCTGATCCTGCACAAGTAACAAACCGATCAAGGTATCTTTTTTACACTAAAATTTAAGTGAAAATAAATTGAACTGCGAATGTATATGAACTAAACTAAGGTACCAATGGTTGGGTTGCCTCCCAACAAGCGCCCTTATTTAACGTCTTAGGCTAGACGACTTTTTGAGCACCTCATTCATCCGAAAGTGAAATGAGTTTGACCTCATTCACCTTCCTTTTGTAATTTTCACCAAAGTAGAGCTTCAATCTTTGTCCGTTCACTAAAACCGTGGTATCACCATCACACACTAAGATAGTGTCGTATGGTTTGACCTCCTCTACCACGAACGTCCCACTCCATCGGGATTTGAGCTTCCCGGGATGCAACTTGAGTCGGGAGTTGAACAACAAGACACTATCTCCTTTCTTGAATGTGCGCAACTGGATGTGGCGATCGTGGATCAGCATTGTGCGCTCCTTGTATATCCGTGCATTCTCATATGCCGTCATCCGCAACTCATCCAGCTCATTCAACTCAAGCATTCTCTTTCTCCCCGCTTCATCGTAACTCAAATTGAGCCTTCTAAGTGCCCAATGGGCCTTGTGCTCCAGCTCTACCAGTAGATAACAAGCCCGGCCATACGCCAACCTAAAAGGCATGGTGCCTATAGGTGTTTTGTAAGCCGTCCTGTATGCCCACAATGCATCCGGTAATAGGCACTCCAGTTCTTCCTCGTGGACGCCACCGTACGCTCCAAAATCGTCTTAATTTCGCGATTAGAGACCTCCACCTGCCCTTGGGTCTGCGGGTGATATGGGGTACCTATGTTGTGCTTGACCCCATATTTCTTCAATAAAGTCGAGAACTTTTGATTCCTAAAATGTGTACCCCCATCACTGATTATCATCCGGGGTACCCCAAACCTGTAGAAAATGTTCTCTTTCATGAACCTACACACTACAGTGGAATCATTAGTCCTTGTGGGTATTGCTTCCACCCACTTCGACACATAATCAACTGCTAACAAAATATATAAATTGGAATTTGAGGACACAAAAGGTCCCATGAAATCTATGCCCCACAAATCAAATACCTCCACTTCCTAAAACACATTCAGGGGCATCTCCTGTCACCTTGAGATATTACCTGCTCGCTGACAAGGATCACATTGCCTCACAAACTCATAGGCATCTCGAAACAAAGTTGGCCAATAAAGGCCGCTTTCCAGAACCTTAGCTGCCATGCGCGAGCTGGCGTGGTGCCCTCCCGTAGGTGATGCATGGTAATGACGGAGAACGCTCTCGTACTCCACCTCAGGCACACACCTGCATAAGATACCGTCCTTGCATTGCTTAAGAAGAATTGGATCATTCCAAAAATAATATCTCAAAGAAAAATCATTTCTTCTCCTGATATGACCAATATTCCGGGATGATCCCGCAAGCCAAATAGTTTACAATCTCAGCAAACCAAGGATCCTTAGAAGTAATTTTCAAAATCTGCTCATCCAAAAACATCTCGGTTATAGGTATATGTAAATCTTTCTCATCCACCCTTTCTAACCTAGACAAATGATCAACCACTACATTTTCAATCCCAGATTTATCCTTGATTTCAATGTCAAATTCCTGTAAGAGAAAAATCCACCTAATGAGTCTAGGCTTTGCGTCTTTTTTCTCCATCAGGTATTTTATTGCGGCATGGTCAGTCCATACAACTACTTTAGATCCAACTAAATACTGCCGAAATTTTTCAAATGCAAACACAATGGCGAGTAATTCTTTTTCAGGAGTTGTATAATTCAATTGGGCCTCATTCAAAGTTTTTGAAGCGTAGAAAATCACGGCGGGCTTATTGTCCACCCGCTACCCCAATACGGCTCCTACCGCAAAGTCTGAAGCGTCGCACATTAGTTCGAAATGTTTTGACCAATCCGGCGCTTGAACAACCGGTGCAGAAATTAGTTTTTCTTTCAAAACGTCGAACGCATGTAGACACTTATCATTGAAATTGAAAACAACGTCTTTCTCCAGAAGCTCGGATAGAGGTTTTGCAATTTTAGAAAAATCCTTTACAAATCGCCGATAGAACCCGGCGTGTCCCAGAAAACTTCTTACCCCTTTTACAGAATTTGGTGGGGGAAACTTGGAAATGACCTCAATTTTGACCGGATCCACCTGTAGACCTTTACTAGACACCTTGTGTCCTAGCACTATCCCCTCAGTCACCATCATATGACATTTCTCCCAGTTGAGGACCAAATGTGTGTCCTCGCAACGCTGTAAAACTTTGTCCAGGTTATAGAGGCATTCATTAAACGATGCACCATACACCGAAAATCGTCCATAAAAACCTCGAGACAGCGCTCGACCATGTCGGAAAATATGGCGAGCATACAACGTTGAAACGTCGCCGGTGCATTGCATAAACCAAACGGCATTCGGCGGTAAGCAAAAGTCCCATAAGGACAAGTGAACGTAGATTTCTCTTGATCCAAAGGATCAATCGAGATCTGGTTGTACCCCGAGTACCCGTCTAGAAAGCAAAAGTGTGATCGTCCGACAAGGCGCTCTAAGATTTGATCAATGAACGGTAAAGGAAAGTGATCCTTAAGCGTGGCGGCATTCAAACGATGGTAGTCAATACAAACTCACCACCCGGTTAGCAATCGGGTGGTGATAGGTTCATTCAGTAAATTTTGGGTGACAGTAATTCCCCCCTTCTTAGGGACTACCTGAGTGGGACTCACCCATGTCGAGTCTGATATGGCGTAAATGATACTTGCAACAAGAAGTTTAATAACCTCCTTCTTCACTACCTCCATCATGCTTGGATTGAGAAGTCTTTGAGGTTGAATCATGGGTTTGGCTCCTTCCTCGAGCCGAATCTTGTGCTGACATAATGTAGGGGAAATCCCCTTGATGTCTGCGACGGACCACCCAAAAGCTCCCTGGTGGTTCTTCAACACTATTAACAATTGTTCCTCCTCATCCGCACTCAAATAAGCAGAAATGATCACCGGTAACTTGTCTTCCTCAACTAGAAAGACATATTTGAGATGCGGGGGCAGTGACTTTAATTCTAGATCCGGCAGGCTGATGAGAGATGATTGAAGCGGCGGGGGAAGTTCACCTAAATCTTCATAATGCCTCGCATAGAAACATGGAAGAATCTGAAGCATTTTGGCGCACTCCTTGAGTGATTTGCTCCGCATCCAATCATATGTAATATTCCACAAGCAAGCCTCCAACGATAATTCTGAGTATGCATCAGAAATAGAAATAGCAATCACATCATCCTCTAGAGAAAGGGGAATGTCCTCATTCTCTTCATTAGGAAATCCCACAACTTTGCACAAAGAAACTACTTTGGTCTGCTCCATGATATCCACAACTAAAGTTCCATTTTCCACCTTGCTCATCACATGAGCCATGTCCAGAAATGGCTTTCCAAGGCAGAGTGAAATATTACAATCCAGATGTTTTACCATATTGCATTGTTCCTTTGCTTTAGATGATGCAGTACTAGAAGGCATGACCATCTCAAAGTGGTCATCGGCTATGACCAAGGTCAAGCGACCTCTTCCCATCTCTAAGATCATGTCGGCTATAGATTGGAAGGGACGTCCAAGTAACAGCTCGTTGCCATGTTCATCCTGCATCTCCATTACCACGAAATCTGCCAGAAAGACAAACCTGTCCACCTTTACCAAAACATCTTCACAGATTCCATAAGGCCTTACCACTGAGTTGTCTGCCAACAGAATCGTCATATTACTTTGTCATGACTCCTTCAATCCCAGCTTTTTGAATGTAGAAAGGGGCATCAAATTGATGCTTGCCCCCGAGTCACATAGCGCTTCATCAAATTTAACCTTCCCAATATAACAAGAGATGTTAAAGCATCCCGGATCTTGCCTCTTTGGCGGTAAAGTGCCCAGGATGAAGGCACTCACTTGCTCTTTTAGCACGACAACCTCTGTATCTGGAATTTTCCTCTTCTTCGTTATGATGTCTTTAAGAAACTTCCCGTATGAAGGAATTTGCTCAATAGCTTCCAGTAAAGGGATATTGACGGAAAGCTTCCTAAAGCTGTCTAAGAACTTCTTGAATTGCGCATCTATCTTTCTTGCTTTAGCACTGTTCGGATAGGGAATCGGGACAACCTGTGCCCTTTGATGAGGTGGCACATAAGGTGTCCTTTTGTGAGGTTCCTCCTCTGCAACATGTTCTTCAGTGTCATTCACGGCTATGTCTCCATCCTGCCCAGTGACTGGTGCGGGCTGCTCCTCATTGGTTTCACCTTCTACTTCAGCTTGTGGTGTGCTTGTTTCCTCAGCTCTTGGATTCAACACTTTCTTGCCGCTTCTAAGCAGAATAGCCTTTGCTTGCTGGTTTCCTCTAGGAACATTGGTATTCCCCTGAAAACCTGGATGTGCGGTTTCTTCAAGCTAGCGATCTTGGCTGCCATCTGTGCCATGGATCTCTCAATCGTCCTCATTTGAGCCCCGTGGCTCTGCAATGTTTGCCCGAATTGATTCATGAACTCTCCCTGCTGCTTGATTTGCTGGCCAAATGTATTCATTAGCTCTTGATTTTGCTTTATAACTTGATTGAGCAGCTCCGTGCTCTTGTCTTCTGCAACTGGCGAGGGCTTTGCATCCGGATCCTGTAGAAAATTGTTTGGATCTTTCCATGAGAACTTCTTGTCTTTTCTCCATGAGTAGTCATTGTTCCTATAACCTTGTTGTTGTCTCATGTATTTGACTTGAGCCTCATCCTCGGACTCATTATCTTCCTTGGCAAGCAATTTTTTAGCTAATAGGTCTAATTTGTCATTTAGCTCCTTAATGGCCCTGGATTCACCTGCCACTTTGACCTGTTCTTTTGCATCCCTGTTGCCCCAAGATTGCTTCCTGGCCATGTTCTTAAGGATTTCCCAGCATCTCTCGTCTGTTTTGTTCAAAAAGAATCCTGACCCAGCTGAATCTAGATTACTCCTATCGTGCTCGGAGAGAGCAAAATAGAAGATCTTCACCTGCATCTCTTTATCCAGCCCGTGATGCGGGCACCTCCTCAGCATGACCTGAAATCTCTCCCAGGTCTCAAAATATGTCTCACCGGCCTGTTGGGTAAAATTATGAATCTTCCGGATCATGTCGTTAGTCTTCTCAGGAGGGAAAAACCTCTCAAAGAAATCCTCCACCATATGGTTCCAGGACTCCACAAAATCGTCATCCAAATTATGTAACCATTCTCGCCAATGAACTCGGGAAAAGCTTGAGATACAGTGCCTCCTGTGGAAACCTGTCAATTTTAACCATGTCATAATTCTCAACAAACTGGCTGATGTGCGCGACGGGATCCACATTACTAAGCCCATGAAAAGCATTCGACTTCACTAGATTTATCAAAGCCGGCTCAATCTTGTATGTCGGTATGTTGATTGCCTGCTTCTTTATAGGCCCTTTTGAAGCTGATGATGATGAAGCCTTGATCTTATCCCATATAGTCTGTGGCTCGGCCATCTTTTCCTGTTCACGTTCGGAGTCAGTTTCTTCTAACTATTCTTGCTCGTGCTCATCCTCAGGTTCCGGCAGCGGAACCTCGCGTGCGAGATTCGCGTAGTCAGTACTACACGTCTGCACCATGCAACATACCTGAAATAGGAAAATTAGAGTTCAGTACAGTGCTGTGATGAGTATAAAAATTGTCGAATAATTTAAAAATATTTGAAGTTGTTCCAAAATAAAAAAAAATAAAAAAAATGTTGCCTAGAATGGCCGCTTGTAGCACTCAAAGTGCCAACAATTTGCCGTATCCCCGGCAACGACGCCAAAAACTTGACGCTAATTTTACTATGCGCTAAAACGCAAGTGAACGCGTCGAGTAGTACAAGACTTTGTGAGGCCCGAGTCGAACACAGGGATACTGGAAATTGTTGGAGACTTTTACTAACTATTTGTGATCAGCTAAGCCGAATAACAATTTGAGGATTGTTGTTAAAAAACTAAAAGAAAATGAAAAAAAACAAAATAAGAAATCGATTAAACGTTAATTTAACCAATTCATAAGAGCATCTTTAGGATTGCGGTTTCACTGTGGGTTTTCATTGTATTAAATTCTATTTGTTCACTCAACTTTATCTCTCTATCCGGGTAGTGGCCTGAAAACAGAGTTGCCCACTGTTGTGGTACAACTCACTGTCTAGATTTAGGTCGGTTCTACCGTCGTAGTAACCTATACCCTAAACTAGGTGCATTATGAACGGTCTCTCAGTATCCACCATTAATTTTACACCACCTTTATCAAGGGATTTGTCGATTAATGTGACTTCCGTCTCTTTTCAGCCGTTAATCCTTCTTTCAAAGTGTTTAAGGGCATTAAGTTATTATTATGGTGATCAAGCATAACAATATATTGAGAAAATGAAATCATACCATAGATTTAAGAGATAAAATATGAATTACTATTATAAAATTGTCATATAATGAATTCCCGGGCTACTCCCGGTCCTAAAGACAAAGGGAATTAGCCCCACATGTTCATCTCAAACAAGTACAAGGTAGAGATAAGGGAAATCATGTGAAGAACGTGAATTGAGAATTGAAACCCCTGAACGGAGAAGAACCGGTTGATCCTTGGCATAGAAGACGTGCTTTCCCGCCTTTCAGTGGTGAAATCCATCTTCTGCGGCATTCGGGTCGACTGGTATGAGCTTCTGGCCTCTGTTCTCCTCTCTATTTCTCCTCGGCACTCGTGCAATGGCTAATGAGATGATCCTCCAGCCTGGGGCACCGTCATTAGGTATAACTCCCTCATTAGGTCACTAATTAACCACGGCCGTCCGACTGGATCAAACTGAATCAAACAGAAATCTGACGGTGTCGATACTATCAACGCGGGGTCGATAGTATCGACCCGTCTTATGAATCGCGGCAGAGCTTTGCTTTCTTCTTTGGGATTCCTGATGTGGGGTCGATACCATCGACGAGGGTCGATGGTATCGACAGTGTAGCGTCGGTTTTTGACTTTAGTGTCGTTGTAGCTCCACCAGTCGTTAGTATCAACAGGTGCGTTGATACTCTCGACGTGATCTCCGCCAGCAACCTGATGGTAGCTCGATACCATCAACGTCCCTGTCAAAAGTATCGACTCTTTGTTGATTCTTGCGGCTGGCAACCTGAACCATGGTCGATAGGTACGACTTCCGTTGATACTATCGATGGAAGCAAATACTCATTTTCCCTGAAATAAGAACATGAAGCCATATAAATTCACACAAATAATAATATTTTGATAATTAAAGCTCAAAACACTGAATGAAAGGGGATTTGACATAAAATAGTAGCAAAGACCAAAGTGGATGAATTATGCAACATTAACCATAAAAAATGACTAATAAAAGCATAAAACACATATCAAACAGGTCCATAAATGCGACTCAAAATCATCGCATCATAGGTGCATTAATTTTAGGTATTTTAGGTGGACTCTTGTCATATGGTTTAGAGGGGTTAAAGGGAAATGGAGAATTGTGGAGTGAGGTTACCATCACACGAGTTCATTATGAGGCCTTATATGTGATTGGGGTTTAGAGGAGGATCAAAAGTGCTCAACCCGAACCTTCAAAAATTTCAAGTGATTAGGGTATTATATCTTTAGGTAGAGATAATAGAAAAGGGAGTACATTAGATTCATTAGAACCTCCTAAATTCACTAGACTTTTACGTAAATATGGAAGGAGCAGGAGAATAGGATTTGAGATCATTGTTAAAGTATTCCTTCATGTGTGAGTCTTTGAGCACAAGTTAGAACAAGCTTTAGGAGCTATCTGATCCTCTGATCGTGGATGAGACTAATCACATATTTTGTGTCACACCCCAAAAGGCTCAGATTATATGGACTTTTGGAGTAACAAGAATTATCCAATGATGATTAAAATCAATCCCCTAACTATTTTAGAAATATCAAAAATGTAAAATTCTAGAGGTAACTAGGATTATCTAATTATGACCAACCTCTACTATTATCTTACTACTATGATTATCTTTGAATATAATATGTTTGAGACAAAAAAATACGAAGGATAAATACATCTTTCTTGCTATTCAAGTATATACCAAATTTAATAAATTAGACCATACATGATCATATAATTATCCCAAATCTTGGACATATATTCATTTAATCATTATATCATGAGGTGCCAAGTATTAGATCATTTTGGGTTTATTTAATACATGAATACTCAAAAATATAATTATTGACTAGATAATTTCTCATGGAATTATCCAGGCACTAATAACTTTAGAATAGTCTAGAATCTTATCCATGATCTCCTAATTAATTTTCCAATCAATTGATAATATTATAGGGAAATAACTAGTCATGAAATTACAATTCTTTATCATAGATCCCATACACTAGTTTGTTACTCAACTAGTCCATTTGGGCCTAAATTGGATCCCACAGCCTATGATTCATACTTATGCCTTCCAATGTGTCCACAAACTATATTTTTAATTATGAAAATAAAGTGACTATTATGAATTGAATCCTCATATTTATATATTTGCTTAATTTACGTTATTTACTTGAATTGAAGTCTTTCTCTAAGTCGAGAACTTAAAATCATCATCCTAATGCAAGCAAATTGTTGAACTCATCATTTTAACATTATTTGAATCTTGATGAATTATTAGTGAATACATAATTTTTGAATCCAAAATACAAAATTTGAGGATCTTACGCTCACCCCACCTTTAAAAGGAATTTTGTTCCCAAAAATTTAGACCTAATCAGGTAAAGGTGAATGATAACTCATACTATGCTTAAACATTAGGGCTAGAAAAATTTATAGTACATGCTCGAGCTACATAATTTTTACTTTTATTTTTATGGAAATTTCTCATATTAATGAGGTGGGAACATAAATTTACTACAATGATATTTTCGCATCCTAATTCATTACATTATCACTTGGTGATTTCATTTTCATCTTGGTTTCAAACCTATTTTTTATATATTTTTGTGTAATGGTGAGGCAAAACCTCTATACTCTAGATCATATCACAAATCTTAACTTAAGATATTCATTTTCATATGTCAGTTATATGTATGACATGTGTCTATTGTAAGGAGTGGGACCCAAGATAAGATCCTCTCCCTACTTAAGTTGAGGAATAAATACATCTATTCCAAACACACTAAAAAGGTATGACAGAATAGGTATAAATTTTTCTTCTCTCAAATGATGTTGAAAAAGACCCAACTATAGCAGCGGAATAATAATTCATGACTATTTTCAATTTTATAAAAGTACATCAACATCTCCCCTTTAAGGTTTACATGACAACAACAACATTATAAGGATATATGTAGAGGGATATCCAACTACCTTGATTATATCTCCTCAAGAGCTCCACCTAGTAGGTCCACGTTGCCATGTCTAGTCTTTCATGTCCTACACCTAGGGTTGGAAGCATACCCCATAAGAGAAGACAATACAGAAGTTTTCAACATAAATGTTGATATATGTATGCTAATAGGAAATTGTGAAACATATGGAACAAGGATATTAATTATAACAAGGCTTCCCATAGAAGATGAAAAGTACTATCCAAGTGGATATCAAAAGAGATTATGAATTTAATAAAATGATAATCAAGAATAAGTGTTTTTTCATTAAGATAAAGTTACGATAATAATATCACAATTCATAAATAGTTTCATGGTGAGTATTAAGTAGAGTAGCATATACTAAAATATTAGGGTAGGAACCCATATATTCCATACCAAAGGGTAGGGGGACTAAAACCTTAGTGCCAAATAAATATGGAGTTTGTAGGAGGACTAAAACCTTAGTGCAAAATAAATATAGAGTTTTTAGGAGGACTAAAACCTTAGTGCAATGGAAGGAGGATTAAAACCTTAGTGCCTTATAGGAGGACTATTGTGATGACCCCGATTTTAGGGCTTTCATACCTGATAGAATTGATAAGGTTCACAGATATTCTGGGTTGGTTAATCCTAAGCTATGATGAATTTTATTCAAACATGAATTCTTTTGACCCATGAGTATGACTTGATTGACATTAGAGGATCAATGATAGTTATCCATGAATGTTTATGTACATGAATATGGTTAATGTGAATTATTAGCCAATGTTGATTAATTATGATGGGAAGTGTCAAATTAAAATATACGTGGATTCAAAGATTTAATGATGGACCTCGAGGTGTGATACAGGAAAATGACTTTAGTTGGATTTTTTTGTCAAGTGTGATGGTTAGTTGACTTATAGTCAAGGTTTATACCCTTGAATCTATTTTTCTTGGAAAGAGGCTAAATGTAAGATATCACGATCCTGCATATACAATCTCATGATGGTTGGAGGTCCTTACAATAAAATATAAATGATTAAAACTGCAGAGACTAATGATTATAATGATGTTGAGCTTTAATAAAACGAACGAATAGGGGACTAAGTATAAGATTATGGTTACTAAATATATTATCCATGCCCGTGAAATCGAAGTCACACTGTTTTATTATGCTTTTGCGTGGGCGTGGCTCAAAGCCTAGCTTGGTGGCATGATCTAAGCCCTCAACCAGCTGGATCGGATGGCAGGTTCTCATCTACAACCTCCGACAAAAATGGAACCAAGCCTGACCAAGCCACTACCTTAGAACGTGAGAATATGTAGAGAATAAGATAAACCTTGAATGCTGGAATAGATCCACAATACTCGGAACTACCTAGCGACTCCTCGTAGTAAGGCCAACGTGGTGAGACTATATAGTTTCATCTCTCCATTGTCGCACACAGCAACAACCAGGTGGACAAGGAAGAAGCCCCATCCCAGGCTAGGGGTGCACACAGTAGAGTTGTGAGGGAGGGAGAGAAGTAGATGACACTTCCTATCTAAGAAATAGATGAGGAGATGGAAGCGGCGACCAAGTCCTCCGCTGGGCCAAGCGGCGTCGGCGCTGATATCTGCGATGCACGCGACGGGCGCAATGCTACAACCTTGGAGATAGCTTACGAGCAGGTGCAGGTAGATGGATCCCTAGATGTCAGTGACACATCGGAATTCTTTAGGGATGGCGATGCTCAGTGGAGTGAGGATAGAACGGTGCCTAGTGCTCGTCGGAGGAGCACGACATGGCGGGCTTAAGGGGAAAGCCTCAGATCTATTTTGGACTTTCATGACCTATTGATTCGTATCTATGAGGAAGGGTGAAAAACCATGGAGGCCTTAGCTTTGGCCAAGAAGATTCTCACCAGTACGGAGTACTCACCGCTCCCTTCCGCTGCGGTAGTCACACTCACAGTCGAATAGAGGAGTATCGAGCAATCCTTTAGTTCTCTGCCTACTGTTCGCCACTCACTGAGATGTAGTGCTGGTAAGGCGGGATGGGGGGGAGCTGAGCTTCTCCATCCCTTGTTCTTTGAGGGAAAGATGCAAGCTTGCACCTTCACTCACCTGAGATCGAACGTTGTAGCATCGTCGTAGAAGATGGCTCATGTGGGAGTCCAGAACGGGGGAGATGAAAGGCCCATCCGGTTCAGCAATTGACCAACTAAGCGGACTATTGAATTGGTGGGATAATCACATCAATTAGCGGTCTATTCTACACAAATGTGCTCTCTGAAGAGACAACGCGACACTCCCTAGGACACATGATCTATAGAGAAGCACATTAAATCAATGGTTCTAGAATATCCTTCAGGTAAATATCCTTCAATTCTTATAAACATACTAGTTCTTAGAAAATTCGTAGTAAATCACTCCATTGTCCTATATATACCCCAAAAATATCCCTAGACTCATAAAAATTTCCTCTACATTACTAGATCCTTAGATCAAGATTTTAAAGTACAACACTGATGATATTTTATTTAGCTTATAATGCTTCTTTTCGAGATTATATTATTGGTATAGTTAGCATATCATGGAAAATAAATATGAGAAGATTCTTTATGATCCCTAATGTCATTTAGAGACCAAATATGAACTCTGATCATGTTACAATTTTAGAATATTAGCTCTTTTTGAATTATTGCATAATGAGATACTTTAAACCTCAATTCGAGAAAATAGACTGAGCATCAAAAAAATTATGAAATCTGAACTAGACCTCTAAAATGACACCCTAGTCAGTAGAAAAATATCAAACACAAGTTTAGATCAGTTTGAACCTAGGTTTGGCCTAAACCCTAATTTTGGGCCTAAAATACCTAGAATATGATGAACCATGTATTAATGATGATTAATTGTTATTAATCAGGTGCTGATCAGTTTATCTAGATGATCATGGATATGTGAGGAATATCTAAACTCAGGTATATGGATATAATTATATGGCTAGATTTGCTGGATGTTAAATATATGTACTTGCTTGCTTGTATTTGAAATACACTGTTGGATGTAGATGTATGTATATCGAAAATTTTCCACCTTGAACATAGAAGAACAGAAATGAGGATAAATGAAATGTAGTTACTAGTGGTGCTCATTAAACTCCCTATTAGAGAGGGAAAGCTTTAATGTTGACTAGCACCTCCCTAGAGTACACGGTACATGGGGAGATCCCTAGAGTACAAGGTACACGGGGAAGGGCCCACCATTTATGTTTGTTCTAAGTCCCCCATAGTAATGCATATTCATTCTAAATGTGGCTAATAACTTGGGATTACTTAATTTTCTGCCTTTAAATAATGTTTCCTTTCTCTTTCTTCAATTTTGATTATTTTATATGCCAACATAGTATAGCTTTTAATTCCACGTACCAACTTTTATTGATGATTTTGTTTCTTGTATTTTCTAGGTCCATAGCTAGAATGGGATAAAAGAATAGGATGTGAGCAGTTGTATAGGTTGTACTATTGTCTAAGATCTTGATAGCATACATGTTTAGACTTGTGTAAAAATTATCTTTCAATATACAATTGTAATTCATGTTGTAATAATGTACATGTTGAATGTTGAGAAATGTTATGGTTGTATGTTCATGTATGTGCATATGCTTCCGCAATGCACTTTGATACAATTGCTTAACGTTTTCAGATTTTGTCTTTTTATATCCATTGGGTTTTGAGAAGGTGAAAATCTGGGGATGTTACAGTTGGTATCAGAGTATGAACCACAACTACACCTAACAATTGCTCACCATGAGACATACAATTAAATTTCACCTTTCACATTAAACCCTAGAAACTTAGTAAGTTGTTCTATAGGAATAAGGTTTGACTTAGATTGTAGGTTAAAACCTAGATGTTTGAGAACTAGGTTTAGACAAGTGTCTGAAACCCTTTGCATATAGAGCTCATATGTATTGCGTAGCTACACTAGTCTACACTTTTTTCTCACCATTTCACTAGGTGACATGACACTGGACTATCTACTGTGTGTGGGACACTCGATTTTGCTGATTTGGTTTTGTTTTCCAATCGGCTCGAGCCTCGATAGTTTTCTCTGATGACTTATTTCTCAGAGAAAAACTATATAATATTTTATTATATATATGTAAATATAAAATCATGTCCCTCATACTGGAGAGTAGTTAGTGTGCATGCAACTTGAGTGAAAGGGAATGACATCAGTCTAGAAGAGAGAGTAGTTCTAGAGTAGATGTCTAGAGCCTTATCAAGATATGTGATATATAGGGTAGATGATAGAATGATAGTTGAAATAAGCATGTGAAATCTTATCTAAGTTTGATCTCTGATGGCATAAGTTTCCTTATAAAGGTTTAAGTTGTATACTTGTCGAATCCAATTTTGTAGAATTTATGTAAAATCTTGATGATTAAAGTACATTCCTTTTTCTTACTTAAGATAAGCTAAGTTAAGATAGAGACAAGTGTGCATGAGCCTCAACCTCATATAGAAGGTGGATGTCTAGTGGTAGGATGAGATATGTGGTGAACTCTAGAGAGAGTAAGACCCACAGGGAGAAGGTCATAGGACCTAGCCTCCAATATATGAGATATGTGTTAAAACAAATATCCTACAGTAGATTACTCTTGAGTGTTGAGTTGAGTCCTTATACATGATTCACATCTATATGTAAGAATTGGGTAAAAGAAAAGGATGGGTAGATGACCCATATGATAAAGTCAATCCTTTGGCTGAGTTAGGTCCTAGCTGGATTGACATATTTTGTGAATCTCATCATTAGTTGCAAGTGAGGTAATATATGAACTCTAGTTATGAGAGGATGATGCTTTGTGCAAAAGATACTCAAAATACATGTTCTCCCTTCTTCTTCTCTTTATTAATATATGATGATTGAAACCTTACTTGAGCTATATAGATGTTTTATATATGAGGAGTCACTCATATAAGCTTGACCTATTATTATTTTTTTCCTTCCTATATCATACATGTTATATCCAAGATTGAAATCATGATAAGTTTGACTTTAAAATATTCTCTTCCCCTTCATATGAAACATGAAAGATATGATGCTGAGATCATGGGATAAACTTAGTATATTCTCTTTTTCCCTTCACATAATACATGCAAGACATAAAAAGTTGAACTCATGAACTTGATATAAAGATATTTTTGGATCATAGGATATATGATCAGAAATATAGTTCGTAACATTGATCCTTCTCAATGTATGCCTCTAAGTTGGGTATGAATATCACACCATAGGGTGAAACCCTAATAGTCAAGAATGTTATGTAAGCCCTTCTTATGTAGAAAAATCCTAATCAAGGATGAAAGATAAATCTCCTCTAATGCTGAAATCATTGTAAGATGTTAATCATAGAACATATTAACGATGTTAAATTTTAACGATCTGAATACCATGGCATATAAACGAATTCCTCTTGAACTTTAAAAGTATGAACAAAACTCGTATCCTTAGGGGTGATGTAATTCTAAGATATCATAATGTCGTGTTATGGCTAAGACCTTTGGTGATGCTTCCACATATATAAGGTGGGGTGGACACACACAAGAATCTCTAGACCCTAAGCTGACAACTTAGAGTGCATGCAACTATGGTGGTCTTAGAACCTAAGTAATGATGATGTATATGAAGTTGAACTCCTAAATAGCTTCTTAAGGATAAGATTAGTTGAATTTCGAGGATGAAATTCCAAATAAGGTGGGGTGAATGTGATGACCTCGATTTCAGGGCTTTCATAACCGACATAATTGATAAGGTTCACAGATATTCTGGGTTGGTTAATCCTAAGCTACGATGACTTTTAATCAAACATGAATTCTTTTGACCCATGAGTATGACTTGAATGACATTAGAGGATCAATGGTATCTATCCATGAATTTTTATGTACATGAATATGGTTAATGTGAATTATTAGCCAATGTTGATTAATTATGATGAGAAGTGTCAAATTAAAATATACATGGATTCAAAGATTTAATGATGGATGTCGAGGTGTGATATAGGAAAATTACTTACGTTGGATTTTTTTTGTCAAGTGTGATGGTTAGTTGACTTATAGTCAAGGTTTATACCCTTGAATTTGTTTTTCTTGGAAAGAGGCTAAATGTAAGATATCACGATCCTGCATATACAATCTCATGATGGTTGGAGGTCCTTACAATAAAATATAGTCGATTAAAACTGAGGAGACTAATGATTATAATGATGTTGAGCTTTGATAAAACGAATGAATAGGGGACTAAGTAGAAGATTATGGTTACTAAATATATTATCCATGCTCGTGAAATCAAAGTCATACTGTTGTATTATGCTTTTGCGTGGGCGTGGCTCAAAGCCTAGCTTGGTGGCATGATCTAAGCCCTCAACCAGTTGGATCGGACGGCTGGTTTTCATCTGCAACTTCTGACAAAAATGGAACCAAGCCTGACCGAGCCACTGCCTTAGAACGTGAGCATATGTAGAGAATAAGATAAACCTTGAATGCTGGAATAGATCCACAATACTCAGAACTACCCAGCGACTCCTCATAGTAAGGCCAACATGGTGAGATTAGATAGTTTCATCTCTCCATTGTTGCACACAGCAACAACCAGGTGGATAAGGAAGAAGCCCCATCCCAGGCTGGGGGTGCACACAGTAGATTTGTGAGGGAGGAAGAGAAGTATAGGCTGCTTCCCATCTAAGAAATAGATGAGGAGATGGAAGCGGCGACCAAGTCCTCCGCTGGGCCAAGCATCGTCGGTGCTGAGATCTACGATGCACGCGGCGGGCGCAATGCTGCAGCCTTTGAGATAGCTTATGAGCAGGTGCAAGTAGATGGATCCCTAGACGTTAGTGATGCATAAAGATTCTTTAGGGATGGCGATGCCCAGTGGAGTGAGGATAGAACGGTGCCTAGTGCTCTTCAGAGGAGCATGACATGACGGGCTTGAGGGGAAAGCCTCAGATCTATTTTGGACTTTCTTGACCTATTGCTTTGTATCTACGAGGAAGGGCGAGAAACCATTGAGGCCTTAGCTTTGGCCAAGAAGATGCTCACCAGCACAGAGTTCTCACCGCTCCCTTCCGCTGCGGCAGTCACACTCACAATCGAATAGAGGAGTACCGATCAATCCTTTAGTTCTCTGCCTGTTGTTTGCCACTCACTGAGATGCAGTGTGGGTAAGGTGGGATGGGGGGGAGCTGAGCTTCTCCATCCCTTGTTCTATGAGGGAGAGATGCAAGCTCGCACCTTCACTCACCTAAGATCGAACGTTGTAGTGCCGTCGTAAAAGAGGGCTCGCGTGGGAGTCCAGAATGGGGGAGATGAAAGGCCCATCCGGTTCAGCAATTGACCAACTAAGCAGACTATTGAATTGGTGGGCTAATCACATCAATTAGCGATCTATTCCACACAAAGGTGCTCTCTGAAGAGACAACACAACACTCCCTAGGACACATGATCTGTAGAGTAGCACATTAAATCAATGGTTTTAGAATATCCTTCAGGTAAATATCCTTCAATTCTTATAAACATACTAGTTCTTAGAAAATTCATAGTAAATCGCTCCATTGTCCTATATATACCCCAAAAATATCCCTAGACTCATAAAAATGCCCTCTACATTACTAGATCCTTAGATCAGGCTTTTAAAGTAGAACACTGATGATATTTTATTTAGATGATAATGCTTCTTTTTGAGATTATATTATTGGTATAGTTAGCATATCATGGAAAATAAATATGAGAAGATTCTTTATGATCCCTAATGTCATTTAGAGACCAAATATGAACTCTGATCAGGTTAAAATTTTAGAATATTAGCTCTTTTTGCATTATTACATAATTAGATACTTTAAACCTCAATTCTAGAAAATAGACCGAGCATCAAAAAAATAATGAAATCTGAACTAGACCTCTAAAATGACACCATGGTCAGTAGAAAAATATCAAACACAAGTTTAGATGAGTTTGAACCTAGGTTTGGCCTAAACCCTAATTTTGGGCCTAAAATACCTAGAATATTATGAACCCTGTATTAATGATGATTAATTGTTATTAATCAGGTACTGACCAGTTTATCTAGATGATCATGGATATGTGAGGAATATCTGAACTCAAGTACGTGGATATAATTATATGACTAGATTTGCTGGATGTTAAATATATGTACTTGCTTGCTTGTATTTGAAATACACTATTGGATGTAGATGTATGTATATTGACAATTTTCCGCCTTGAACATAGAAGAACATAAATGAGGATAAATGAAATATAGTTATTGGTGGTGCTCATTAAACTCCCTATTTGAGAGGGAAAGCTTTAATGTTGACTAGCACCTCCGTAGAGTACACGGTACACGGGGAGATCCCTAGAGTACCAAGTACACGGGGAAGGGCCCACCATTTATGTTATTTCTAAGTCCACCATAGTAAGGCATATTCATTCTAAATGTGGCTAATAACTTGCGATTACCTGATTTTCTACCTTTAAATAATGTTTCCTTTCTCTTTCTTCAATTTTGAGTATTTTATATGCCAGCATATTATAGCTTTTAGTTCCACGTACCAATTTTTGTTGATGATTTTGTTTCTCCTATTTTCTAGGTCCAAAGCTAGAATGGGATAAAAGAATAGGATGTGAGCAGTTGTATAGGTTGTACCTATTGTCTAAGATCTTGCTAGCATACATGTTTAGACTTGTGTAAAAATTATCTTTCAATATACAATTGTAATTCATGTTGTAATAATGTACATGTTGAATGCTGAGAAATGTTATGGTTGTATGTTCGTGCATGCGCATATTCTTCCGCAACGCACTTTGATACAATTGCTTAACATTTTCGGATTTTGTCTTCTCATATCCATTGGGTTTTGAGAAGGTGAAAATCCGGGGACGTTACAACTATCACTACCCAAATACAAAATATCAGAGGAGGTCTAAAATCTTAGTGTCCAAAATAAATATGGTGTCATTACTTCTAGTTATGACTAGCCAATCACTCATGCAAATAGGACATGTAAGATAAAGTGTAGTCATGTTCAAATAAAGGATGAGATATCTAAGTGATATGATTGGGGTCAAAGGACCATAATTAAATACTCCAAGCATTTCCATAATTAAGATACTTCATAGGGTCAAAAAGTTCCACAACTTGAAAGTTTAGGGTTTCACAAGGAATTAGATGAGAAAGATACATATTTGAAAGAATATCCCAAGCAATAGATGATCAAAAGATCAATATCAACACATTATTTCTCTCATAAGTCAACCTCTTAGAGGAGAGAGAAAAGTGTGCATGGCATATGTCCAAAGAACCAAGAGAGATATGGAAAATAGGTGATTGCTCAATAAGAATTATATGGAATGCACCACACGTTATGAGAGACAAATATGAAATTGCACAATATGATTTGGATATGCAGTATACCTCAAATAGATTCTACACAGTCCAAGGTCAAAATTTTGATTGTATCTTATTCCACAAGCAAACTATTAAATGCATATATGAGATTAGGGTTAGGTTTACATTAAATTACATGAACCTTAAAAAATTACCTTTTGTATTATCTAATTAGGTTATGAAAACAATTTCATCTTATAGATTATATTTTTTTGAGTTCATAATATATTGTAATTTATGTTTCTAACTTGTAGATTATTAGATTTTGAATTTCACAATTTGTATCAATTAGGAAAATCCATTGAAAACACCTATTTATTATATTTAAATTAAGTTATAAAACTTATACCATTAGATAGAGAAAAATTCCATGATTCTAAAACATAATTTTTTTGTTCATTGCATATTTAGTTATGAATACTCTTTGATAATCCAATTATTGAATTACTAGAATTCTAATTTGTTCATATTATAGAAATGCCCCTGCATCACACATGAATACTTTGATGTGTGGCATGGTACAATGGTGACCCAGTGATTAATTGAATGTCGCATATAAGAAAATGCACAGGAGGCAAAATTATTTATTTGTGCATGGAAATGTGACAAAAATAAAATCAAAATAAGGGCAAGTGCAAGAGTTTGGTACCTGTATTGTTCTTCTTTGACACAGTGAAGAACAATCTTTCAAAAATAAGAGGAACAGAGAAAATTTTCTAACAAAACACATTTGAAGGTCAACTTTGGATCCCTCCCAAGTGTTGAGATTATACCGAACAACAACAAGCCCTAGTTAGAACCTATAGGGTTACTTGACTCCCTTGATGCCATGCTGCCATGGCAGCTATGGCCAAGAAGGTGAGAAACAATGTGTAAAACAAAAAAGCAGCAAGAGAAGGGAATAACAATTGTTACTAGGAATAAATACAAGAACTTCACTACCAAACAAAAATGAAGATAGAAGACATGATGGATCATGGACAAAAACTAAAGAGACCATGTTTGGAGAAGAATGCAAAGCGATGAGGAAGAAGATGAAAAATAAGAATAAGTAAATTAGGATTGAGACTTTTACTTGCAATTATAGGGAAATTGAGGTTTCACAAGGATCCTTTTTTTGTTGAAAAATGAGGTAAATATATTTCCAATCGTACAACATGGGTGAAGGTTCAGGCTACAAACATCTTATAGCTTACATGACATATTAAGAAAGAAAACCAACATTATGGACTTAGGTTTTGGCTATAGTTCACAATTCCAATTACAATAGCAAAAATTGTGGCTAGCTATCTTTATACAAATTTTAAAGGGTCTTAAATTCTTTTTCAATAATAGTAAAGAGACTAAGGAAATCCATTCCTTGGGAACCATGCTTCAATTTGTTCCATTCTTACCAGATGAAATGAGCACGTCCAGTGATCATCCATAGCACAAGCTAGTGTGTATCATTAACTCTTCTATTAATATCAATGAGGCAGTCATATATCTAGTAGGACAGTCTGATGTTTAGCTTGAGTTAAGCATGTCCCGAAATGTATTTCCAGTAGGAGAAACTTCCAAAGAGATGGCTGGTATTTTCAGTGCGGGCATGTCATAAGCAACACATATCATCACCTCCAGTGTTCCAAGCCTTAATTTGATCCATGGTGGGAAGGAGGTTCTTCATAGTTTTAAAAGTGGTCAAGCTCCATCTAGGTTGATGCATTTTGAATTACAGGTTCTTGTAGGCTAGATCAATATTATTCTTTTGTTTGTAGGTTTCCCACATGATAGTATTATCAGCATTGGTGAATTTGAGCCATAGTTTGACCATCCTCCTCCAAGTCATAGAATAGCCCCATGAATGTGTGGGAGTGACATAGAGCTTGTTGTTGTTTCTAAATCTCATCCAAACACTCCAAGTAGAGTCAAAAGCTTCTTGATTCAGCTTAGGGTATGGAAGGCAGTGAGCTCGTTCAAGTACTTAAGGTTGATACCACCTTATTATTTTAGAAAAGCCAGCTTACTCCATTAGGCTAGATGAACAGGATTACACTAGATGAAGTCATTCATCAAAATTTGCATTCTTCATAGAATTTCTAGAGAGATTTCACCTTGCCTTAACCAGTAATTGATCAAGCCATGGAACAATGGTTTATAAGTATTATTATGCCTACCATTAATATCTTTGAACCTGGCCATCTTCCATTCATGTCCTTGAGTTTATCCAATCATTCATGGAAATGTTTGCGTCTGAGATTACCCCCTACGATTGGGAATTCAAGATATTTTGTTGGCCACTCCCCTTTCTTAATGCCCAAGGCACGAATAAATATCGCTTTGTCCCTACAAGAATTGGAGAGATTGATATGTGTTTTGCATGGGTTGTATTCCATACCAGAAATCATAGCAAACTCCAAAATAAGAGACTTACAGTTCACTAAGCTTTGAGTGTGACCTTCATTGAAGATTAGTACATCATCACCCAAGAGAAAATGACTCATGATTTTTGTGAGTATAACAACAAATCATTTGATCAATTTAAGTTGATGATCTTTATTAATTATCTAACTCAATCACTCCATGGTAATAGAAAATAATAGTGGTGATAGTGGGTCACCTTGGTGAAGTCCATTGGAATTCTTGAAGAGACCAACAGAACTGTCATTCAACAGAAGAGGGAAAGAGGGGGTGTTGACACATTACTTTATCAATGCGATCTATCTTTCCCTAAAACCCAAACCTTTCAGAGATTTCCAGAGATAGGATGATCTAAATGAATCAAAGGCTTTGGTAATATCAAGCTTGCCACATGTATAAGGAGAGTTGTTCTTATAGTTGAAATTCAGCATGAACTCGACAACAAGCATGGAGCAGTCTTCAATGCTTCTACCACTAACAAAAGCTCCCTCATTCATGGAAATTATTTTTGAGAGTACTAAGGAAAACCTCTTAGTGATGACTTTGGTAATTATTTTTTACAACATGGAACAACAAAAAATAGGCCAAAAGTCAATTGGTGATGTAACTCGGTCTTTGTTAGGAATGAAAGAAATAAACACATGATTTAAGACTCGAACCATATGGCCTCCTTGAAAGAACCATTGGATAGCTGTAGTAAGATCATAGATAATTAGGTTCTAATTGTTGGTATGTAAGCCCTGAGAGCCAATCATGGGATGATTGATGGGATACATTAAGATTGATTTGATAAACATCAAAGGTAAGCTTCCAATTCTTTCTGTTTGAGTCATATGAGATAGTGATAGAACAAATTGAATGTCTAGAGAATGACAATACTCAATGACGTATGCCTTCAGGTTCAGGACCTGAATGATGAGATCATACAGATGCTAAGAGTTTGTACATTCTTGTTATGTCCTGAGTCGGATGTCATTGTGGAAGGTAGATAGACAACAATGACACACAAGACTAGATTGTGGTGTTGGTTGATGACAGAATCTCATTAGTCATGATATAGAGATATCAAACCAAACACATAGGTACTTGTTAGAGAACAAGTGTACCGGACAAACCCACTGTGAGTTTGACACATGGAACCATGACATGGTAGTCACAGTCAGTACTCACAGTGATGGTGGTGAATGTGATTCTTTGACCTGAAATCACTACACTCAACACATGTGATTGGGTACACTTTGACATCATCAAACGCAGTCCTAAAATATGGGTTGTTATAAAGGTGATGATTGGGTGGCTTTGACACATGGGGCTTTTGAGGGGTGAGTGATAGATATGGGATTTGTCCCTCCTGAGGGAGTTTGATATCCATGGCCACTTGATGAGTAGGATTGAGAAAGGCGTGCACGCATGCGTGACTCAATATGTGATATTGATGTCATACATATCTCTTCCAATCTACTCTGAGATCAAGAATGTGAATGAACGTTGACAGGATGACTGGTCCATGCCTCGAGTTCATTCAGGATATCAGTGACAAAGGAATTATACATTCACTATAACACCATTCACGAATTGTAGGATTGAAAGTTGTTCTCCAACTTTCTATTTCACTTGGGTAGCACTGATGTGTGACTAGGCACCGCTCATTGCTTGTGAAGTCATAAGTGTTATGGACTTTCACTGCCAATGTGAAAAAGGAACTACAGGGTCACACACATAGGATTTAACATGGAGGAGGAGTTTTGTCGACAAACTATGTTTAGATTGATTACTAAAGGAGTTTAGTAGTTCAATTAAACACTTAATTAATTGATAGCTCAAAATCATATTATTCAAGGTGTTGGATCGATTGATTAGAGTATCAGATTGATTGGAACTGCAATTGACTATTTCTGCATAATCTGCACTCCCAACCGATCGACTCATGTGATGAACCGATCGGCTGAGCTGGGTGAACCGATCGGCTCAGGTTGTGAGTCAATCGGCTCATGCAAAGGATGAAATGACCGATTCAAATGTTGAACCAATCGGTTCAACTGGCGCAACCGAGCGAGTTGGGAAAATAAGATTGGTGAGAAAGTTCTTTTCATTTCACTTGCCCAATGTGATTGGGAAAAGGATTAGTATTCGATACAGATTGGAAACAAAAGAAGGAAAGTCAATTTGAGTTTGATCAGGACCGTGAACTGATCGGTTCAGGGTACCAACTGATCAGTTGGGTCCCCCAAACGATCGGCTCAGGTCCAGCCGATCGGCTCAAGTGCCCAACCGACCATTTCATGTGTTGAAACGATAGGTTCAGGTTACGCAGTTGGTTTTTTTTGTGGAAAATTCTTGAACCCTTCTACTCCTACTTTAGTCCCGCATTGCCCAGGATAGAGAACCCTGTCCCATGACCCTCCTATATATAGGGGTATTGGGGGCTTCTCTGACAACAACTCAGTGCAACCAGTTGCTCTGTAAAGTTGTCATTTTCTCTAGTTTTGGTAACCGAGATAGCCCAAGCAAGTGATACCCGATAAGGGAGGCAAAGTCAGGGAAAGACAACTGTAGAAAGTGATTGATAGTAGGAGAGTGTGTGGGAGACTAGTTCGCCTGCAGAAGGGTTTGACTCCTTCCAATTCCTTGTGGGACAAGGAGATTGGAGTTCCAGGTGGTCCGTGTGGACAACTTCAGAGGCGGGAGGTTTCTCCCGCTCAGGAGGATAACTGTCAATCCTAACAGTCCCGGTGAGAGGAGGTGTCATGAGTCTTGGTGCAACCAGGAGCTGAACAGACACTGTCCAAGACCGGAGGTGAAGATCGCACTAGCCGCGAGGCATTGTTGCCGAGTAAGTCTCAGGACATGGTATGATTCCACAAACCTCTATTTCCTATTGTATAGACGTTGACGCATTTCCTCGGTTTGGGTTCGGGGGAGGAGAAATTTTTTTGTTTCTGCTGCCTTCTCTGCCTCCCCTAAAACCCAACAGTGGTATCAGAGCCACGTCAACTGCTCTATACTTTAGGATTATCGATATGATCGATTTCGGTTTGTCACCTTTATTTATTGCATACAATGCAAATAATATTAGCTTTATGCTTGTCCAATCATAAATCCACAAATCCCAGATATCATATATATGATATGTAATATTAATGCACTCGATATACATCACCCTTAAATGAGTTTTGTGGTGGATGTATAACGTGGTTATGGCCAATAAACCCTATCTATGTATGGTTGTGTGTGGTTGCTTGCATCTCAGTCTTCACACTGATTCCTTCTCCTATTCCTGATGTAACTCGAAATAATTCGAGATTTCTTTCCTACCTTTGCTCCCCCTGAATGTAACTCAGGGTTTCTCCTTTTAAATGTAAAATATGATAGATTTTATTTCCTGTTATGTCGAAGAATGACGGACACCTGACGACAGCTCAGACTATCAGTTCAAGGAGTGAACCGATCAGTTGGCGTTTCAGACGATCAGTTCAAGGAGTGAATCGATCGGTTCATGCCCGATTCGAGGAGTGAGATGAGCGGGTGGCATCCAGGAAGAGATGCACGAAGACCAGGCGAACCGATTGGTTGGAGGAGCCAACCGATCGGCTGGTGGCACCCAGTCGACCAGTCTGATGGTGAGCCGATCGTTTCATATGATGAATTAATCAAACCCAGAAGGAAAAGCACAGAGTTCATCTTAAGCAGGTTGCATGTGATGTAGAACTAGATGACCGTGATTCCTCTTGGCTCAAGGAATCACATTAGGATGGCCATAATCATCGCTTTTATCATTTCGCATGTTTTCTGTGGTATATAGCATGTATATGATACGTACTATGTATTGTGGTGATTGGATATGTATATGCATATAAAACCAAATCCCTCATTAAATATTAAGTTTTAGATGCCTTCCAAATGCGACACATGTGAAAAGCTTGATCGACCAAGTGTGGGCACGCCCTAGCGTGGTGCACCGTCTATCTCGTGGAAGCGTGAAGGATGAATGTGTGGGTCTGCCCTAGCAGGGTGCACATTCATCGTGTTTGCTTTGGGTCGGACTTAACAAGGTGACCTAGATGGGATCTAGCACCTTGAGGCATGGAGATGATCATGGCAAGGAGTTGCATATGACATCTTATCAAGAGTTGCATATGATGCAATTGGCAAGAGTTGCCTACTTGAGAGATCTAAGTTGTGGGTGACAGCCCTAGCTGGTCCATGAATTAGAGGATTTTAGGATCTTGCCCACTAGAAGGTTGTACACTGCAATCTTCTGAATTGATGATGAGGGCTATCAATTTGAATTTAAAATAGTAGGAGCGATAATTAATTAAAGGCCTAATTTTATCGTAAAACTTTTCAAATCAATCAAATAAGTAAAAAATGAGTTTTGAACTAAAATTGCATATTTTCCTTTTGTAGTACAAATGGCAACAAACAACAACAATTTTTCTTTGCTATCGGTCCTTGACAAGGACAAGCTGAATGGGACTAACTTCCACGACTGGTATAGGACATTGAGAATTGTTCTCACTCAAGCGCGAAAGCTCTATGTCCTTGATACTCGAGTTCTAGAGGAACCTGCTCCTAATGCACCAAAGACAGAAAGGGATGCTTACAAGAAGCATTCTGATGATGCCATTGATGCAAAGTGCTTGATGTTGTGCTCTATGAACCACGAGTTGCAGAGACAACATGAGAACATGGGTGTCATTGAGATGGTTCAGCATCTCAGGAACATGTATGAAGATCAAGCGCGGAAAGAGAGATATGATGTCTCAAGGGCACTGTTCAAGTGCGTCATGACAGAAGGAGATCCAGTTGGTCCTCACACACTCAAGATGATTGGGTATGTGGAGAACCTACAAAGACTGTGATTTCCACTGAGCCAAGAGTTGGCTACTGACGTGATACTACAATCGTTGCCAGAATCTTACAGTCAGTTTGTGATGAACTACAACATGAACAACTTTGATAGGCCACTGTCAGAGTTGTTGGGCATGTTGAGGACAGCTGAGACATAGATGAAAAAGGACAAGCCTAAGTCTATGATGGTGATCATGAGCAAGAAAGGCAAGTCCAAGCGCAAGGGCAAGGCAAAGCTAAGAAAGGTTCTGATGCTAGCCAGGAGTCCAAGACGCCTTCAGCTTTCAAGGCCAAGGGAGGTGTGACCAAGAAAGGAAATTACCACCATTGTCAAAAGCCAGGACATTGGAAAAGAGATTGTCCTCTCTATCTGAAAGAACAAAAGAAGAAGGAGGCAACTGTCGTCTCCACATAAAGGTGTCATGGAAATAAACTTGTAACACTTTTGAGGTATATGATACCAAGATGTAAAGTGTAAAGAACTCAATAAATGGGGCAAGTGTTGCCGCCATAGATAGGAGTACTTTAGTTTATTTTTGGCCATAAAGGCATGTAATACAGTTATGAACTGTTATTTCATTTTTGCCAATAGATAGAAACACTTTATTTTTGCATATTGTATGACAATGATGGCAATCAATAAAGTTGATGTTTCATTCTTTAAAAGATATGATCTTTGTGGCAATGCCTTGTTTATCTTGTGGTATTTGATACGCATCAGATAAAATGATACCTATAAGTTATTGATAACTCAAACAATTAAATTAGCATCGATCATGAGAAATTCATTTCTAGTTTCCATATGATGGATAGATCTAGGCTCTTTTGGTTAGAGAACCAGTAAGAGACATGAATATCTTGGACATGATTAATCAATCTTAACTAATGGTAGTGGGAGAATGATTATCCTATTAGGTATAATATATGTGATGTATTTACATACCTATTGGAGTAAATGCTAATACTTCAAATGGTGTTTAGAGAAATACCAATATTAATATCTTGAAGTGTTCAAGAATATCATAAATGAAGTACAAATTTGGTAAAGTGTTAATTCTTGATGAGATCAATGAATGAAATACTTGGACCAAATGTTTGAGAACCTTGTGAGTGATTATGATAATGTATCACATTGATCTCATGATTAAGGCATAGTGATGTCTAAATAGAAAGGAACCATACTCTAAGGAGTTAGAGAATGATTATCAAATAACTAAATTCTTCTTAATAAAAGAATATCCCATACTAATAAAGGACATTAAGAATCACAAGGAGTTGTGAGTTCTTATATCCTTGACAGATACACCTCAATTATCTATGTGATAAGTTGTTCATGTATTGAGTCAACTATCTAGATGAATATGAGGAACCAAATTTTGAGTTATGGTTTATGACCATTACATCCAAAATGACTTCCATGTGAACCATAAGGTATGACCTTGATGGTAGCACCCATTGGATGGAAATCCATAAGTGCAAATAAGTCTTAAGTGTTAAGACACATGGATGACATTTTGAGAAGGATGATGCTTGTTGATTGCAACTTAATGACTATGAAATTTGGCATATGGATACTAAAACTGCATTCCTTTGAGGAATAAAATAAGGATGTGTACGTGACACAACCTATAAGGTTTATGAATCCACTAATGCAAATGAAGTCTATAAGATTACAATGGACTAATCAATATGATTGATTGAGTATAAGCAACTCAGAATTGGATCTTTACTTTGATGATATAGTCAAAGGGTTTGACTGATATGTCAAAGATAAAGAAGGGATCTATGATTTAGTGGGAGCGTATTCACATTGCACATGTTGATGTGAAATGGAAATGTTCTAGAATGGAAATCCAAAGTGGAAATTATCTTTAGGGAAGATAGAGACGTTTCATATGTGATAGGAATAGAGATCTATAGAGATAGTTCTCGAAAACCTCTTGACCTGGAAAGGAGAGAGCATATATTGGCAATCTATACTGAAGGGTTTAGTGTGCACAAATTCAGTGGGAGAAAACTTGTCCATGTTTCATGGAATTAGTATCCCAAGGCCAAGTGTCCAATTCTTATGAAGAATGTGAACACTAAGAATAGATATGGATCTATCATGTATGTGATCATCCCATTACATTACATGTATGGACATGGAAAGAATGAAATGCATTTATCATCTTATATGTAGGACATGACAAAATGATATGCTCATCCTGATAACTCGTATGCGGGACATGATGAGTGGATGTCTGTCTATTTCCACTAAGGGTTACTGAAAACCATAAGAACTTGATAGTACTTATGAAGTACTAGTTCTATGGGGATAAGGAAGAGTTCGATGTAAAGAGTTACATTGATGCGAACTTCCCAATGGACAGAAAATTAAATCGCAAAATATATATAGGATATATAAAAGTGAGAGTTTGTTGATAATTGGAAGTGTTCTAATAAAACCATTTAAAAGGAAATGTTGAGTATCTGTGTGTTAGAGAACAATAGTGGATACTATATGGATCTGGAAGTTCATGAGATGAACTTATAGATATTCCAGTCATTGATGACAAGTATGGAATCCTTGATCATGCAATGTGGCTAAAGGTTAGTAAAGGAATACTAGATCGCATATTACGACAACTCCATCTCATACGTGTGACGTACAACGAAGAGATGAGAGACATGTAATTTATACTGACTTTGGCAAGGTGTTGCCATTACTCACTATGTTGGCACTTGAGAACAATAACATGTGGGACATGTTTGAAGATCACTATGAATATGATTCAAGGGTAATTGGCTCGCAGTGCAAGTGGGAGTCTGTTGGTATGTATGCCCTGAGAGCCAATCATGGGATGATTGATGGGATACATTAAGATTAATTTGATAAACATCAAAGGTAAGCTTCCAATTCTTTCTGTTTCAGTCATATGAGATAGTGATAGAACAGATTGAATGTCTAGAGAATGACAATACTCAATGACGTATGCCTTCAGGTTCAGGACCTGAACGATGAGATCATACGGATGCTAAGAGTTTGTACATTCTTTTTATGTCCCTAGTCAGATGTCATTGTGGAAGGTAGATAGACAACAATGACACACAAGACTAGATTGTGGTGTTGGTTGATGACAAAATCTCATTAGTCATGATATAGAGATATCAAACCAAACACATAGGTACTTGTTAGAGAACAAGTGTACCGGACAGACCCACCGTGAGTTTGACACATGGAACCATGACATGGTAGTCACAGTCAGTACTCACAGTGATGGTGGTGAATGTGATTCTTTGACCTGAAATCACTACACTCAACACATGTGATTGGGTACACATTGACATCATCAAACGCAGTCCTGAAACATGGGTTGTTATAAAGGTGATGATTGGGTGGCTTTGACACATGGGGCTTTTGAGGGTGAGTGATAGTGTAACAACACTCACCATGATTAAGATAACAAGTGCCATTAACAATAATAAAACATGCGTAAGAAAATCATTTGCATCGGAATTACTGAAAATCACTAAAAATTTAAAACTTTTTCAAAGAGATCCATTCACAGGAAAACTCTTTAACCAAGAACCAAAGTGTTTCCATTTCATCCTGGTTCACAAGTACACAGCCTGTACAATTCCTTTTTAAGGATTACAACATTGACTGCCCTGCTTACAAAAATACACAGGTGGTATAAAAACTTTGAGGCACTATGCCAAAACTCTGATTGAATCATTTAAAACTCTGAGGACCTGAGAGTACAGAGACGACACATAGGACTACTATCTATATGACTTGACAGACAATATCTCCATCTAAGATCTGATTGCTGTCCTTGTTGTTGTTACTGCTGCTGCTCTTCTTCTGATCTTAGGGATTTCCTGCCTTGCCTCCCATGCATATATACCTAAAAATGTTTCCCACGGGGGTGAGACAATTGAAAATTGCCCCAGCGAGAGATATAACTCTCCGCCAAAACATTGTAATTGCAGTTTATTAAATTAAAACTGAGCAGGTGTTACTTGTACCATATCAGGCAGAATCATTCATCATACAACATAATAAGATAATCTCCTATTCTCAAGGAGAGCATTGCATCTACCCATGGTAGATAAGTAATTCATCTCTCTACTTTGCAAAGAATATAAACAGACATAAATAACATTTATCTTCTAAGGAATGCACAAAGAAATGCAACATCAGCCAATGAATCTCCGTATTCAATCCTTAAGCAAACATGCTATACGACTGATTACATTTTACAATCATATTTAAGCTCTGAGGAGATGAGGTATACCGCTCATACTCCAACCGGCCATTGCGAAGTCAAAACCGGTACCATACATAGGTCTAGGGAAGAGCCGAGTTCCCATGACCTCACTCCTCCCGGTCAGTGCGAGAGAACCTGTAGGACATCTCGTGTCTCTGCTACATAGCTAGCCAGGGTATACTGGCAACTTCGCTATAGAGGCAGTGTCAGCTGCTCTCTCTTCACGATCATGAGATTTCATGTTTATCTCCATCGATCCAGTATTAACCTTGGGAGATGTGTACAACATCTAGCCCAAATCATCGGGAGATTAGTGATACATCTATCCCGACCTATTCATGAAGGATTTGAGAGGTTTCTAGTTTACCTCCTCACAATCACTTCAAGAGGACGTAAGGATATTTTCGCCCATTGACCCCCGTATATTCAAAAATATACGAAATCCAGGATATGCCGCGGAGCAACCTGTTTCACCATCACCTATTCCTGACGATGATGGATCTATGGTCATAGCACTACATGAATAGATTTCACTTGATTAATTAAGTACATTATCATATTCTTTTAGCATCAGTCAAGTTCTCAAACATATTTTATTCAGACAAATGCTATTAAGAGACATGTACCACTTTCATCAGATACTTATTCACATGGCTCAGAAGTCATTCACATCTTGTCACCTCTCACTAGGCAACAACTTTATTCACATGGCTCACAAGGCCATTCACAGCTTGTCACCTCTCACTAGGCAACAACTTTATTCACATGGCTCACAAGGCCATTCACATCTTGTCACCTCTCACTAGGCAACAACTTTATTCACATGGCTCACAAGACCATTCACATCTTGTCACCTCTCACTAGGCAAAAACTTTAAAACAAAGGCTTAAAAGCCCATACTAATCTTGTTACTTCTTTCTAAGTAACAAAAACATAATGGCACATATGGCCAATGAAATCTTATCAAATAAACATCATAGCTCATATCTGGCTATGATCATCACCTCATGAGACCTGCATGATTATCACATATGATAATAGATTTATCAAGTTCACAACACATCATGCAATATAGGGTAACACCACTATTCCCTTACCAAGGTTAGGGTTTACCATCAATTAGGGCTTTTCATCCTTTTACCCAAATCTAGGGTTAGGATTTTCCTTTCTTATCAATTAGGGTTTCATATTTGTATTATCACTCCAACCCTAATTTATTGCTACACTCCTCTGGGATCATTCATTGATATCATAAGTATGCATTCATACTTATTACATTCATCATGTATCATTAAATGATTATCATCATAAGGTATGAGTTTCTCTCTCATCCTTAGGTTGGAAATTAACAAAACGACCATGTTAGGTCACTTTCAATTTAGCTCTAAGTCAAGAATAGAGCACCATGGCCGTGTAACCAAGAACGGCCGTGCAAAGGGAAGCCACCACGGCCGTGCTACCATACACGCTCATGCACAATGAAGCTACCACGGCCGTGCTACCTTGCACGGTCGTGCAAAGTGAATCCACCACGGCCGTGCTACCTTGCACGGTCGTGCCACAGGAGTTCACCTCATAAATCATGTTCAAGTATGAATTCTATTCTTTCATTAGGGATTAGGGTTTTACATACCATCTCCCATCTTTAGAATAGAGATTGCATATAGCATCACCCTTCATTAGGGTTTCATATCACATTTCCCATAATTAGGGTTTACTAATCATTCCCAATTAGGGTTTCTCATGAAATCTCCCTCAATTAGGGTTTCACATGGATACACCCTTATTTTGGGTTTCACATGGATACACCCTCAACTAGGGTTTCACATGGATGCACCCTCAACTAGGGTTTACTATTCATCCTAATTAGTGATTTCACATGTAGACAACCTCTTATTAGGGTTATACATGGAATCAACCTCAATTAGGGTTTACATCATGTATTGGATCCATGAATTTGTTATGCATTATTGATTAGTACCATTAAGGGTATCTCTAACCTAATTACATTAGGTTTCCAAAAAGGTTTGATCCATTGGACCTTCAAAAACATAAGGTTTCCAATTGAATTAGGGTTTTCAATGTTGATTCCTTCAATCAATGAATTCATGGAACCAATCATCAATTGAACCTATACACATACTTCAATTGAGTTTAATAGGTCAACCTTCATTTGATTTG
Source organism: Alisma plantago-aquatica (assembly GCA_963693085.1). Taxonomy (NCBI): domain Eukaryota; kingdom Viridiplantae; phylum Streptophyta; class Magnoliopsida; order Alismatales; family Alismataceae; genus Alisma; species Alisma plantago-aquatica. Next base: position 670,676,819 of record OY856409.1, on the reverse strand, counting down.
ACCCTCAATTGACCCTCAATTGACTATGAATTAGGGTTTGATTCAATTGAATTAGGGCTTGGAATCGATGATCCTTCAACACTAATCAATGCAGAACTAGTTGCATTGAAACCATTGAACCATCACTCAAATTGGGTATGACCTGACCCCAAACGGTCTTGAGGTCGTTTGGTTGACCTCCAAACGGTCTTGAGACCGTTTTCCCATCATATCACTCAAAACCAAGCCATCCAAGTAGAGTTTGGATCATTGAAGTGCTCACTGATTCAACAATTTATTGCAGATCAACTTGGTACCTTTAGGCCTTCAAACACCTAACCATACTCAACCCTAGCCCTCCAAACGGTCTTGGGTGCCCACCAAACGGTCTTGAGACCTTTTGGATGAGCTCCAAACGGTCTTGAGACCGTTTGCCCATCCAACCATTGGATTTTAGTGAACAATCATCAAGGATTGATCTATCGAGTTGATCAACAAATCAACATTTAGTTGTAGTATGATTTGGTACCTTTGGACCTTCAATTGGTCAACTATACTTGACCCCAGACCTCCAAACGGTCTTGGGGTGATCCCCAAACGGTCTTGAAACCGTTTGGGTGATCCCCAAACGGTCTTGAAACCGTTTGGGCTAATCAACCCAAAATCTCAACTTAACTCATTGGAATTTCAGCACTGTTTTCAATTAGGGTTTGCCCAATTGATTGGGCTTCAACTCACGAATCCTTTGGAGTTAGCCCCTCATAATTGGAGGGTCATTAGCCTACATAATTAGGAACAAGATTCCCAAACAGTCAACGCTTGTTCAACTCAACCAAACAGTCTTGAAACCATTTCCCCCCAAACGGTTTGCAAACCCTTTGGTCACCAAATGGTTTTGATGAAACCATTTCGTTCCCACCTTTAGAAACCGTTTGCTCCCAAGATTTTTGGTGAGGTGCTAGCTTGTGATGATGTCATCATCACCTTCCTTCGTGCACCCAAGAACAGTAACCGTTTTTGATGGAAATTGCAGCAAAGAATCAAGTATGTATTAGATTGAAGAAATCAATCAACAAGGCATAGAGAATTGATACAATAGCAATGTTTAAGGGTTTAAGTTATAAAACCCGCCTCCAATTGAGCTCCAAAGCTCCAATATCACGCCATTAATGGTGGATGAAGCTCTTGCAACTCCCCATAGGCTCGTTCTCAAGCTTTTGGTTGCAAAAGTTGGCTAGGGTTGAAGAGGAGATCGAAATAAGAAGGAATCCATAATTTATTTTCAATTTCCACCATGAAATCAAGTAGAACGAAGGTCAAGGGCTTACCAACTGGTTGGGTCTCGTCGTCCTGTTTCTCCTAAGCTCCTTGGTCGGTTTTGCAAGCAAGGGAAAGAAGCAAATCTGAAATAGCCTTTCATTTGGCTTGAAAAAGGCACTTTTATAAGGAAATTGGTGAGAGAGAAAATGCATTATTAAAATGCATTAAATTCCACAAATATGGCCGCCTCTTCCCCCTCAAATTACTTAAGGACGAGGCACCTTCCTTTGTCTTTAATTCTCCTTCATTATCCTCAATTTAAAGAAAAGCAAATTAAGCACCTTAGTGTTTATTATATTAATATTCCATATGTGAGTGGAAATTACTTTTCTTTATAATAAGGTGAGTGGGATTTCACCTCCTTAGGATATTTTCGTTTCTTATCTTGACAAAAGAACGTCCATCCTTATTCAAAATCAACCCAAAACATTTTGGTTGAAGGCCATTCAATTATTTTTTATTCATTTTTGCCCTAAATCGAATTAGGGTTTCAATTAGGCATTATTCTTGATTATTTTAATATCAAGATTCTCTCTCCTCCAACTTAATTCAAATGAAGATTCCCTCTCATTTATTTGCTCTAAATGATGCCAAGAAATATTAGGGACCGTGTTGAAGTGGTAATTTGCATATTGAACCCTAGATTTTGGGTAAATTGCACTTTATTCCAAAACTAGGTTTTAATGCACAACATTGTCCAACAAGCTCTATCTTGGTGTCCAGGCTTGTGGAAACCATGCTACTACATCATATTCATTCTTATGATGTCTCACCATCAGAGGAACATCTTATCATATGCAATTTGCAAGTTAACCCCTCAAATTGGGTAATTTGCACTTTAGTCCAAAACAAGCAATCATTGCTTTAACATTATTCAAACAGGAACAAAATTGAAACATAGGTTCCTCTTGAGAACTAATCACTTTTCAAAAGATAATATTAAGCATATAATCATCTTTATTAATCATAACACCTAGGGTTAAAGCATAACCCAGGTCAGGGATGTTACAGATAGATATGGGATTTGTCCCTCCTGAGGGAGTTTGATATCCATGGCCACTTGATGACTAGGATTTAGAAAGGTGTGCATACATGTGTGAATCAGTATGTGATATTGATGTCATACATATCTCTTCCAATCTACTCTCAGATCAAGAAAGTGAATGAACGTTGACATGATGACTGGTCCATGCCTCGAGTTCATTCAGGATATCAGTAACAAAGGAATTATACATTCACTGTTACACCATTCACGAATTGTAGGATTGAAAGTTGTTCTCCAACTTTCTATTTCACTTGGGTAGCACTGATGTGTGACTAGGCACCGCTCATTGCTTGTGAAGTCATAAGTGTTATGGACTTTCACTGCCAACGTGAAAAAGGACCTGCAGGGTCACACACATAGGATTTAACCTAGAAGAGGAGTTTTGTACACAAATTATGTTTAGATTTATTACTAAAGGAGTTTAGTAGTTCAATTAAACACTCAATTAATTGATAGCTCAAAATCATAGTATTCAAGGTGTTGGATCGATTGATTAGAGTATCAGATTGATTGGAACTGCAATTGACTATTTCTGCACAATCTGCACTCACAACCGATCGACTCATGTGATGAACCGATCGGCTGAGCTGGGTGAACCGATCGACTCAGTTTGTGAGTCGATCGGCTCATGCAAAGGATGAAACAACCGGTTCAAATGTTGAACCGATCAGTTCAACTGGCACAACTGAGCGAGTTGGGAAAATAAAATTGGTGAGAAAGTTCTTTTCGTTTCACTTGCCCAATGTGATTGGGAAAAGGATTAGTATTCGATACCGATTGGAAACAAAAGAAGGAAAGTCAATTTGAGTCGGATTAGGACCGTGAACCGATCGGTTCAGGGTACCAACCGATCGGTTAGGTTCCCCAAACGATCAGCTCAGGTCCATCCGATCGGCTCAAGTGCCCAACCGACCGTTTTAAGTGTTGAAACGATCGGTTCAGGTTACGCAGTTGGTTGTTTTTGTGGAAAATTCTCAAACCCTTCTACTCCTACTTTGGTCCCGCATTGCCCAGGATAGAGAACCCTGTCCCATGACCCTCCTATATATATAAGGGTATTGGGGGCTTCTCTGACAACAACTCAGTGCAACCAGTTGCTATGTAAAGTCGTCATTTTCTCTAGTTTTGGTAACCGAGAGAGCCCAAGCAAGTGCTACCTGATAAGGGAGGCACAGTAAGGGAAAGACAAATGCAGAAAGCGACTAGTAGCAGGAGAGTGTGTGGGCGACTAGTATTGTGGGCTCTGATCTCCAAAACTCGAGATAAACACGATTAAATTCAGCGGAAGCGATTCGATTAGCAGCGGAATACAAAAATCATCGGAAATTAAAACTTTTTGAGACACGATCTTGAAACCATAAAACTTCCTTCATTAAAGGAGTTAAACTATTTACATCTCTGTCAAATTACTTCTTGAGTAATTACACACAACAAGATACAAAATATCAAGAGTTAAATCAAAATATCAGACCATAACTCCAAGGACCTGAGAGTACAGAGACGACATAAGACTTTCTAACTATACGACTCAGCAGTCTAAATCTCCACCTGAGATTTACTGCTGCTCCAGGTGCTGCTGCTGCTGATATTGACCACCTGAAGATTGATTTCTTCGTCCTCGGCGACCACCTAAAAAGTTGAAATCTACGGGGTGAGACAATTTTAAATAATTGTCCCAGCGAGAGTTATAACTCTCCGCCAGAAGCTTTATTATAACAATTACTGAACAAAATGAACAATAAAAGCTCTTAAGGTAATCAACAGTAGATGATTATTAAGTAGAACAATAATATTCAAGGAATATGAAGAACATGTATACTAAACAATGTAACTTCAGTCAATGTATCTCGTAGTTCAACCTAAGAAGAAATGCTACGCGGCTGATTATGTTTTACAAACATTATTACGCCCTGTGGAGATGAGGTATACCGCTCATACTCCAACCGATCACTGTTAAGTCGCATCGGTATCATACCTAGGTCATGAAAAGAGCCGGATTCTTATGACCTCATCTTCCTCAGTCAGTATGAGGATTAACATGCAGGACATCTCATGTCTCTGCTACTATAGCTTACCAGGGTATTCTGGTACTTCGCTATTAGAGTCACAGTGGCATTCTGTACTTTCTTTGCCATCGAAAGATTTCTTGTTTATCTCTCATCAATGCGGTATAACAGATTCCCTCGGGAGATTAGTGTTACATCACCCCGGCATAAACATACAATGAAGGATTGATAGATTAAATACATCTACATCAATTCCTACACTAGGATGTTAGGGCATTCACATCCATATTCCCCACATACTCAAAAGTATGTTATCCAGGAGTTCCCTTAGGAAAACCTGTTTCACCATCATTTAACTCCTGACAATGATGGATCTATGATCAGGGCTCTACATGGTATGATTATACTTGATTAGTTAGGTACATTTCAGTATTCTTTTAAACATCATACATGTTTTCAAACATTAATCATTAGCATAGCAGCTATGAATGTAGAATACTAAATGTAACAAGTCTAACTCACATCAATTATCATTTCTCAATCATCTCATCACAAGTCATCTGTGAAGCATGACCTTGATGATATTCATGACTCTCACAGTCCATTTAATCACATAAGATGCTACTAACAAGGCATCAGAATATTTCACTATTCTTAAAGCTAAAACATGCTTTCCATGAATATAGTATCATAATCTCTACCTGGATATGATCATCATCTCATGACAACCTGCATGATTAATTCAACTGATAACAATAAACAATTCATTATAGAAATTATACTTTCAAACTCTTAGAAGAGTCAAGTTCCCCACTTTTCATCAATTAGGGTTTACTATTCACATTGCATGACATCACCCTAGAATTAGGGTTTACTATTCACTTCATGGTGAATTAAACTCATAACTTCATTATATATGAGAAATATCATCATTAAAGCCCTCGGATAAGATTAAGATTCATCAATTATCATAATTAGGGTTTCCATGATCTCACATAGGTGGATCATACCCTAATTATGCACATTCATGTGTATTGAAGGTACTTTACTTGAGTTTCTACCAAAAAGGGTACTTTCTCTCTCCTATGATACTTTCTCTCTCCTATTACTAGTGGATGGTGGTTACACCACTCCAAATTAGGTTGGGTCAAGTCCTTATTGACTAACATAAGCCAAAACATCACTATCATGTGATTAGGGTTTGATTAGAATAAGGTATTACTCAATTAAACCCCTCAGGGGTATTTTGGTAATTTACCCTATTGATCACCATCATTGGTCAATTCATTAGTCACTTAGTCCCTTAATATCCTAAGTTACCATTAGGGTTTATATCAATTCATTATTGAATCAATTGCATCATTAAGTGATTAAGTACAATCACTCTTGAAAACCTTTAATTGGATTAGGGTTTGGTCTTTCAACCTTCAACCCATTTGGTCCTTAAACGATCTTGAACTCGTTTCAGCTCAAACACCTTGTACTCGTTTAACCTCAACCCACCTTGAACTCATTTAACCCCAAACGAGTGTGAGATCACTTGATCTTAAACGGGTTTGAACCCATTTGAGGTCCAAACGAGTAGGAACCCATTTGAACTCAAACGAGTAGGAACTCGTTTGGATCCAAACGAGTATGAACCCATTTGGACTCAAACGAGTATGAACCCGTTTGGGCTCAAACGAGTGTGTACTCATTTGGACTCAAACAAGTGTGTACTCGTTTCGTCTCAAACAAGGGTGAACTCCATTGGGTCCAAACCGCATGAACATGAGAAGTGACTCAAGGTGATTAATATAAAGTAATTTCTTTGTTGAAGCCCTCATCTGGTCAAGCCATGCTAACCACTTATAAATTGGGTCAAATAGGGTGAGACTCAATCAATTGGACTCCAAATTGACCCTCAATTGAAAGCCAATTAGGGTTAAGTCTACTCAATTAGGGTTTCCAATCGGTTAATCACCAATTTTCAATAATATGAAATAAAGTGTAATTGAACCCATCAATTGAACTCCAATTGGGCCCAAACTTGGCCCAAACGGTCTTGAGGTCGTTTGGATGACCTCCAAACGATCTTGAGACCGTTTTCCCAAAGTTTGACCAAAATCTAGGTTAATTTGATTAGGGTTGAACCCTAATTAGGTCTAAAATCAGCACTTTTTATCAATTCTTCAACATCTTATGATTTGACCTTCAATTCATCAAATTCCTTTAACCTTAGACCTCCAAACGATCATGGAGTGTCACTGAACGAGTATTAGGTCGTTTGGGTGAACCCCAAACGAGTTTGAACCCGTTTGGGCCCTTCAACCCATAATTCAATAAGATCTATATTTAATTCAGCAATTTTGACCCGATTAGGGTTAGGGTCTTGAAGTGCCTTCAACTCTCAATTGGTTAGGAATTAGACTATGATTCTTGGTAGAAATGAAATTCAATATGTTATGAACAGGAATCCCAAATGGTCAACGCTTGGTCAACTCCTTCAAACGGGTTGGAACCTGTTTGGCCACAATTCAAGTTATTCAAATTTAAAGATCAGCATTTAATTCAAATTGATTGCCTACTTGATTGGCCTATATCTCACGATTCCCTTGGAGTTAATCCCTCAAATTTGGTAGGTGATTAGCCTACATAATTGTGAACATAAGTACAAATGGTCAACGCTTGGTCAACACCCTCAAGCAGGTTGGAACCCGTTTGGCCAAACCGACCTAGTGAACCCGTTTGGCCTTTAAATGAGTATGAACCCGTTTGGCCTAGGACCCAAGGTCGTTTGATAAAGTGAAAAGTCGTGCATAAGCATAGGAATTAACGTCCTCATCTTCTAGCTCAATAACAGCAGCAGTTCCTCACGGATTTGCTTGCAAGGATGCAAGGGAAGATAGGGAAGAAGAAGAGCTAGCAACTAAATGCATAGGAAGAAAAGTATAACAAAGCTAGGAGAGAAAGTTATAAAACCTGCCTCAAAACGTGGTTCCTAGAGCTTCCAAGCGTCGAGCCTTTAATGGTATCTTGAGCTCCACAGGTTGGTCAAGGTCGATTCTTCAAGAAAAGAGTGGAGATGGCCGGCTAGAACAAGAAATCTTTGTATGAAAACCAAGAATTCAATCTTGTAAAATGATTCCCTCCATGAAACCAAGCTAGAAGGTGGTGTTCTCTTACCTAGAACAGGTTTGTCGTCTCCTTGAGCTCCTGAGCTTTGCTTTGGGCGTTTGAGAAAGATAAGAAGTGATGGAGTGAAAGAAAACCAAGAATTCAATCTTGTAAAACGATTCTGTTATCAAGGATTGACACAGATCCTTCCTCATAGGTTACATCTTAATTCAATTCTACTTCCATAGGTTGTAGAACTGACTCAGTATCAGGGTGACATTTCCTCAGCATAGAAATGTGAAACACAGGATGTATCTTCTGCAACTCTTGAGGTAGTTCTAGTTTATAGGCTACCTTTCCAACCCGTTCAATGATTGGATAGGGCCCTACAAATCTAGGAGCTAACTTCCCTTTCCTTCCAAAACGAAGGACTCCTTTCCAAGGCGAGACCTTGAGGTAAACTGTATCTCCAACCTGGAACTCTAGAGGTCTACGACGTCTATCAGCATACGACTTCTGCCTATCTTGTGCAGTCTTAAGCTGTTGTTGAATTACTTTAATCTTCTCTGTGGTTTGCTGCACAAGATCAGGACCTAACAACTGATGTTCACCAGTTTCATACCAACACAAGGGTGATCTACAACGTCTACCATACAAAGCTTCATAGGGTTCCATATCAATACTATGTTGATAGATATTGTTATAGGCAAACTCTATTAGGCTTAGGTGTAGATCCCAACTTCCGACAAACTAGAGAGCACATGCTCTCAGCAGATCTTCCAAGGTCTGTATAGTCCTTTCAGACTATCCATCAGTCTGTGGATGAAAGGTTGTACTAAACCTTAACTTGGTGCCTAAGGCTCTATGCAACTGCTCCCAAAAACGACTCGTAAACTGGGGACCTCTGTCAGAAACTATAGTGACAGGAACTCCATGCAAACGCACTATCTCTTGGACATACAACTGTGATAACTTTTCAGCAGAATAGGTTGTTTTGACAGGTAAGAAATGAGTTGTCTTTGTCAACCTATAAACTATTACCCAAACGGAATCATGTCCTTTGCTTGTCCTAGGTAGACCAACAACAAAGTCCATGGTCACATGGTCCCACTTCCACTGTGGTATGGGTAAGGGCTGCATTATCCCTGCAGGCTTCTGGTGTTCAGCCTTAACCTACTAACACACTAGACACCTCATTACAAACTCCTCAACATCCTTCTTCATCCTGGGCCACCAATACATATCTTTCAAATTCCGATACATCTTGGTACTCCCTGGATGCATATCATACATTGAAGAATGAGCTTCCTCCAGGACTAACTTTCTCAGGTTATCCACATCCGGTATTATCATCCTTCCATGATAGCATGCCACATTATCATATGAGTCATGAAAACCATCTCGCTTCTCATTACCATACTCTGACCTGATCTGTTGCACTACAACATCCACTTGTTGTGCTTCCTTTATCTGTTCTCTTAGGGTAGGTTTTATATGCATCTTAGCTAACAAACCGGCCAACAATGACACCTTCAACTGCACATTGTCTTGCCTTAAAGAAATAAGCATATCTCTTCTAGAACATACTAAGGAACTTAGTTGTGCTCTATCCATGGTTGATGTTGCTGATTTCCTACTCAAAGCATCTGCAACAACATTGGCCTTCCCTGGATGGTAATCAATTGTACAATCGTAGTCCTTGATTAACTCCATCCAACGACGTTGCCTCATGTTAAGTTCACGCTGAGAGAAGATGTACTTAAGGTTCTTGTGATCAGTGAAAATCTGGAATGTCTCTCCGTAGAGATAATGTCTCCAGATCTTCAAAGCATGAACCACAACAACTAACTCTAGATCGTGTGTCGGATAATTCTCCTCGTGTTTCTTTAGCTGTCGAGAAGCAAAAGAAATTACTTGTTTATCCTACATCAACACACATCCGAGTCCATTCTTGGAGGCATCATAGAAAACTATATATCCTTTGCCTTGCTCAGGTAACACAAGTACTGGTGCACTTGTCAACCTCTCCTTCAGCAACTGGAAAGATTGCTGGCACTTATCGCTCCAGACAAAAGGAACTTCTTTCTGGGTCAACTTAGTCAAGGGTAAGGCTATAGAACTGAAGTTCTTAATGAACCTTCGATAATAGCCAGCTAACCCTAAGAAACTTCGAATCTCCGTCGGTGTTTTCGGTTGTTCCCACTGTAGAACAGATTCTACCTTTTTAGGGTCAACACGAATACCCGAGGTAGATATCACATGGCCAAGGAAAGATACCTCCGGTAACTAGAATTCACACTTGCTAAACTTAGTGTATAGCTTGTGTTCTCTTAGCAAAGTTAGAGCTTGACGAAGGTGTTGTTCGTGCTGCTGAGCATCTCTACTATAGATCAGGATGTCATCTATAAAAACAACAACACACTGATCGAGGAAAGGTCGGAAGATTCTATTCATGAGTTCCATAAATGCAGCCGGTGCATTAGTTAGTCCAAACGACATAACAATGAACTCATAGTGACCATACCTTATCCTGAAGGTAGACTTGGATATGTCACTATCCTTAATACAGAGTTGATGATATCCAGATCTTAAGTCTTTCTTTGAGAAGACGATTGCACCACGCAACTGGTCAAAGAGATCATCAATCCTAGGTAGAGGGTACTTATTCTTTATTGTCACTTTATTTAGTTGTCTATAATCAATGCGTAACCGCATTGATCCATCTTTCTTTTGAACGAAAAGGACCGGAGCACCCCAAGGTGAAGGGCTCGGTCGGATAAAACCCTTCTCAAGCAACTCCTGAAGTTGTTTCTTGAGTTCTGCCATTTCGGCAGGCGCCATCCTATACGGTGTCTGGGCTATGGGTTTTGTATTTGGGACTAAATTGATTTCAAAATCAATTTCCCGAGGTGGTGGCACGCCTGGAAGTTCTTCAGGAAAAACATCTTCAAAATCCCTGACTATAGGAACTTCAGCAGGGTTAGGACTTTCCATGGTAGTATCTACCACATGGGCCAAGAATGCATAACATCCTTGCCTCATCAGCTTATCAGCAACCATAGATGATACAAGACAGGTGGGCAGAATCTCTCTTTCTCCTTGAAAGATCCATGTGTCGCTTTCATCAGCAAACACAGCCTGCTTGGATTCACAATCCAAGACAACCCTATACCTTTCCAAGGTATCCATCCCAAGGATTATATCAAATCCTTGCATCTCAAGTGGTATAAGATCCACTTGAATGTGATGATCAGAAAAGAAGAGGTTACAGGGAGAGCATACCTCCTATAACACAGCAGACCCTCTCAACAGAGTCTCAAGCAACAAACTATCTGCCCTATGACTGACTGTCATATTGCAATTATGAAACATTCTTCAAGTGATGAAGGAGTGCGTACCACCCGGGTCAATCAAAACAGACACAACGCAGGATGTAGACATATTAGAATATAAAAGTTCCATCTGACCTGTCACAACCCATGGATTGACCACTGCATCTGGTGGGTTCATAGCATAGAACCTAGCTGTCGCCTGAGGTTGAGTTGGTGCTGACGATCCAGCCTGAGACGCTTGTCCACGTCCTCTAGCTGCTCCTTGAGACTGCCTTCTCTGTGATCCTTGTTGATTCTGTCTCTGGGACTGTGTCACATTGACAGGCCTAGACCTGCAGTCCTTCATCAAGTGTCCCACCTTCCCACAGTTGTAGCAGTTCCTTTCCAGTTGTGGTTTGGGTGGTCCTGTGACTGACATTGATGTTGAACTGCGAGTCTCTTGTAGTGGTAGGCTTCGTCCCCTACCTCTACTCGGTGTCCACTGAGTCTGAGAACTAGATCTGGCTGGTGGAGGTGTAGGTGCAGAGAATCTAGGCTTCTTAAAGTCCCTAGATGAAGAACCCTGGTACTGCGGATATCTCTTATGGGTTTGTCTCTTCTCGACTACGGATTTTTCTATCCTTCAGACTGACTCAACGAAGGTAGAAAACCTTTCCCGATTCTCTAGGGCAGACACGGGAGTAGTCAAGTTGGCGTTTAAACCCTTCTTGAACCTTCTAATCCTCTCTTCTTCTGTGGCAGCCATATGTGGACAGAAACGCAACAACTCCATGAACTTAGCTTCGTACTCACTAATGTTCATCATGCCTTGTCTCAATCTCTCAAACTGAGAGATCTTCTCATCCAGGAACGTCTTTGGAAAGTATCTGTTGACAAATCCCTGACGAAAATCTTCCCACGAGATATCTACTCCAGGCCTCTTCTTCTCTTCCATGGTCCACCAGTGACCAGCACTTCCTTTGAGAAGATAGACAACATGTCTAACCTTCTCAACTTCTGGGATGTTCAAGATTTTGAAAGCTTTCTCTAACTCAGTTAACCACAGATCTGCATCTGTGGGGTCAGCTGTCCCAAAGTACTCGGTAGCTCTGACACGACGAAGTCACTCGAACGTCTTACCGATACCTTATCCTTCAGGCTGGGCAGGTGCCCTAGGTGTAGGCATGGGCATCCTGTCGGTGATGTGTGTCATGGCAGTCATAAACTGCCCGAACATAGTTTGAACAGCTGGGTTTTCCATATCAGCTGGGTCAAACTAAGGTGGCTCACTGGGTGGTTCAGGTACAGGTTGCTCTATCTCTAGGTTCCTTGCACCTTCTTGGGGTGCAGCGACGCTACTTTCCGCCACGTACTCCTCATGTGGTTCAGACATCCTTAACAATCTTCTTCTCTTGAGGAGCAGAAGACTCTATTAGATACGAAGGAACACTAAGATTAGACTCGACACCCTAAGTCCTATGTCTCTGTAGACTCAGCGAACCAAGAGCTCTGATACCACTTAATTGTGGGCTCTGATCTCCAAAACCTGAAATAAACACGATTAAATTCAGCGGAAGCGATTCGATTAGCAGCGGAATACAAAAATCATCAGAAATTAAAACTTTTTGAGACAAGATCTTGAAACCATAAAACTTCCTTCATTAAAAGAGTTAAACTGTTTACATCTCTGTCAAATTACTTCTTGAGTAATTACACACAGCAAGATACAAAATCTTAAGAGTTAAATCAAAATCTCAGACCATAACTCCAAGGACGTGAGAGTACAAAGATGACATAAGACTTTCAAACTATACGACTCAGCAGTCTGAATCTCCACCTGAGATTTACTATTGCTCCAGGTGCTGCTGCTGCTGATATTGACCACCTGAAGGCTGATTTCATCATCCTCGGCGACCACCTAAAAAGTTGAAATCTACGGGGTGAGACAATTTTAAATAATTGTCCCAGCGAGAGTTATAACTCTCTGCCAGAAGCTTTATTATAACAATTACTGAACAAAATGAACAATAAAAGCTCTTAAGGTAATCAACAGAAGATGATTATTAAGTAGAACAATAATATTCAAGGAATATGAAGAACATGTATACTAAACAATGTAACTTCAGTCAATGTATCTCGTAGTTCAACCTAAGCAGAAATGCTACGTGGCTGATTATGTTTTACAAACATTATTACGCCCTGCGGAGATGAGGTATACCGCTCATACTCCAACCGATCACTGTTAAGTCACATCGGAATCATACCTAGGTCATCAAAAGAGCCGGATTCTTATGACCTCATCTTCCTCAGTCAGTATGAGGATCAACATGCAGGACATCTCATGTCTCTGCTACTATAGCTTACCAGGGTATTCTGGTACTTCGCTATTAGAGTCACAGTGGCATTATGTACTCTCTTTGCCATCGAAAGATTTCTTGTTTATCTCTCATCGATGCGGTATAACAGATTCCCTAGGGAGATTAGTGTTACATCACCCCGGCATAAACATACAGTGAAGGATTGATAGATTAAATACATCTACATCAATTTCTACACTAGGATGTTAGGGCATTCACATCCATATTCCCCACATACTCAAAAGTATGTGATCCATGAGTTCCCTTAGGAAAACCTGTTTCACCATCATTTAACTCCTGACAATGATGGATCTATGATCAGGTCTCTACATGGTATGATTATACTTGATTAGTTAGGTACATTTCAGTATTCTTTTAAACATCATACATGTTTTCAAACATTAATCATTAGCATAGCAGCTATGAATGTAGAATACTAAATGTAACAAGTCTAACTCACATCAATTATCATTTCTCAATCATCTCATCACAAGTCATCTGTGAAGCATGACCTTGATGATATTCATGACTCTCACAGTCCATTTAATCACATAAGATGCTACTAACAAGGCATCAGAATATTTCACTATTCTTAAAGCTAAAACATGCTTTCCATGAATATAGTATCATAATCCCTACCTAGATATGCTCATCATCTCATGACAACCTGCATGATTAATTCAACTGATAACAATAAACAATTCATTATAGAAATTATACTTTCAAACTCTTAGAAGAGTCAAGTTCCCCAATTTTCATCAATTAGGGTTTACTATTCACATTGCATGACATCACCCTAGAATTAGGGTTTACTATTCACTTCATGGTGAATTAAACTCATAACTTCATTATATATGAGAAATATCATCATTAAAGCCCTCAGATAAGATTAAGATTCATCAATTATCATAATTAGGGTTTCCATGATCTCACATAGGTGGATCATACCCTAATTATGCACATTCATGTGTATTGAAGGTACTTTACTTGAGTTTCTACCAAAAAGGGTACTTTCTCTCTCCTATGATACTTTCTCTCTCCTCTTACTGGTGGATGGTGGTTACACCACTCCAAATTAGGTTGGGTCAAGTCCTTATTGACTAACATAAGCCAAAACATCACTATCATGTGATTAGGGTTTGATTAGAATAAGGTATTACTCAATTAAACCCCTCAGGGGTATTTTGGTAATTTATCCTATTGATCACCATCATGGGTCAATTCATTAGTCACTTAGTCCCTTAATATCCTAAGTTACCTTTAGGTTTTATATCAATTCATTATTGAATCAATTGCATCATTAAGTGATTAAGTACAATCACTCTTGAAAACCTTTAATTGGATTAGGGTTTGGTCTTTCAACCTTCGACCCATTTGGTCCTTAAACGATCTTGAACTCGTTTAAGCTCAAACACCTTGTACTCATTTAACCTCAACCCACCTTGAACTAGTTTAACCCCAAACGAGTGTGAGATCACTTGATCTTAAACGGGTTTGAACTCATTTGAGGTCCAAACGAGTAGGAACCCATTTGAACTCAAACGAGTAGGAACTCGTTTGGATCCAAATGAGTATGAACCCGTTTGGACTCAAACGAGTATGAACCTGTTTGGGCTCAAACGAGTGTGTACTCGTTTGGACTCAAATGAGTGTGTACTCATTTGGTCTCAAACAAGGGTGAACTCCATTGGGTTCAAACCGCATGAACATGAGAAGTGACTCAAGGTGATTAATATAAAGTAATTTCTTTGTTGAAGCCCTCATCTGGTCAAGCCATGCTAACCACTTATAAATTGGGTCAAATAGGGTGAGCCTCAATCAATTGGACTCCAAATTGACCCTCAATTGAAAGCCAATTAGGGTTAAGTCTACTAAATTAGGGTTTCCAATCGGTTAATCACCAATTTTCAATAATATGAAATAAAGTGTAATTGAACCCATCAATTGAACTCCAATTGGGCCCAAACTTGGCCCAAACGGTCTTGAGGTCGTTTGGATGACCTCCAAACGATCTTGAGACCGTTTTCCCAAAGTTTTACCAAAATCTAGGTTAATTTGATTAGGGTTGAACCCTAATTAGGTCTAAAATCAGCACTTTTTATCAATTCTTCAACATCTTATGATTTGACCTTCAATTCATCAAATTACTGTAACCCTAGACCTCCAAACGATCATGGAGTGTCACTAAACGAGTATGAGGTGGTTTGGGTGAACCACAAATGAGTTTGAACCCGTTTGGGCCCTTCAACCCATAATTCAATAAGATCTATATTTAATTCAGCAATTTTGACCCGATTAGGGTTAGGGTCTTGAAGTGCCTTCAACTCTCAATTGGTTAGGAATTAGACTATTATTCTTGGTAGACTATTATTCACAGGAATCCCAAATGGTCAACGCTTGGTCAACTCCTTCAAACGGGTTGGAACCCGTTTGGCCACAATTCAAGTTATTCAAATTTAAAGATCAGCATTTAATTCAAATTGATTGCCTACTTGATTGGCCTATATCTCACGATTCCCTTGGAGTTAATCCCTCAAATTTGGTAGGTGATTAGCCTACATAATTGTGAACAGAAATCCCAAACGGTCAACGCTTGGGCAACACCCTCAAACAGGTTGGAACCCGTTTGGCCAAACCGACCTAGTGAACCCGTTTGGCCTTTAAACGAGTATGAATCCGTTTGGCCTAGGACCCAAGGTCGTTTGATAAAGTGAAAACTCGTGGATAAGCATAGGAATTAACGTCCTCATCTTCTAGCTCAAGAACAGCAGCAGTTCCTCTCGGATTTGCTTGCAAGGATGCAAGGGAAGATAGGGAAGAAGAAGAGCTAGCAACTAAATGCATAGGAAGAAAAGTATAACAAAGCTAGGAGAGAAAGTTATAAAACCCGCCTCAAAACGTGGTTCCTAGAGCTTCCAAGCTTCCAAGCTTCGAGCCTTTAATGGTAGCTTGAGCTCCACAGGTTGGTAAAGGTCTATTCTTCAAGAAAAGAGTGGAGATGGCCGACCAGAACAAGAAATCTTTGTAAGAAAACCAAGAATTCAATCTTGTAAAACGATTCCCTCCATGAAACCAAGCTAGAAGGTGGTGTTCTCTTACCTAGAACAGGTTGGTCGTCCCCTTGATCTCCTTAGATTTGCTTGGGGCGTTTGAGAAAGATAATAAGTGAGGGAGTGAATGAAAACGTTTACTTGACTTGGGAAAGAAAGGTGCTTATATAATTTAGGCTAATTTTTCACCATAAGGACCTCTAGAACATGGGATTATCATCTAAGTCCCTCCTTGTTTCTAAGGCACGTCCAAGCCATCTAATCTTAAGCAAATATCATTAAAGCTCAAGCTCTAAGGGTAGAAAACCATCATGCAAACTAAGGTACATATATAAAGGTCTCTTTACTCATACTAGGTGATTTATTCACAAAAATATTTCTTTTAATACAATTATTCAAATGAATTGCCCCCTTTCATCATTATTATTCTAAATGATGTCAAAAGCTATAAAAGATATTTTAGAAGATGGAATTTACAAGTTGCACCCCAAGTTTTGGGTAAATTGCATTTTACCCCAAAACCAGGGTTTCAAGCACAGGGATTGCTTCCACAGCTGCACCTTAGTGCTCAAGCTTGGGAAATCCCTCAAACTTTATCATAATAATTCTCATGATGTCTCAACATCATAGGAACATCTCAATATGTGAAATTTGCAAGTTAAACCCCTTACCTGGGTAATTTACACATAGGTCCCTCTATTACAAAACTATACTACAATCATTGTTTAAAAGGGATAGAAATGAAAATGTATGTTCCTTAGGAACTTAATTACATGTCAGGAGATAGTCATAAGGATTTAATTACATATTTAGGCAAAACATCTAGGGTTAGTTCATAACCCAGGTCAGGGATGTTACAAGTATGCCCGCAGAAGGGTTTGACTCCTTCCAATTCCTTGTGGGACAAAGAGATTGGAGTTCCAGGTGGTCCGTGTGGACTACTTCAGAGGCGGGAGGTTTCTGCCGCTCAGGAGGACAACTGTCAATCCCGACAGTCCCGGTGAGAGGAGGAGTCGTGAGTCCCGATGCAACCAGGAGCTGCACAGACACCGATCAAGACCGAAGGCGAAGACTGCACTAGCTGCGAGGCATTGTCGCCGAGCAAGCCTCAGGACAAGGTATGATTCCACAAACCTCTGTTTCCTATTGTATAGACGTTGACGCATTTCCTCGGTTTGGGTTCGGGGGAGGACAATTTTTTTTGTTTCCACTGCCTTCTCTGCCTCCCCTAAAACCCAACACTAATTTTCTCTGTAGAAGTACACATTGAATCCATCAAGACCATGACTTTCATTTGGTCCAATATACCAGACATCATCCTTCATCTCAATAAGGTCAGGTATTTTATAGAGAGCTTCATTGTCCTCATGAGTAACATGATCAATCCATTTGCAATCATGAATAGGAATATCAGTAGTATTTTGGTTGTATAGGTTCTCAAAGAAATGAAGAGTCTCATTAGCAATGTCATTTTCCTCATTTAAGAAATTACCTACAACATCATAAAGTTTAGTAATAGTGTTAATAACATTTCTCCTTTTGACCGTGGCATGGTATAGTTTGGTGTTTTTATCTCCACTAGCAATCCAATACAAATGGCTACGTTTCCAAAAATATTGTTATTCAGCTTTGGAAAGAATCTCTAATCTTTCAAAGGTAGTCTTCTCAGCCAATATGAGATTAGACTCAGGTTTCCTTCTGAGAACCTTGGATATATCATCCATCTCCATATGTTCTCTAGAAATGAGATTCTTCAAGTTGAAAAATTCCTTCGACCATTTCGTTAGTTCCCCTTTGACGAGCATAAGTTTTTTTGCAAAACTAAACAATGGATTACCTTGAACTTGTTTTATCCATGCTTGGTTAATAAGATGTACACAACCAGGTCATTCGATCTAGAAGTTTAAGAAATGGAATGGTCTTTCTTTCTTAGCCAATTCTCTTAGGTTAACATTGATGATAGAGTGATCAGAGAAGGTGCATATTTTTAGTTTCATTTTAGTGCCAGGAAACCAGGTTAACCAGTCATCATTTACTAATGCATGATCTAATTTACAAGCAATATGCTTAGCAACACCTTGCTTGTTATACTTGGTGTAAATCTCATTTCCTACTAATGGGAGTTCAGTGGGATTATAGTTATCAATAGCTGTGTTGAAAGTACTGAGAATGTGAGCATGCACTTCTCATCCTCCAACTTTTTTTTCACACTTTCTAATATTATTGAAATCACCAATCACTAACCAGGGGTCAGTGATATTAGTTCTAATGGTTTCAAGATCTTCCCACAAAGCAAGGCATTCTTGAGCAAGGTTCCTATCATAGTTGGTAGTAAGAATAAGAAGAAGACCTCCTTTATTACATCACAACATGGTGATCTATTGATCATCCATGTGTTGAATGTTGATATCCCAGGACATGGGATTCCAACCAATACAGATGTGATCATTAGGTTTGACATCATGATTGGTAAACCAGCTCTAACCTTTAGGTAGTACCTTATCAAAAGAGTTCTTTAGGTAGTTCTTGATTTTGGTCTCTGCTAAAATAGCAATGGAGACATGTGATTCAATAACAATTTTCCTGACCTCCCTTTTCTTACTTGATTTACCTTAACCATGTACGGTGGTCATGATAATGGCCATTAATGACCTCTTCTAGAAGAGTGGGTTCTATGTGACCCGTCCACTCTAGCACTTTGATCAGTCTTCTTCTTTGAGCTTGATGTATTACATTATTCACCTTCCTCCTTCTCCAAATTACCATCATTAGCATTCCTGGGAGCATTCCAAGGAGGTTACTGGGAGGTTTCACAAGGATCATTGGATGCACACAAAAGTTATATATATCGTAAGTAAGAGGATACCCCACATTTTTTGACAAGACCACTGGAGCCAACCTGATCAAATCAAGTTCAGTAGGGCATCTCATGTTGTAAAGAATGAAATCAAACCCACATACTGACTCAAAACATTGTATTGGTGGTTCTGATGTCGACACTCGATCAAAGGAACACTCTTGTAGAAAAAACCTTAAATTGGTTTCAAGGGAGGACGTAAACAAATTGGGTTTTTCTTATATAGCAAACCCTAATGTGTGAAGAAATCTCATGATGAACCAAGAGACATGTGAGAAAATGTGAAGGAAAATCATGTACCAAAGACCCGTGAAATGTGAAGGAGGTTAAAGAAGACACGACATCTGTCCGATTAGGATACACAACCTAGATCTGGCATGAACATCGGCCTAACATGGAAGCTAAATCATTGTTTGAGTACAAAGTTATAATGATCCAGACCTTAAGGGAAACTAAAAATCCAAAATGTATATTTAATATTTAAATTGGTCTTTTAGTTATTATCATTCCTAATTAGTTTGAGGTATCTAGGAGCATCCAATTATAATGAAATTTACCTAGGTCAAGTAAGGTATGTAGATTTTGAATATATAATTACTTTGTACCTTTGAATTTATCAAATATTATATTTTTCCTATCAAGATTGAATTAATTGAGTCTTAGCATCTTCGATATGTTTTTAAAAGAGTTTTCTTATTATTATGCACAGAATTCAACATTTTACTTATTTAACCTATTTATTCCATTAATTCAATATATATTTAAGTAATGGAATATTATTCATGTTTTTGGACATGGAAATTCACATTGTTGTTCATATACATGCATTAAACACATTGTGCCACTTACTAAACATGTTTTATCTATTATTTGCATATTATTTAGCTAAGGATGAATATGTGACATATTTCATGAACTTACTCACATGTTAGAAGATTCACATGATATTATGTCAATATGCTACTTAATATGTTATATATAGGTCACCGTTGAGTTATTCATATTATATGCCTTAACAATGTACATTAAGGTACAACCTTATCCTTATTTTGTCAAATCTAAAGAACCAAATGTTCGAAACTCCTAATTATGGAAATAGGATTTTTAGAGTGAAAACACAAGGTTTGTGTATATTAGATCTACCCTTATCTCACACCCATAATACTAATAGAAAACATTTGGTTACAGTCCAAATACAAAGTTCATCCTATTCCATATGCACAGATGGTTTACCTATACATTATCTTATAGATCAATTTTTTCATTAAATTATCCCTAATCAGTGACTCCAAACAACAAATACACTTTATTTGTGTGATTTTTAATATTTCATGAACCCTAGGGATAGTGTTTTTCTCAACTCCTAAATTTTTTCTCAAACCACTTCAAGATCATGTTTTGATAATTATAACATACTTCTTGTATTCCTTACATTTACATTGCATGTATCATGATCCTTAGCCAATCCCTTAAGAAATATAAGGGTATAGGTACCTTCATAGTGACCTACTCTTAACCACAAGGGTCTTATGTACTTATGAAGTGCCTTTCACATTGACCGTTTGGGCCTTACATACTCATGGTGGTGGCCAATATCCTGATCTGATGAGGATTATTTACATGAAGGTGTCTTTCTCTCATAACCACACCCCTTATGTACTTATAGCTAGATTACCTCCTCACCTCTCAAGTCTTATGTACCTTTAATCTTCCCTACTTAACCCTTAGGTTGACTTATAGCTCTACCCTACCTAAGGTTCATTGGGATATGACAAATTGATTTTACTTCTCATATTAGTTACATCTTGTCCCAGGATGAAAGTCTCTATTGTCATTACATTTCAACATCCCGTGACTCATCTTGGTCAAGGAGACTTTATAACTGATATGTATTTCATATAATTCATTTTAACATCTAATTTTACCATTATACATTTTGCTTGATATTCATCTAACCAAAGTTTCATGTTTATGCACCCAATTTATTAAGCCAAACACACACCCTTTTTCTGGACATGGTGGTGGTAGTGCTTATACAATTTAGATGCACAATTATCACATTTCTTCAATATACTTCACTTGGCATAAATTTTTTACTAAGGCTCTCACATTTAATATAGGTTGTAACTACTTTTATATCATTATGAACAACTTTTATGTCTAGGTAGGGTGAAGTGATTTCATGCCTTAAACCCACACCATCCCATCATATCCCATTATTCTAAATTTTGGTCATTTTATGATGTCCAAGGTTATCTCATATCGCACAATGAAGTTGGTAAACTCACCCTTTAAGGAAAGGTCCAACCCTAGGGTGCCTTCTTAGCTTTTAGGAGGAGGTTAGGATCTCTAGGCACAACCTAACCCCATGGTTTAGGGTTATGCCTCCCCCATAGACCAATTCTCATTCTTGAGTTGACCCACTCCAAGTCGGTAACCTTCCCTAAATGTGATTTGAGGTCCTAATGTTTATTCTCATGCAACCATTGATTACCTACGTTTCATATATATTCAAAACCATTCACATGAATAGTTCATGCATCACTCTACATACTAACATGCATGGAAAACTAGGGTATCTAATTGTGGTAACCTGATCGAGATACCCAACATATTTGTATTTTCTCTTTCCTTTACGCATACTGAAGGTTTATTTAAGTATGCTTATTATTCCACCCAAACTACTCCAATTACCTAGGATTAGGGTGTAGGGTTTGGGTTAGGAACTAAAACATGTGTTTTAGGGTTTTATAATTTGCTTGACCCTCTAAGATTTTTGTACCTATGAGTTATTCCGCTCAAGTCCTTTATGGACATCTAAGGTTTTCCCACCCATATATAGGTCTTTCTAAGGTTTACCCTCATTATAGGGACATCAACTACATGTCACATTTTAACTCACATTTTCTCTAATCAATATTATTTTTTAAATGGAAGAGGGTTCCTTAATCCTACTTCTTCTCAAAATGCTAAATTGAGACAAGGAGGGAAGTTCATTTTAGGGTTTAATTTAGAAAAAAGGTGACAAATGGATAAAATTTGAGTTGAGAAGACATAGGGAAACATTTGCATAAGGTAAACCATAGGTTCCAGTCAGGAAGGTTTTACATTAGCTAAAGGAGTCCTTGTACACCAGCTTAATAGTTTGGAGGAAAATATTTCCTTCCTCAAAATTTATGATTCTTTCTAGACGCCATTACTCTTAGGTTGTGCCTAATAATTCTACTTATAATTTTATAAGTTATTTAAAATGATCAATTATTCAATTTTATTTTTTAAATCTAGGATAAGATACCAATGAAATTACCACCACTTTTGAATATCCCTCAATTATAGTGGACCTTAAAGTCAAGAGTCATTCCCTAAAATTTTTAGGATCCATATTAAAAAATTATAAATAATGAAGATTTTTTCCATTAACAGAACAGAGTTTGGATACAAGATGCATGATGTGTTGGTAAGCATGCCTAGAGAGTCAATCATATGATGATTGTGAGGGCATAGCATGTAAATGATTTGATTAATAATAAAGGTAGTCTTGCAATTTATTGTGTATATTCAGTTATGATATGATGAATAACATAATAAATGCCTAGAGAATGATATTACTCAATGATGTATGTATTCAGGTTGAGGACTTGAACAATGAGATCATATGGATGTGAAGATTATATACATTTTCCTTATGTACCTGATCGGTTGTTATTGTGGAAGGTAGATAAACAACAATAACACATAAGATCAGATTGTGAGTTTGTTGATAATAGAGTCTCATTAGTCATGATATGGAAATATCAAACAAAGCACATAGATACATGTTAGAGAACAGTGTATTAGACAGACCCACTATGAGACTGGCACATGGAAGACATCATCATGTAAGTCATAGTCAGCTCTCACAGTGATGGTGGTGGTTGTGGTTCTTAGACCTAAAATCAATGCACTCATCACATATCATTGGGTACACTTTGACATCATCAAATGCTATCCTAAATCCTGGGTTGTTATAACTATGATGATTGGGTGACTTTGGCACATGGGGAATGACTATGAGTGATTGATATAGGATTTGTCCCTCCTATAGGAGTATGATATCCAAAGACTTCTTGAATAGTGAGATTGAGAAAAGTATGGCCATACACATGTGAGTCAATATGTGATATTGAGCTTACATATATCTCATGTAGTCTGATCTGGTTCAAGAAACAAGATCAAATAATAATGAGGATGATTTCTCCATGCCTCTAGTTTAATTTGGATATAGTGATAAAGGAAACATACAAACACTATAACACAATACACAGAGTTTAGGTTGAATTTTATCCCCAACTTTTTGCTCACTTGGGTATTAATAATGTACGACTAGGCACTGATCATTTCTTATGATGTCATAAGCTAGTTATCAACATTCACTACCAACATGATATGGGACCTATAGCGTCACACACATAGGAACTCATCTAGAAGAGGAGTTTTGATTTTGAATGATGACTGAATCATGCACTAAAGTGTTTAGGTACTCAATGCATGTAACAATTTTGGATATTTTGCAACCTATATGCTCTAAAACGATCCTCTTGTAAACCAAGACAGTCATCTCACAAGTAGGATGGTCGTTTTGCTAAGAGAAACTATCATTTCGAATTTTCTAATTTTGCTCATATGTCAGCAATTTAATTCCAATTAGTACTCAACATGAGGTCAACACCAATCCTTTGTGCAAATCAAATTTCACCCCTAAAATGGCAATTTGGTGCATACGAGATAGGCGTCTAGCACCATGTGAGATGGTTGTTTCACACAAGTGAGAGGGAGACTGGGATATGTTTCACCCCTAAAGCTATCTTCAAAGTCTCCCCAATTCATGATGTCCCTAGTGAAAGATATCGATGTTTGAATTTTGGTTAACTAATTAATAATTGATGTATATGATGGACATAGTGTATAACCCTTTAGTCTACATTTTTGATATGTGCCTTGTCACGCCTTGGTGAAATAGGTGGGTGACTTGGTTGTTATCCTTAGTAGGTAGTGCAATCATACACAATCATTAGGTTGCAGATTAGTGGTGTGGAGGGGTTGTGGCCCTTAGATGGAAGCCAGTTGATCACTTCCTTCTTACAAACTGCTCGTAGGTCATGAGTGGGGAAATGAGAAACATTTAGTTGAATATGAGAGTGTCCATGTCCTACCTAGGATGCCACAACCATCAAGGAAATAAGTCAAGAAGGGATACAAAGTGGGAAGTTGGCCTCACCTTCTCAAGCATCCATCCTGGCCCTCAATGTGTGTGTGGCTTTTTTTGCCGCATAAATAGAGAATAAGCTTCACCCCATATGTAGTTGCTTCTTCTCCACAACAAGGTGAAGCCCCTTCTAGGACTTCCATGGTAGACAATGATGGAACGACAGTGCTTGAGTAGAGGCAAGCAATGCAGCAGTGGAGTCAAGTGGCAAGTAGGAAGGGAGAAGCGACCATTGCTCATAGAGCACAATAGCTCGATAGTGGCCATGTCAGAAGAGTGTCTCAGGGTGACAACAGTGTTGCCCTATAATAGTTGAGGAGTGCGATTAGTTTTGTAGAAGAATGGGTGAAAACACGACGAGTAGAACCTAATATTAGTTGATCTCACACCAAAGAGGAGGTAGCATGCATGTCTAGCATCAGACCCAGCCCCAACAACAGGCTACGGTGGATCTGCCTCAACCTAGAGGGCTCCCATGTGACAACAATGAGTTATTGGAGATAGGGAGGAGCTATGAGGAGCCAGAAGGTACATAGATCAGGTAGTGTCACTCGTTAGAGACGAAGCCAGCGGCGACAACTTCACAAACCTCACGTAGGTGTCACACACATCGCGATACACACAAGGAGAGAGAGGGTGATCGACAAACCACAACGAGTCATAGGTCTTAGGGCCGGCTCAGTAGAACCCAGATCAGACTGGTCAGCTCGAAGATGAACTAGGCGGGTCCTTTAGAAGGATCTGTGAGCCTCCATGGGAATGTGGAAGCCTCCGATTGGTCTAAAATGGTAAATTCCCATAAATTCACCTGATCTTGCATAATTCATAATAGATAGACCCATTGTCAAAAAAATACAAACAAGGTACCATTATTCTCAAAAAAATGAGTAGAACAAGGAAGAACCATCATATCAATGATTCAATACTTAAATATTAGGGTTATCATGTATGATGTAAAATGGTATTTTTATATCTAATAAATAATAAATGAAGACCTAAAATTATGAGAATGCATCACTATCTCTTAAATATGATTTCTGATCGATAGGATGTCAAATATGATGATATTTCAACATGAAATCATGTAAGTTTCTTTATATGACTAATTAGGGATACTAACCTTAATTAATTTATAATAATTACAAATATGCTCAATAACTCTAAAATTACAGAGTAAGCCCATATCAGTAATTGGAAGATAATATATAATTTAGAGATCATGATTTTCCACATAATTCATGCTATATGATGAAGATTTCTCTTAATGTGATATAAACCCTAATATGATTAATGAAAATGATCTTGGGTTAATACATGCACATAATGATATTGAAACTAATGGTCATATATTTGATCCCAATCTAGAAATACAACATTGATAACATCAATCCTAGATTACAAGATGACAAGACAAGTAATGATGGGAATACATTAATGAACTAAGTAAAACCTTAATGAATCAACTAGGGTTAAGGTAATGATGGTATTTAATGTTAGTACATGATCATGCCTTAATCAGGGTTTGACCTAGAGTGGAATTTTAAATGAGAGATATTGATGATTAGATTATCTCTTGATCAATGTAATCCATTACCTCTTACTTGGATTATTATACAATATGCTTGTATTATGTGTGTACAAATACTTGGCATATGGTATTGGATGAAATGATTGATCTTGTATAATAACTTTCTTGATTTTCCATACTTATATGACTGAAAACACATGAAATATAAGAAATATGATCCATTATATGATATCACTAAATCTCTTTGGTAGAATGGCACATTTATGAAAGTACTAAATATCTTTGGTAGAATAGTACATGTGAGAACTACATGTCTTTGGTAGAATAGTGCATTGATGAAAGTACTAAATCTCATTGGCATAATAGTACATGTGAGAACTAAATCTCTTTAATAGAATCTTGCATGTTGTTGATGGACTTTACATATAATGGAAATTGTGCTTAAAATATGTGTTCTATTTTGTTAATAAACATCTTTGTTCAAGTATATGCCTTTTCTTATATTTCTTTTAATATTTCCAAGTGTTTGTTTTATCTTAATGTTGAGCGTATTATTGAGAGGTATATAAAAGACACGTAGGTGTACTCAGTATAAAATTCTTGAATATTGTGATGATGTGTACCCCATGTAATCTTTTGTTTAGGTTGTGGACATGTGCTTTTGAAGACTTGGATATCTATCAGTTGTGTAGCGAGCTAGTGTATAGGTGGACATGTTGTCTTACGATCATGTTGTTTAGTTGTAGTACATGTATATGTAAAAGTTTATTGTTCAATATGTAATATCAAATGTTTTAACAATTCATGTTATAATTATATGTTGAATGGTGAACATATGTTGTATGGTTTCATTATTGTTCATGTGCATGTGCTACTATTGTTTCGTTCTGACTTCCTCTGATTTTCTTCATATTAGCCTATTCTTGGGTGTTTAAATTGAGATTCTCATTGAGGTGAGGTTTCAATTTGGACATCACACATTAGATTAAGTTTTAGAAAATATGAGAACGTCATAAGTGGTATCAGAGCATGAGCAACAGCAAATCCAAACATTTTCTCATTATACAACTCAAAACTAAATAAAACTTTTAACTTTAAAAACCTTTAGGGTTAGATTAGTTGTCTAATAAAGACTTGATCTGAACTAGACTCTAGCTTAGCACCTAGATGTTTGAGAACTAGGTCTAGACTAGTTCTTGTCATATAGAAAGTCCTAAGATGTCATTATTTCTAATAATGTGGCGGTATGGGACGTTGCATTAAAGTGCATTAAGAGAAGAGAAACCCTAGACATATGGTTCTCGTTGTCTAGTGTAGATGCACTAGTCTACAACATTTTTTCACCCTTTTCACTAGTTTTCATGGCACTGCACTTTCTGCTATGTGTGGGACACTCATTCTATGGATTTGGTTTTTGATTCCTATCGGATTGAGACTCAATAGTTTTCTCTAACGCTTGTTTTACTGGAGAAAAACTATATTATATTTTATTATATATGTTCGTATTACAAAAATGTGTCCCCACACATGTATGAGTAGGAGGTGGTCATGCAACCTAAGAGAAAGTGAATGACATGAGTCTAGAAGAGAGAGTAGTTCTAGATTAGATGTCTAGAGCCTTATTGGAATATGGAATAGATAAAATAGATGGAATATGTTTAGAAGATAAGATCTAAGCCTTATATAGATGATATAATATGGTTTATGATGATTAATGTTGTCGTTAAGGATAAAGCTTCTGTTTTGAGGTTTTGAGATAAGTTTTGATGATTCAAGCATGTGTTCTTTTCTAAGTTAAGATAGACTAAGTTAAGACAAATATGTGAATCATAAAGAGCCTTGATCTCATTTACAAAGGAGGTCCTCTATTGTTGGGACCAACTATAGGGTTAAATCCAACAAGGATGAGACACATAGGGAGAAGGTCAGAGAACCTAAACTCCATAATATGAGAATTATGAGACATATGTGATATGAAATGTTCTAAACTAGACTACTCCTGAGTGAATGAGTTGAGTTACTTAATGCATTATACCCATAGATATCTTGAACCCTAAATGTCCTTTGAAGGACCAAACCCTAAAGTTAGAGCAAGGTTTGTTATTTATTCATATGTGAATAAAGGAATATGAAAACCTACCATCTGGGTGAGGGAGAGAGAGTCCTAATACCCT
Organism: Alisma plantago-aquatica; assembly: GCA_963693085.1. NCBI lineage: Eukaryota > Viridiplantae > Streptophyta > Magnoliopsida > Alismatales > Alismataceae > Alisma > Alisma plantago-aquatica. Next base: position 670,648,851 of record OY856409.1, on the reverse strand, counting down.
AGAGGAGGTAAAATTGTGCTAGTTTTTATGAAAGCCTCATGCTCAGGTTGGTGGATCCTTGTAGGACTATAGTGGTGTATATAAGAGAAAGAGAGTCAAGTTATAGTGTTTCATGGGTAGAGACCTGTAAAGAGAATGTCATACCATGTGATTATTTGTGCTTATGTGCCTAGAGCTAGTAAAGCAATTAACTAGTACTAGTGAGGTAATCTGAGAACCCTAGACCAAGAGAGGGAAGATAAAATATATACATATGAGATACTCATAGATATGAGTTGTCTCAGAGAGATTGAGCATGGAACTACCCTCATGATAGGGGTCAGGAGAACCTCAGTTGGACTAGAAAATGTTTTGATATATTTTTGATTAGCCACTCATATAAGTTTGTTTATCACAACCATGCTATAAATATATATGTTCGTGATCTAATCTCGAGATGTAATGTACAAGGACATGATAAGATTAGAAAACCCTAGTCATGTTTCAACATAGATCTTTATTAGTTGGCTAGCCATATGTGTGAAATATGATAATATGAATAGTTGGCTAATCTCATGATGGAAATTTAGTGGTGGTTAATAACTCACTATGTATATATGGTTAACCATATACTTGAATAACGATGATATTTTTATGTTTGAAGAATCAAGAGATAAAATAACTAATAAAGTTTGCAACCCAATATGAAAGTGAAATTTAGACCATATTAATGATAAATATCAAATGTGGTGTTAATGTTAGTGCTTAATAAATATGTTGAATATAGTTTCAGAAGTGGCACGACATAATGATGATGGCACCTTGTTATGATCTATATGGATTTGAGTTCATTATAGGCCCTTCCTAAAATGATGACATAATGTTACAACATGAGGGTTGGGTAAAATAAGATGTAAATCCAAAAATGTGAAAAATGTCATGCATAAGTTAATGTTAAAATCATAATGCTCAGGTGAAATGAGTATGACAATCCTAATGTGAAATATGTTATGGCACAACCTAAGTATCTGAACCATGGTAAATAGTGAGGGGTGGTTCACCCTAGATGCTTTAATAACCTCCTAAAAATGGTTAAAATATAGTTATGGAGATCTTTATTATATAATGTTGCACCTAGATTGGTGCCCTAAATATGAAGAATATCTTTAGTTTCTTTTAAAGAAATATAAGTCTTAATTTTGAGGAAAAAAATTCCTTTTTAGATGTATATGACGTCAAAGACTGGAGTTTGAGTTAATTTTGTGGACAAATTTTGTTTTAAGGTGTGTAGGATGTGATAAAGTGAACTTTTATAACCTTTTGAATGCTTGATGACATGTGTGAATTCATGTCTTTAATTTATTTGGGAAGTCCCAAGTTTTTTGTCAAAGTTTGTACATCAAATGATATTGACATCATGTTTATACCCCCAAGTAGGCCACTTTTATATTAAATAGTTGATCAGTAAAATAGTTGTAACTTGGAACCAATTGATTGTAGAGTGTATCATGAATTACAATAAAGCTATGTTCAATGTCTCCCTAATTCATGATATCCCTAGTGAAAGATATGGATGTTTGAATGTTGGTTGACTAATTAATAATTGATGTATATGATGGACAAAGTGGATAACCCTTTATACTAAGTTGTCAGTATCTTCCTTATGATGACTGGGTGAAATAGGCGGGTGACATGATTGTTATCTTTAGTAGGTAGTGCAGTCATACACAATCATCAAGTTGCAGATTAGTGGCGTGGAGGTGTCGTGGCCCTTGGTTGTGGTTTTTCATTCTTGTTGTTAATTAGTGTGAGTATCTAGCCTCTATCTCCTTTCGAAATGTAAATTAATGGTCTTCTTCCTATTTACCCTCAAATGTAACTCAAGGTTTTCCCCATATACAATGTAATAAGAAATAGGGTAGTTTTAATTTATGTTTCGACGTGAGATGACGATTTGCACAAAGGCAAACAAGTGGATCGTGAGATGACCCGATCAACTAGAAGACCGAGAAGGCCAAACAATGGGAGGATGAACCAATTGACCAGTGGCCCAATCAGTCAGCTGGAGGTGTCCAGGTGTTTCTTGAACCTTAGAACTAGATGACTGCTTCAGAAGAACCCAACCAAGTGACAAGGAGGCGATTCGACCAGTTCAAGAGTTGAACCGATCAACCCTGATTGGTTTGAGCACATATCTTCACCAGCAACATGTTGCATGTGATGTGGACCAAAGGTGGTAGTAATTCCTTATGGCTCCAAGGAATTACATTGGTATGGCCAAAATCATCACTTGTGTGTTTTATTTAATTCATGTTCTCATTTTTGGTTATAGAATGTATATGATACATACAATATATATGGAGATTGGATATAGTATATGCATTTATACAAACTCCCTCAAATATAATATCATGTCTTAGATGCTTTCCACAAGTGGCATACATGAAAAGCTTGATCTACCAAGCATGGGCTCCCCAAGGGAGATGCACTGTTTATCATGTAGTAGCGTGATAGTAGTAATGTGGGCCCACCAAGCAGTGTAAGGCCCCTGGCCTGGGTTTTGAGATAACCCTAGTTGCTTTGTCTTTATTATGTTCTTAGGACCATTCTCTTTTTATTTGAGATGATCTTATATCTTGTAGAGAGCTTTAATTTCATGTTTTAGCTTGTTTGAATGATGTTTGTGCTTTGTGTGCTAGCTTTGGTTCAAATTGCAAGTTACCCAAAATAGGGGTTTTGTGAGCAATTTGTCACCATAAGAGTGTGTCTTACATCTCTTGTATCATCTGTAAGAGAGAGGAAGAAGTGGGTGCCTTGTTTGGGCCTTGGTTGAGTAGTGAGATCACTAGAGACGATCAGGGTTTCTAGGGCTTTGTGAGTGTCAAATTGGATGGCCATTATTGGAGGGTAGGGGCACTTGTCTCGACTCTAGTACATGTTTTGGTTGTTTTATGACTGAAACACCTTCTCTATATGTTTTGGTTTCAACCATGATGGTTTTCATTGGCTTAGGTCGTGATGGTTGGTATTTTTGTGAAGTTGATCGACCTTACATGAATAGTGACCTTTTATTTTGACCTTTCTTAAATCTTGGTCTTAGTAGAAACCTAGGTAGAAACCTAGGGTCTCTTTTGGTTGTGTTAAAATCGAAACACTTTCCTAGGTGTGATGTTGTGTTGTGTGCTTTTCACATCAACTTCTTATACGACTCCACACACAAACTCAGTTCATTTTGTTTTCATTTATCCTCTATTCATATTATTCATGCCACCATTTTGTTATTTTCCTTATCGCCTGATGTGTTTTGTAGATATGCTTAAAAAGGATCAAATTGGAGATAGCCCAACTCAACTCCGACATCATTGGGTCTTCTCCACACTTTTTAGACATTCAAATTTTTATTTCGACTGAAACAACATCGCACACGACGTGTCTGAATTAAGACATGGCTAGCGCGGTCCTAGTTAGCCATGAATCCAACCGAAAGGGAAAAAGACATGTCATATCTCCCTATGGAACACGTCGTGTGTGATCCTAGAAAGTGTCGAGAAGAGGAAAACATATCATGTTTAACACAGACACAGTGTGTATCTGGGGTTTCAAAATTGACTAGATCAACTATTAGAGACCGAAACACGACATGTTCAAAGGAAGACACGTCGTGTCTCTGTCAGTTTTAGAAAATTTGAAAAATGACGTCTCTTGTTTTTAAAGACAAAACCAACTTATGAAGTGGTTATCACTGGTCATAACTTCAAAGTCTTTCATCCAAGAATAGGTCTAGAGCAAAGGAGGAGAATTTTGGGTGGAAGAAGGTGGTTTCTTACCAAAGAACCTCAATTCTTCTTCTCTTCTTCTCCATTTTCTTCTCTGAAGGTGCAATAGAGCTTCTTCTCTCCACAAAGCTTCTTAGGAGGGAAGTTTGTCTGGTTTGGAGCAGCTATAGGAGTGGAATTTCGTCCCCAAGTTGGACTTCTACTCTTCTTGGGTTACACTTTTGGTTCTCTTAGCTTTTCCTTCTCTAAACCATGTTAAACTCTGAAAATTTTACATATTTTATGTTGTACATCATTATGGATGATTAGGATCTTTTTCTTGGACATGGGAGAGTAACTCCCATGTCATGGTAAGTATGGAACATGATAATTTCATACTAAATACTAAGTTTCTTATTTTTCTACCTTGTGAGTTTAAGTTTCTTACTTCTTGCATGTCTGGATGGCCACTATGTATGCATGTTTTATGCTTTCTTGCTTGATCTCAGAAGATATGTAGGAGAGTAAGGAGGTACTCTCTTGGCAACTCCTCTTTTACCACAAGGGGGGAGATATGGAGTTGAGGAGTAGGTTTGTGATCCAGAATGAAATGCATACATGAGAGTGTTGTATGGAATTAGGATCATTGTATTTTCACTAGGAGGTGAAGTATAACATACAACTATCCTTTAAATCAAGTGCTTAGTATGTTTAAATTTTGTGCTCCATTCTTCATGCTATGATGTGCTAGTGAAACCCTAAGTCCAAGATTGTTTCATTTCTGAAATCAAACCCCTATTAGTAATCCTTTTACTATTTAGTTTAATTCTGAAAATTTAGTTTAAACAACCAAATCATTCTTAAAAAAGATGTAGATTGTTGAAACTTAGCACTTTTGCATTTATTTAGTTACCAAGCTCCTTGTGTTTGATCTCGACTACAACTACTCATGTATACTTGTAGGAATTGGCTAGTTGAGTAAAAGATCATTTATATGATTGAAACTCGTTAGTGTAACAAATAATAAGTTTTTGGCATCATTTTCGGGGAGCTACTGTGACATCCCCAGATTTTGATTTCTCCAAACCCTATTGGGAATGAGATGTCAGAATCTGAAAACATCATCCAATCATATCAGAAAGTGATGCGGAAGCATAATATGCATACATGAACATACAACCATAACGTACTCAACATTCAACATGTATATTTATACAATATGAATTATGACAAAATGATTTACAGTTACATATTGAATGAAAATTCTACAAGTCTAAACATGTATGCTAACAGGATCTTAGACAATAGGTACAACCTAGACAACTTCTCACTTCCTTTCTTTTATCCCACGCTAGCTCTGAACCTAAAACATACGTGAAACAACGAATCAACACACAAGGTGTTGTGTACGTGGGTAGAAAGATACATACTAATATGTTTGCATAATTGAAATAACTTGAGAAAGAAAGAGTAAAAGAAAACATTATTTAAGGAGATAATCAGGTAAACATTCCTTTTATTGCTATCATTTTGATGCGGTTGTACTACACCTATTGCACTTGACTTACATCTAGTGTGGGCAACAGAATATCATCATACATCTTACATGGGCCAAGGAATCATACATCCATGTTAGGCAACATACATCCACACCAGGCTATGTGCTCTAGTAGCTACAACCGATCATGATCATTTATGTTCTATTAGATTTGGTGATGTATAACTCATACTAGTTCAACCAAGCAATCATATCCAAATACGAGCATTCAAGATATTGCATATCATAGGCAACCAGAAAACTAGTCTTATACTTAATAAATCCCACGTACCTGAGTTCAGAGGTTCATTGATATCTTTGATCATCTAGACAATCTGGTCATCACTTGATTAATAATAAATATTCATAATTAATACAAGGTTCACCATTATTAATGGTATTTAGGTCCAGAATTAGGGTTTGGCCAAATCTAGGTTCCATCTAATCTTAGGATAGTATCTCATATTTTTCTACTGATCATGCGGTCATTTTAGAGGTCTAGTCCAAATTCCACAATTTTCTGATGCTTAATCTATTTTCTAGAACTAATATGAGGTTATGGCATGAAATTAGGTTTTAATGAGAAATGACCAAGTATTTAGGTATATCACTCGGATCAGAGTTCAAAATTGGACTTAAATCATCCTTAGGGTCCTTGGATAATTTTATGAGAATTACTATCAACTGGATATTATTTATTTCATTTAATGAATCATAAAAGGAGCATTATACTCTAAATTAAATATCATCATCAATTATGTCCTAAAAGTATGATCTAGAGATTTCATAAGAAAGAGGGCATTTTTATGAATCCAGGGGTATTTTGGGGGGATTTATTAGCCAAGGAATCCATTTTCTATTTCATTTCTAAGATCTATACATTAATTAAGATATTTACCTTTTCGCAAAAAATACTAGCCGTCGGATCCCTGTATCGGGACCCAGATACACACCACGTAGCCCTGAACAACATCACTCGATCTACTGGCCCAGGTGGGCTGGTCGGTTCAGAAGCGAGTCAAGGGTCCTTGACTGGTCGTCCCTCTCGTCTACCCCGTTCGCGACTCCAGGCGACAGTCATCGTGGCACCGTCGAAGCCATGAGCTCCGACAAGCAAGATCTATTGTGACACTGTGGTAGCCATGACTTCTGGCAAGGATGATTTTCTATGACGCCATGGTAGCCACGACCTCCGGTGAGGAAGATCTGTTGTGACGCCGTGGTAGTCATGAGCTCTAATCATCTTGTGTGAGCGTCGTTGTGCAGAGGCTTGAATCTAGGCGCAAGCTAGCAGCACCATCCTTGCAGGCAGATTGGTGTCTCAACCTCACCGTCATTCCAGGTAAGCCGTTGTCACCATGGCTCCTCGGACAGAGTTGAGGGTCCCAATCCGGCTAGGTGGTCGTCTCCCCCGAGTGGGAGGTGTTCCGTTTCCTCTGCCAAACAGAGCTCTTCTCATCTGCAGCTTTAGCGAGATCATAGTGGCTCTTCGGGAACCCCACGTCCACGGAAGGAATGTATATGAATGCATGCACCTCCCAACATCATGGTCCGCCTTGGTCTGACCTCTTTGAGGCCTCCCCAATCTGATGGCAGCCAATTTGACACCGCTAGGACTACTTCGATCCCCTTCTGCTCTAGCGACTGCAGCGGCACCAATGCTTCTATATGCCTCTATGAGGGCTCTTCTGCTATAGGAATTCAGAAATAGCTATCTCCTCAACCATCCGTGTTCCAATAGTGTTGGGTTTGTTGGAGAGCTCCTAGATGTTCAGATCTGAAGAGATAAAAGGGAATGTGTGGAAGGACTTTGTTTGACGTGGTGGTTTGGGTTGGTAGCTATAGATTTGTTTCCCATTCCTCTCGTAGCATAACTAGTCAGCGTGACATATAGTTGTTAAGGGCATCAAATAAAAAAAATGAATCAACCATATCGGCTACGGCTTATGCAAGCTCGCATCAACTTTCAAATAGGATGAAAATTGTGACATATGTTCCTCCTCACATATTATCTCTTAGTAACAAGTTTGAAATCATAATTCTAACATGTGGTCATGAAACTAAATTCCTCAAATAACCTCAAAAATAAGTGTTTAAACATGAAATACTAGTCACTAATCATCAAACAAGATCAACTTCCATTATTTGACCACATTACGTCTTGAGGTACAACATTTAATCATTTTACTCCAACCATGACTTTAAATGTTATATTAGCCATCAAAATCCTAAAATAGGGGTTATCACATCTATGGTTAATCTAATTAGAATAAAAAGTTCTAACTAGTATTTGAGACTAGGTCACCACTTCTATTTTTGAATTTTCATTTACCTTTTAGTTTTGTTCTCAATATCTCTTGCTTCTTTTCAGGTTCTATGCGTCGCTCACAGAGGGTTCTTCAACCATATGTGCTTCTAGATCCTTAAATTATGCACACTCTTTCAAGTTTAAGAAGAGCAAGAAGAGTAGAGAAACCACTACTAAATGGTGTTCCACCATCACCATCATCATATTCTTCACTCTTTGAAGAAGCCAGTCAAAAAGATTCAACCATGGAGGACGATCGTCCTTTAAATGACTTCACCATGCAGGCTACCACAAACATTTGTGGAGCCATTGATCTACCCACGATGGAAGCAAACAATTTCTCTATGGCTCCTTCGATGATGTAGATGATCCAACAAAACAATTTTGGAGGTACCATTAATGAAGATCCAAATCTTCATGTAGTTGAATTCTTGGAGTATATGAACACTTTCAAAATCGATGGTGTATCTACCGACAGAATAAGGCTACTACTTTTCCCTTTCACCTTGAGAGATAGAGCCAAGGTGTGGCTTTTATCTCATCCTAAGAAATCCATTAAAAGCTGGGATAAAATTTTAAATGCTTTCCTTGCAATGTATTTTTCGCCAAGCAAAATAACCTAGCTAAGGAACCATCTCACAAACTTTTCTCAATCAGATGGAGATAAGTTTGTATGACACATGGGAGTGGTTTAAGGACTTGCAATGCCTTTGCCCTCATGATGGATTGATGAATTGGTTGCTAATTCAATCATTTTACAATGGACTGTTCTACAATACCCTTATGACATTGGATGCCGCAGCTAATATAACTTTAATGAATAAGTGTTATAGGGAGGCTTATGATATCATTGAAGATATAGCACTCAACCATTGCCAATGGGGGTCACATAGAAAAGCACAATCATCTTCTACACCTGGTTATTCAACCGAGAAGCAAGGAGGAAAGCACAACATTGATGCAGTTGATTTGATTGCAACCAAGCTTGATGTCCTTACACAAAAGTTTGAGAACATGACTACCATGCAGATCCAAGCAGTTGAGGTAATTTGTGAAGCTTTTAGATTTTTCGGACATATTTCTTCTACTTGTTTTGCTCTAAATATGAATCAAGACAACAAAGAGCAAGTGAATGCCGTTGGGATACAGGGAAATAAGAAATACAATCCCTATTCCAACAACTACAATTTGGGATGGAGAGATCATCCTAATTTCTCTTACCGAAACACAAGCAAAGCTCAAAACTTTCAACAAGGACAACATCAACTGCAATAGCAACAACACTTCAACTGACAAAACAATGGGAATCTATTGGTTTTCAACAACAATAGGGGTTACCAACAACAACAACCCCAAAGTTCTTCCTTGGAGGTCATGATGGAGAAATTTATTTCCACTCAAGCGCAGCAAAATGAAGAATTCAGGGCCACAACAAGAATTTGAAGGATGCAATTTCCCAACTCTTCATAAAAGTGGATGGCATTTCCACTCATAAAAGGATGTTGGAGAATCAAATTGCCCAACAGGCCTTGGCGTAGTAAAAGAACACTCAACCTGGTTCTCTTCCAAGCCAACTGGAAGTGAATCCAAGACAATGGGAGAATGCTATCACTTTGAGGAGTGGAGCTGAAATCCAAAGACCTTCTCCACCCAAGGAGAAGAGTGTTGAGGTTACTAAAGAAGATAAGTTTAACACTCCTATTGGTGACAAAGGAAAAGGTACAACTAAAGTACCACCTTCTTTCAAAGTAAAGACACCATTTCCACAAAGACTTGCAAACAAGAAGGAGGATTCAAAGTTTAGGAAATTCATGGACATCCTAAACAAAATCCATGTCAACCATTCGCTGGCCAAGGATATAGCTGAGATGCCATCATAAGCCAAGTTTCTGAAAGACATCCTCTCCTAGAGGAGAAAGGTGGACTAGGTGGAAACCGTCATGCTTTCTGAGAGAATAAGTTCAATCATTCAAAATAGACTTCCTGAGAAGCTAGACGACTTGGGATCTTTCACTCTACCATGTAAGATTAGCAACACCACGTTTGATATGGGTCTTTTAGACCTTAGAGCTAGCATTAGTCTCATCCTATCTACCTTGTGCAAGAGATGAATCTTGGAGATTTGAAACCAATAAATATGGCCATTGAACTAGACGATCATTCCGTCAAATACCCCAAAGGTATTGTGGAGGATGTGTCAGTGTAAATTGGTAAACTCTAAATTCCTTGTGATTATGTTGTGTTAGATATGGTAGAAGCTCCTTTTAATCCCATTCTCTTTGGGAGACCGCTCTTGAGAACTGCTAGATGCCTTATTGATGTCTGAGAAGGAAAACTTACACTCTGAGTTGTTGAAGAATCCATGGAGTTTTCTGTATATGATGCCATGAAGGCACCTTCATGAGTAGAAGAACTTTTTTTATAGACTCTATTGATTCTGTTGTAAAGGAGGGTCATGATGTTGCTAATTTTATACTTAACTACTATGATGATGATGAGGGCATGAATAATGAATCAAAAATTATGGAGTATTTTCTATTATTCAATCAAATGCTATTAATGAGGACACTCCACTTGTTGATGAAAAAGTCAAGGAAAATATAGTTGGGAGAAAGATAGAACTCAAATCCCTTCCACCAAGACTAAGGTATGCATTTCTTGATTCCTATTTTGCTTCTCTTGTCATAATCAATTATGAGTTAACTAATGAACACGAACATAAATTGCTTGTTGAATTGTGATTGTATAAGGATGTCATTGGTTACTCTATTGATGATTTAAAGGGCATCCATCCTTCCATTTGCATGTATAGAATAAACATGGAAGATGATGCTAAACCAACTATTGAACCACCTAGATGTTTAAATCAAAACATGCTTGAAGTGGTTAAAAAGGAAAATTTTAAATTGGTTGATGATGGTATCATTTACCCTATAAGTGACAGCCGTTGGGTTAGTGCCATTCATGTAGTACCTAAGAAGGGGGTGCAACTATCATTAAGGGACATAATGATGAGTTAATACAAACACGTGTAGTCATAGGCTGGAACATGTGCATTGACTATTAGAGCTAGAATAAAGCAACTCACAAAGATCATTTTTCTTTTCCATTTATTGATTTGATGCTTGAACGACTTGCAAAACATTCTTACTTTTGCTATTTGGACGGGTATTTTGGGTTGTTCTAGATTCCTATCTACCCTCCCAACCAAGAGAAAACCACTTTTACATGCACCTGTGGAACCTATGCTTATCGTCGAATGCCTTTCGGTCTTTATAACGCCCTAGCGATGTTTCAACGATGCATGATGGTTATTTTCTCTGATTTTATTGAAAATATAATTGAAATATTCATCAATGATTTTAGCTTTTATGGAGATTCCTTTGATCAATTCTTATGCAATTTGTCACTAGTCTTAGCATGTTGCAAAAAGGTTAACCTAGTACTAAATTGGGATAAGTGCCATTTCATGGCACAATACGGTGTAGTACTAGGTCATATTGCATCTAAAATGGGTATTGAAGTTGACAGAGCTAAGGTGGAGGCTATTGAGAAGATGTCTATTCCTTCTTTAGTTAAAGACATTTGCAGTTTCCTTGGACATGTAGGTTTCTATAGGAGATTCATCAAAGACTTCTTGAGAATTAGAAAACCATTATGTTCTATGCTCATAAAAGATGTTGAATTAATATTCAATGATGACTACCATACAACTTTCAACAAGCTAAAAGAAGATCTTGTTTCAGCCCCAATCATCCAACCACTGGATTGGAGTGGTCCTTTCAAATTAATGTGTGATGCGAGTGACTATGCAGTGGAGGCAATTCTTGGATAGAGGAAAGATATGAAGCTTCATGCCATATACTATGCAAGAAGACATTAGATGAGGCACAAATCAATTATACTACCACCGAGAAGGAGATGCTTGCTATAGTATACACTTTTGACAAATTCAGATAGTACTTGGTAGGATTCAAGGTAATTGTGTATACAGATCATGTTGACATAAAGTATTTGCTCAATAAGAAGGACGCCAAACCTCGTCTCATCCACTAGATATTTATTCTACAAGAGTTTGATCTTGAAATTTGGGATAAGAAGGGGATAGAGAACAATGTTGTTGATCATCTATATAGGTTGACTACAGATGTTGGAGATTTATTGCCTATTGAATACCAATTTCCTATTGAGAAACTTTATGCTTTATCGTCTACACAACCACCAAGGTTTGCAGACATTGCAAATATTCTTCCTACATGACAGCTTCCTCCTAACTTGACATATCAACAAAAGAAAAAGTTTTTCCATGATGTAAAGTTCTACTATTGTTTTGATCCCTTATTGTTCAAACACGGGAGTGATGGACTCATCCGGAGGTGTGTTGCTGAAGAGGAAATTGCCACAATCATTTTTGAATGTCATGTCTCTCCTATAAGAGGTCACTTTAAAGGAGAGAAGATAGCAGCAAAGATTCTCCAGGCCGGCCAAGTTTTGGCCAACCTTGTTCAAAGATGTCAACCATTTCATCAAAGCTTGTGATAAATGCTAAATGACAAGAGGAATATCTAGATGTGATGATATGCCTCTTAAGTCTATCTTATAGATTGAGGTATTTGAGGTGTGGGGAGTTGATTATATGGGACCCTTCACATCCTGTTATGACTATCAATATATCCAAGTTGCTTGCGATTACGTCTCTAAATTGGTTGAGGCCATTCCAACCCAAGCACCAGACACAAAATCTGTGATCAAACTATTCTAGAAAATCATTTTCCCTTAGTCTGGAGTTCATAGAGATGTAATTTCTAATGGAGGCACACACTTTGTTGAGAAGCAATTGAATAATCTTCTATCTAAGTATGGAATCACTCATAAAGTCTCTATACCCTACCATCCTCAAACTTTCGAGTAGGTGGAAGTCTCCAACCAACAGCTAAAGAGCATTCTAGAAAAGATTGTGTCTAGCTCAAGGAAAGATTGAGCCTTGAAGATAGATGATGCATTTTGGGCATATCAGATAGATTACAAAAGTATCATAGGCACAACTCCATTCAAGCTAATATACGGTAAATCTTATCACCTTCTACCGGAGCTAGGACACCATTCTTTATGGGATATCAAGTTCCTAAACTTTGACTTGACGAAGGCTAATGAGAAATGTATGTTGCAGCTGAAAGAGCTAGAAGAACTCTGGCTAGATGCATATGAGAATGAAAATATCTACAAGGAAACAACAAAGGTTTGGCATGACAAAATAATCCACATGAAGGATTTCAAGGAAGTATATAAAGTGTTGTTGTTTAACTCTAGACTCAAGCTATTCCCAGGATAACTAAAATCCAAGTGGTTGGGTCCTTTTCTTGTAATGAAGATATTTCCATATAAAGTTGTTGAACTACAAGGCAGAGATGGAGCTTTCAATGTCTATGGGCAACGTTGCAAGTTATACACTTTTGGAGATGAAGTTGACAAGAAAGCCTCTTGCTCCATTCAAGATGCTTGATGAGAAGAATGAAGAGTCCCACTTCAGACTCTCAATGGAGGACCTTCTAGGAGTTGAACCCACATTAGGATAGGTTTCTTTTTAGTTATTTGAGTCAAGAAAACTTTTTAATTTCATAAATAAGCTTGTCATGAATGAATTTAATAACTTAGACAATATCTATCACTATTGTTATGATGACAAGAAGCTATTTTCTGCAAAAACTACAGAATACACGATGTGTCTTTATTTGAAACAGTGTGTCACTACTGCCAAAAATATAGTAGCTGAGCCATATCTCTAGGTACTCGACGTGTCAAAAAAAGACAGTTGTCTCACTGCCCAGTAGATTTAAGGTATTACTTGATCTGGAAAAGAACATGTTGTGTCCTCATTTAGATATGGCTTGTACTTCAGCAGTAACGGGATGCATAAGTTATCTGGAAAATAACACTATGTGTCTTTATTTGAACACATAGTGTAGTTATCAATGAAAAGGGCACAATTTGAATCTATGGATTGGGACATGCCCTGTATTTATTGGAACACGACGTGTCTTGTAACGCACAAAGGAATTTATACCAAAAGACACACCCTGTCTTACACAATACACGATGTGTATTTTGCTAAAGATATGGGTTTTTAACCTAGCAAACAAGCCGCCTGTCTCACTCACATCCATTCAAGCCTTGTGAGATCTACCTAACTGTTGTGTGCCCTAGTGCACTTGCCCCCTTGCTCCCTAGCCTCCGTGTGCCCTAACACACCTTGTAGCATTGTCGTCGTGTCATTGGGCATGTCTTCTTCAAGCTTGAGCCAACCTCCATCCTCCATTGCTTACACCATGTTCTTCTCCATGATCAAGTGCAAGGATGCCCAGCTCTATCCACTTTGTTGACCCTTCTTCAACTACAGCTATGACCTAGCAACTCTCCATTCTCTCGCCACACCAAGCAAGGTGCTCACACCACCGAGCAAGTGAGCCAAGCCTGAATCCTCACCATTGAGAAGAAGATCCACCCGATCTCCTCCACAAGCAAGATCCAAAACCTAAGAGCGCCACCTCCATCTTCATCTTTAGACTGTAGAATTTCTCCAAATACATGCCATGTCTACCAAACAACATGTCATGTTCTTCACTGATTTAGTCAGAGTTTCTACATCTGCACACTCCATATCTCCTTCTAAACACACTGTGTCTCAGCCTGTCAGCAACAATGGCCCCTTTTAAGCAAACCTCTAATTGCAAGCATGCTTCTAGCTGCTCCTCAGCACCAACATACATCTCCACAACCCAATTCTGGGTCACTCCTAAGGAAGACCCGACATATTGATTTCTTATTGCAAGGAGGGTGCTTCCTATACATTTTTCTTACAAGCAAACTCTCACCACCCTTAGCTTCAAGGATGAGCTCTTCATGCACCTGCAAGATTTGGGGCTAAGCTACATTTGTTTCACGATATCAAATACTTACCCCCATTTAGTTTATGAGTTTTTGACGATGCTTACTATAGATAAAGACCCATATAAGAAGAGGGAACCCTACGACATTATCCGTTTCTGCCTTTTGGGTCATTGTTTTAAGCTTACCTTCAGGAGCTTCTGTGAGATTTTGGATTGCCACTATGACAGGGCAATTAGTTATCCGCCTGATTTTCACAGTGATGAATTCTGGTTTGAGATATCAGATGAGGTACGCCATGAAGCAAAGCAAGCTAGGGTGTCTGCTATTTACAACGCTATTTTTTGATACATGCACTGCCTTCTTAGTACCTGAGTGTTTGCTAAGAAAGAAACTCAAGGGGTTGTTGGAAAGCATGATCTTTTCTTTTTGTGGGGAATGATGTATGATTATCAAATCAATGCTGCTTATTGTATCCTTATGCATTTCCTAGACATTAAGAAAGTGAAGAAGAGGGACGTTGACGACATAATATTTGGTGGTTTGATCACCTTAATAGCACAGAAGTTGGATGTTGATCTGACAGGTCTCGAGGCTGCACCAGGTAGAAACTAGTAGATGTTTAATATATTTTTTTGGCAGGATTGATCTTAAGGGTTGCCAACAGTGCATCAAATTTTGATAATTCTTTGATGATGATCAATACATTGACATTCCAAATCCTGAGCATATCACATTGGAGAAAAAAGATAACTGCAAAGTCGTGCTGAACACTACAGAAGAAGTTGATACAAATAGAGTTTTTGATGATTCTAAGACAACCCCTACTGCTTCACCACATCCTTCCACCAACACACAGACAGATTATACTTGGGTGATGCTTGATGTCAGGCATAGCAACATTTTGATCACATTGACGGCCACCTGGATGAGTTGGGTATGTAGTACACTGCAATGCATGACATGGTCCACCGCATGGATTCCTGGCACATTTCACAGGTCCACTACTCCATTCTGCAGTCATATCAGCCACTACCAACTCAGTAACCTGAGTATGTACCACAACCCATGCCAATGGATGTCCCTGATGATGATGAGTTTGTCAGCCAGTTCTTTCCACCAGAACATGGGGGCGCTAGCCCCTCTTTTTATTTCATCCATGATAGGTACTCGATTGTTTCCTCCATAAGTTTGATTGATGTAGTGAGGACACTATAGATTTCAAGCATGGGGAGCGCAATAGGCCAGTAATGTAGTTTTTTCTTTCATTTACTTTTATTAGCCATGTCAGTCTTTATTTCATCTTGTTTCATGTTCTTTATTTGTTTTCATGGCAAGTTTAATATGAAATGAGGTTGTTGTCATGATGTGAACTCTTTTACCTTGTACTCCCTTATGTTGTGTAAAAATTGCTTTTATCCTTTTCTCCCTTAACCCAATAAAAGATGGCTTTTAGCCCAAATATCATGCTATCCTAGTGTGAGTCCGATCCAACAATGATGGTTAGGTGGTATGAAATCAAAAGAGGGTAAAAAAATAATAACATCCCAATTGGCACTCCACATGTGCATAAGCCTAAATTAGCAACCGAATGCTAGAATCCCAGAAATCCATTGTCATATCTTTTTGAGAAGAGAGAACAACTGAGATGGTTAAAGTTATCTAAGATTTCATCATTTGTATCCATAATAGCTAAAATTTTTGTGTTGTACATCCACTAGTTATTTGGCTTGATTATCCAAATTCTGCTTAGTGTTGTTTAGTTGATTGATTCACTTAGTTTGTGACACCCATGTTGAACTAAAAACTTTCTCTCTTGGATGTTTTGATTGAGGTGATGGCTATGAATATAAACCTAATGTGCATGGTTGTTTGAGTTTATTGCACATTTTCATTTCATTCAATCCATGCATGACACTGAATATTCCTTCATTTGTGTGGTTGTTCTCTTTTTGCTTGAGGATAAGCAATGGTTGATGCTTAGGGGGATTTGTTGTGTGCTTTCCACATCAACTTCTTATATGATTTCACACACAAATTTAGTTCATTTTGTTTTCATTTAGACACTATTCATATTATTCTTGCCACCTTTTTATTATTTTTCTTATCGCCTGATGTGTATTGCATATATGTTTAAAAAGATCAAATTGGAGATACCCAACTAAACTCCGACATCATTGGGGCCTCTCCATGCTTTGTAGACATTCAACATTTTATTTCTACTGAAAAAACATCACACACGGTGTGTCTGAATTAAGACACGACCTGCATGATCACAGTTAGCCATGCATCTAGTCAAAAGGGAAAAAGACACATCGTATCTCCTTTTGGAACATGTCTTGTGCGATCCCAAAAAGTGTCGAGAAGAGGAAAACATGTCACATTAACCATAGACATGATGTGTATTTGGGGTGTCAAAATCAACTACATTAGCTATCAGATATCAGAACACGACACGTCCAAAGGAAGACACATCGTGTCTCTGTCAGTTTCAACAAATTTGAAAAACAATGTCTCTCATTTTTAAAGACAAAACCAACTTATGGAGTGGTTGTCACTGGTCATAACTCAAAAGTCTTTTGTCTAAGAATAGGTCTACAACAAAGGAGGGTGATTTTGGGTGGAAGACGGTGGTTTCCTGCCAATGAACCTCCATTCTTCTTCTCTTCTTCTCCGTTTTCTTCTCTAAAGGTGCAGTTGAGCATCTTCTCTCCACCAAGCTTCTCAGAAGGAAAGATTGTCCACTTTGAAGTAGATGTAGGAGTGGAATTTCATCCCTAAGCTAGAATTCTATTCTTATTGGGTTACACTTTTGGTTCTCTTAGATTTTCCTTCTCTAACCCATATTAAACTCTAAAAAATTTGCATCTTTCCTACTATACATGGACGAGTAAGATCTTTTTTTTGGACATGGGAGAGTAACTCCCATGTCCTGGTATGTATGGAACATGATAATTTCTTACTAAATACTAAGTTTCTTGTTTTTTTACCTTATGAGTACCAATTTCTTGCTTCTTGCATGTATGGCTGGCCACTATGTATGCATGTTTTATGCTTTCTTGCTTATCTGAGAAGATAGATAGGAGAGTAAGGAGGTACTCTCTTACCAACTCCTCTTTTACCAAAAGAGTGTAAGATATGGAGTTGAGGAGTAGGTTTGTGATCCAAAATGAAATACATACACAAGAGTGTTGTATGGAGTTAGGATCATTGTATTTGCACCGGGAGGTGAAGTATAACATACAACTCTCCTTTAAATCAAGTGCTTAGTATGTTTAAATTTTGTGCTCCATTCTTCAACCTATGATGTGCTAGTGAAATCCTAAGTCCAATATTGTTTCATTTATAAAATCAAACCCCTTTTTCGCAATCCTTTTACTATTTAGTTTAATTCATCAACCAAATCATTCTTGAAAAAGATCTAGATTTTTGAAACTTAGCACTTTTGCATTTATTTAGTTACCAAGATCATTATGTTCGATCTCGACTACAACTACTCTCTTATACTTGCAAGAATTGTCTAGTTGAGTAAAATATCATTTATATGATTGAAACTCATTAGTGTAATAAACAACATGTTGTCATGACCGTGATGGTTTGTGAACATGTGTTTTAACCTAGAGGCTTGTCCTTTTGTGTTTTGATCTCCTTAAAGGTGATGAACATGTTTTGACCCGACCTTGATGTTTAGATCTTGTTTCAACCTCTAGGAGGTGTTGCAAATTGAACCACATATTAAGGACCTTAGTAGGCACCATCACTTGCATGCAAAATTTAAGTGGTTGCATGTTGGTTTCTTGGGTGGACAAGTTTCTGTTTGGTGCTTTTAGGTGCTGACACCTCATCTCCACCCTACCTCCCTCCTCCTTTGGTATATAACCCTTTCTTCTTCTTACAAGTGAACCTTTTGGTCGTTCTTCTTCCTCCCTCTCTTTTGATTGTCCTTAGATCTTGGTGGAGCATAGAAGGGCTTATCCTTGGAGCTTTGGTGATCGGATCCCTTTCATGTGGTGGTCCTTGCTCATCTTCAAGCCTTGGTAAGTATCTCCTTATCTTTTTCAATGTTTTCCTTTCAATCTCTACTCCATCTTCTTCCCTTTTTTGGACATGGACCATGCTTGGATGTGATGGTTGTCATTTAGGAAGAAGCCCTCATCTCTAAGGATATTGGCCATGGTGGGATAAAGTTCTTTCACATTTTCCTCCTTCTTCTTCCTTGGTTCAGGTAGGGTTTCCTTTCTTTCTCCTTTTCTTGGGCTATCTTGACCTTGGCATCTTCTTCTCTTAGAAGTATTATTGTGGTCAAAACTGGGACCTTTGGTAGATCTTCTTCAACCTTTGAATCATGTGCTTGGAGTTTGGAACCTTGGAGGTTGATGATCCTTGATGTTGAGTTTCTTAAGGCATGTTTTATAACTTTCTACCCTTCTCTAATATTAGCACTCTGAATTTTATATGCATGTTGTTGTTTTCTCTCTCTAAAGCATTCCCTTATCAAGTTAGTAGATAATGATGATCTCTAGATCTGGTTGGTGGAGAAAATCTTATTTGGTTTTACAAGAATCAGAAGACCTATTATATACTGACTTTTGATAACTATGAGTTAATGGTGGTTTTCTTCATCTCTAGGCTACGATCTTGGGCATGTTCTTTGTGGTTCATGTACCTTGATACCTTTGGGTGTTTTACATTCTATTTTGAGTTTGATAGCCATGATTTTCTACCCTTGCATGTGGTTCTTTCATGGAGTTCTCTTGGTGCAATTTTAGGGTTCTTGGTTATCATCTTGTGGGGATTTTTTCCACCTTGATGATGGAGGTCTTCCATGGTGTTCCTTGTTGTTCCTGATCTGGTTCCTTCCTATTTCAACCTCGGGAATGTGTTGGGGATGGTCTTGACCTTGTGGGGTCGCTACCCCTTGAGTGTTGTAGATGATACCCTAGATTTGGGTCAACATGGTTGTAACATGTTAGCCTCTTGAGTGGTAGGTCTATACCTTTTCTTATAGTGGTCCGAAACCATGTCCTAGTCGACTAGTTTGTCTTAGTTTTTATTGCGGTCGTGACACCACATAAGTGGTTTACCTTCTAGCTATTAGTTGTAGGATGAAACATTAGTAAAGGTGAAGGGTTATGACCATAGTTTCATGGGAGTTCACTATATGATGAAAGTGATGCTTAGGCATTGTATATTGGCCCAACACTAACCCTAGTTGGGATTTTGTGGTCTTGATAAGTACAAGAGAGGTTGAGGTCACAGTAAGGGGGAGCGCTATGGTCATAATACATGGCTAGGTAGGTCGATACCCTTTGTTATATGTATGGTTGTGACCTAGATATTAGCGGGTCACAACACTTGTAGGTGGTATGGACGAACACCTATACATGATACATCGTTATCACACATACACTTGGACACATGATGATACATGTATAGTACTATTTAGATATCATATTACTTAACACTAAACTTGATGATTAACCCTTATATGATGAAATAAAGTGGTAAAACAATACACCTATGGTTTGATGATGTTTTATGATACACAACCCTAATGTTAACTACCCGATTTGGAGGATGGATATGTTATGGTGGTTTACTTCCCATGTTTTGATGTTGGTTTTGGTCACATACATTAGGCTCATGTGCATTGATGTATCATGGAGTCTAGGTTTTGTTTTGGATCTTTCAAACGTGGTTTTATCACTCTTGCACAAAGACCTTTCATGATGTTCTTATGATACAAGTTTTCATGTTTTTAGTGATCGATTTTGACTAAAGTTCCTCTCCTTGTGGATGTTGGTCTTCCTTGTTGTAATCTACTATTTAACCCATGGATATGATTTTAATGAGCTAGATGATGTTATCATGAATTTAGGGTTCAATACTTTATAGTATTGTCATGTATACTACTCTTTTTCATAAACCCTAAATTCATGTAATCGATTTGATTATGTGTCGATTGAGGTGATCTTAATACATGAAATATAAGCTTGGGCTTTATCACCATGCTAAGTTTTGACCTATATGTTTTCCTTGGGAGTTTTTTTTGTTTTCCTCATGTTTTGAGGTTTGACTTTTTCTCTCCTAAGTGGTTATCCTTGGTGATCTTAATGGATCTTATTTGAGGGTTTGATGCACTTGAATCCATGAGTTTTGATCTTGATGACATCTGGTTTTCTTGTTGTTTGGCCTTGTTTCAGTCGAGACATTGTGCCCTTTCTATTTTAGGTTGATACATAAACCCTCTTATTATTTTAGGGTCGAGATACTCATGTTTTCTTTGGGTCAAGACACCATGTGTAGTGGTGGTCAAAACACACATTCTTGTGTAGGTCGAGACACCTACTTCTTTTTCGATCGAGATGCTTTCTTTGAGCTTTGGTCGAGCCATGGCTTTTCTTTTGAAGTGATTGGGACATGGTTCCATGTGGTGGCCGAGACACTTAGGTATATAGCAGTCGAGGCATCTAGATGGTTGAGGTTAAGACACATGATGTGTTGTGGTCAACACACATTGTTTCATTGGTGGTCAACACACATACTTGATTATATAATAAACACACGTGTATGAGTAAGCAAATAATGAATCATGACAATTGTTGTTTGAATGATTATTTTATTGACTCTAATGATGTTCCTTAATCCTAATATTCTCCAAGAAATTGGGAGATGGTGAACCTAGGGTTTAGTTCTATAATTATGATGAAAACTCTAATAAGTTAAGAGTGTGAATCCAAATGATAATCCTATGGTATGTTATACTTGTTGAAATATGTAGAGATGTATGGCACATGATTATATTTTCTATTTCCTACTTGTGTAAGATAACCTTGCAGGTTAAATGTATGCCATGACTTGTGTATGCTACGGTGATGGTTATGAATGATATGAGGCATGTTGAGATCATGATGAGACATAGGGAGTCATGATGTTTTCTCTCTCTTACTTATGAGCTTTTAACCTTGCAGGTGAAATGAATGTCACAACTTTGTTAATTCTATGCTGATCGATATGTAATAAATGGTGATTATAATGCCATAGTACTTGTTGAGGCTTCATGTGATGTTGACATATAGGAATAACGTGATTGGTCTTTTGACCTGGTGAAGGCTTGATACCTATTGGGAAGTGATATCCTCAAGTGATGTGATTAAGGGATTGATATCCCATGGTGATATGTGACCTTTGTAACAGCCTTATGAATGGGATAGCAATGAGTATCATGTGGTGATTGTGTAACAATTTCACACCTTATACGTATATATCTTCAGAAGTTGCAACACACCCTTATTATTGTAGAGTTTGTTTGGTCTTTATACGTTGTAAATTGATTTATGCTAAAAGTCATCCAATTGGCAAACTAATAAAGGCAAACCTAATAATGTAGTTTCTCCTAGAAATAGATCTATCCCAGTGTCAACTTTATTTGATGGATTGGTAAAATGAGTTTAACTTGGAGCACATATTTTTTGAATATGCAGGGTGCAAGCCGAAATCTCCTTGCATCCTTAATTGCAGTTGTGTGAGATGGCCATGCGTGAGTCGATATCCTTATTATGTGATAGCCATTCATGAGCCAATCCATCTTTTATGAACAACCATGCATAAGCCTATTCTTCTAGCATAGTTACCTATACCAAGGTGGGCTAGTTGTTTATATATGGATGGTCATGTGTGATCTGATCCTTTAGTTGTGCAGGATTTGAGGTCTCGGATAACACGGTTTTAAAAGGAATGATTGGACTACTCATATCAACAAGGTGCACCTCCTTTTTTGGGAGCCCATCACTAAAGAACTCCATAGTTAAGCGTGCTTAGCTTGGAGTAGTACTAAGATGAGTGACCAGTTAGGAAGTTGACTATGGCTTGTGCATGAGTGAGGAAAAAGTGTGCAGTTAAGGCTAGTAGTGGTCTATGGGGCCAATCGTCATTCCTGAAACTCTACTAGAGCCTTGGGAAATTGGCCCGGGCGTTACAAATGGTATCAGAGCTAATTCCCCTCCAGTTGGTGGGGCCCACATGGACATGGCATGCCGTCTTGAGCCGTGCAGTCCAAGCATGTAGGAAAGGGTTGTCCATGGTTGACGAAGCCACCCTTGTGCTGATATACCGTGATCGGGAGCTAGGTGTCCATGGGCCATTGTGGGTCTGCACTGAAATGGGAGAGAGATTACAAGGCCTTATAGTTGAGCCTTGACAAGGACATCAAGAGCCTAAGTGGGGGAGATTGTAACATCCCAGGATTTGAGGCGTCAGATAACATGATCTTAAAAGGAATGATTGGAATACCCATATCATCAAGGTGCACCTCCTTTTTCGGGAGCCCATCACTAAAGAACTCCATAGTTAAGCATGCTTAGTTTGGAGTAGTACTAGGATGGGTGACCAGTCGGGAAGTTGACCCTAGCTTGCGCATGAGTGAGGCCAAAGTACACAGTTAAGGCTAGTGGTGGTCTGTGGGTCCAGTGTCATTCCTAAAAGTGTACTAGAGCCTTGGGTAGTGGGCCCTAGTATTACAAGTTGACTATATGCCACTTTCACTCTTGTGTTGACCAAGAGGTGTTTGAGAGGTCATGGATTTCGACTCTTCCATGTACCTTGTATGTCACCGTCAGTTTCCCTTCACAAGCGAGGGTTGGATTTGGGTGGTAGGACTCAAATCCTTGGGGCATAATAAAATATATAATCAGTCATGTAGCATATTTTCTTAGGATCAAATATTAAACATTGGTTGAGGCCATTATTTATTTTTGTATAGTTCTATGGGTTAAGAACATGTTGTTCATATTCCTTTTTAGTATATCAATTGCTCTGCATATATCATTTAGATGAATTTGTTTATCTATTAATAGTATAGCCTCTTGTGTGGCTATTTGTGCTTTTAATAGATGTTGGTGGAGAGTTATAACTCTCATTGGAACATTTGGTCTCACCCTGTGGGTTTCCACATCTTTTAGGTGGACGTACATGCTGGGATAGAGCTCGTGTTGCTGAGATAGACATCCTGAGGTGTTGTAGTTGTTGGATCATAGATATGTAGCTAGTTTCTAGTGATAGTGTCCTATGTGTCGTCCCTATACACACATGTCCTTGGGGGTGTTTTATATACGTTGTACATCATTTTGAGTTTTCAAGTCTATACGATGATGGTACATAGATGGTTTGTATACATGAGCGGGTTATCACATGTAATAGATTGTGCCTAGTTAGCCAATGAACAATGTTAAGTAACTCCTTTTAATATGAATGAAATATAAGTGGATTTTTATTTATGTCTTCAGACATGATGATTTAATCTTGATGCATGGTTATGAAATTGATTTCAATTTACCCTCTTTTGTTGTAATATTGTTATTAGTTTTAATTTTGCACTTGGTTTTGATTAATCTCATTTTGTGCGGTAAAGGGTGTCACATATAGAGCTATCATATCTCTAGGTTTGCTGAGTCTAGACGGACCTTAGGACTAGGATTAGGATGATTTCTAAGTTGAGAACATAACATAAAACATGGTGCATACTAAATAATCTCAGTACTTGAGTGGCCTTGCCAGGCATACGACTATTAAGAAGAAGGTGAGTATGAAACTCTTAGGTTACTTTCATTCTGATTACTCTGATCAAGTAGTCATTTCAAAACGACCTAAAGAGAATAATTAAACATGAATAATGATAATAATGCATTCACCTTGATATAACGAAGGACATAACTACATCATACCCTATCAGAACTTGAATGACTCATAATCATAAGAGAAGAATATGCCACTGTAAAACCGAAATTTGAACACAAATAAGCTATAAGAGAACCTTGAAGTGGTAATTCGAAGAGGTTTATAATGTAAAAGATGGATAGATATATTTTAATAAGGTAAGTCAAGGTGAAACCCACATAAGATGAAGAGAATTCCTAAGATAAGTATGACAAAGGTAACATATGAGAATGATGATAAACTAATAAAGTGGAATTTGAGCTAGCCTCAGACCAACCTATGTGAATAAGGAACTTCCAAAATGAAAACTTTCATTATATATGAAAGAGTTAAAGAGGGATGATATCTTCTTAATAAACAAAATATGAAGTATGATGGTTACCTCTTACAAAGAAGTTGGAAAACGTATTAAAATAAGAAAACATACACCAGGATGATGAAAAAAAACCAGAAATGAAGTAATAAGATGTTTTAACCTTGATGATTCCTATGCTAATAATAAGGAATCCAAGTTGAAACGGGAGAATGACATATATATGTTGTAACTTTTATGATAATGAAGAGAGTTCCTAAACCCTTCCTTGTTAGTTGGACTATTAATACAGTCACCAGTAAAGATGATGTTGAGTTAATAGATTAGAGTGGTGTAGTGGAAGCGTGGTGGACCCTTAACCCACGGGTCATGTGACATGAACTAATGGTGATTTTAAGCTCAACATCTGACAGTGTTCAAAGATGGTAGTGTGAGCCCAATTAGCCAATGGAGACATGATGCTTCATAACAGATGATGGTTTAGGTTACCATACGATAAGGTAACTAATTATCCTTGGTTGCTTTAATTAATCCCTTAACTATAGTTCCTTTGTATATATTATTCAAGAGTCAAACCTACATATCAACCAATAGTTTTGAAATGATTAAACCTAATTCCATTGTTTTGAATAAATGCCATAACATCCAATGGTTTATAATGAAGATGATAGTATAATGTTTTGGCTATAATAATGAGAATTTGATGATTTATACCCTTAAACTTGTATCCCTACCTTTATCCTCAGATAAATTTGACAAACTCTAGAATTTTTAACCTTATCCTGTAATTTTACAAGTTGAGAAGGTAACTTACAAATGAAAATTTTCATCTGAGTTGTATGAGGCATGAATAGTGTTTCTATTTTGAGGGTGTGTCCTATGTGACAAATCTTGTGTAAATCTTAGGGAAATAACATAATGTTGGATAAAAAGTGTTATGAAATCACCAATGTATATAACAAGCCACTAGGGAGCTTGAGGTAGAGATGTGTAGGTAGTGCTCATCTCTTTCCATTGAGAATTTTGGGGGTGAAATCCCTGTTTAGGGTTTATGGCTTATAAGGCCCCTGACTTGGGTTTTGAGCTAACCCTAGTTTCTTTGGATTGATGATGTGCTTAGGACCATTCTCTAAACATTTTAGATGAACTCAGAACTTGTGGAGAGCATAAGTTTTAAGTTAGAGCTTGTTTGGATGATTTTTGTGATTTATGTGTTAGTTTTGGTGCGAATTGCTATTTACCCAAAATACATCATCGATGTGAAAATTGTCACCGCTAGAGTGTGTCTTACATCCCTTGTCATTGTCCAGGATAGGAAGAAGTGGGCACCTTTTTGGGCCTTGGTTGAGTAGTTGCATCCCCATAGGTGATTAGGGTTTCTAGGGCTTTGTGAGTGTCAACCTGGATAACCATAGTTGGAGGTAGTGGCCCCTATCTCAACCCTAGTAGGTGTTTTGTTTGTGTTATGAACAAAACACCTTACCCAGATGTTGTGGTTTCGACCATGGTGGTTTTTATTGGCTTAGGTCATGATGATTTGTCTTTTTTGTGAAATGTATCGATCTTACATGAATGGTGACCTTTTATTCTGACCTTGCTTGAGTCTTGATCTTGGTAGCTAACTAGGCAGCGACCTAGGGGCTGTTTTGGTTGTGTTATGACTGAAACACTTTCCCAGGTGTTGTTATGACCATGATGGTTTGGGACCATGTTTTTCGACCTAGAGGCTTGTCCTTTTGTGTTTCGACCTCCTTGATGGTGATGAACCTTTTTCAACCTAACATTGATGTTTGGCTCATGTTTAGACCTCTAGGAGGTGTTTTGACCTGGACCACCTGTTCGAAACCTGAGTAGGTTGATACCCAACATAGATTTTATCACCATATTGTGCATACAAGGTTTAAGTGGTTGTGTGTTGGTTTCTTGGGTGGACAAGTATCTCTTTGGTGCTTTCAGGTGTTACTCCTCATGTCCACCACACCTCCCTCATCCTTTGGAATATAAACCCTTTATTCCTCTTGTAAGTGAATTTTTTTAGTCCTCCTTCTTCATGCCTCTCTTTTTCTTGTCCTTAGATCTTGGTGGAGCAAAGAAGACCTTATTGTTGGATCTTTGGTGATCAGATCCCTTGCATGTGGTGATCCTTGCTCATCTTCAAACTTGGTAAGTATCTCCTCTTCTTTTACAATGTTTTCTTTAGAATATCTAATCCATTTTCTTCTCTTTTCTGGTCCATGGACCATTCTTGGATGTGATGATCATTCTTGAGTAAGAAGCACTCATCTCTAAGGTTATAGTACATGGTGCGATGAAGTTCTTTCACATTTTCCTCCTTCTTCTTCCTTGGTTGAGTTAGGGTTTCCTTTCCTTCTCCTTTTCTTGGGCTATCTTCATCATGGTATCTTCTTCTCTTGGAGGTGTTGTTGTGGCCAAAATTGGGACCTTTGGTGGATCTTTTTCAACCTTTGGATCGTCTTCTTGGAGCATTGAACTTTGGAGCTTGAGGATCCTTGTTGTTAAGCTTATTAAGGCGTTTTTTATAACTTTCCACCCTCCTCTATTATTAGCACTCTAAATTTTATTTGCATGTTGTTGTTTTCTCTCTCTAAAATGTTCCATTATCATGTTAGTAGATAATGATGATCTCTATATCTGGTTGAGCAGCAAAATCTTGTTTGGTTTCATAAGAATTTGAAGCTCTATTGTATACTCAATTTTTTATAACTATGAGTTAATGGTGGTTTTGTTCATCCCTGGTCTATGATCTTGAGCATGTTCTTTGGGGTTCGTGTACCATGATACCTTAGGGTGTTCAAGGTTATATTTTGAGTATGATATCCATTGTTTTCCACCCTTTCATGTGGTGATTTCATGGAGTTCTCTTGGTGCATGTTTAGAGTTCTTGATGATCATCTTGTGTGGAGTTTTTCCTCCTTGATGATGGAGGCATTCAATGGTGTTCCTTGATGTTCCAGATTTGTTTCCTTCCTTTTTCAACATTTGGAATGTTTTGGGGATGCTCTTGACCTTGTGGGGTTGCTACCCCTTGAGTGTTGTTGTCGATACACAATCTTTGCATCTGTATGGTCGTAACATGTTAGCCTCTTGAGTGGTAGGTTGATACCTTTTCTTTTAGTGGTTGAACCATGTCCTTATGAACCAGAATATCTTAGCTTTTGTTCCAGTCATGATATCACATAGGTGGTTGACTTTCTAGCTATTGGGTGCAGGTCAAAACAGTAGTAAAGGTGAAGGGTTGTGACCATAGCTTCATGGGTGGTTATTATATGATGAAAGTGATGCTAAGACTTTGTATATTGACCTAACCTCAACCCTAGTTGGGTTGTTGTGGTCGTGATAAGTACAAGAGAGGTTGAGGTCACAATAAGGGGGTGTTTTATGGTCATAACACATGGCTCAGTAGGTCAATACCCTTGGATTTATGTATGGTTATGACCTATATGTTAGTAGACTGTAGGTGGTATGGATGAACACCTATACATGATACATGGTTCTCACACATACACTTGGACACATCATTATACATGTATAGTACTATTTGGATAACATATTAATTAAATCTAACTTGATGATTAACCCTTATATGATCAAAGAAAGTGGAAAAACAATACACCTAGGGTTTGATGATGTTATATGATACAAAATCCCAATGTTAAGTACTCGATTTGGAGGATGGATGAGTTATGGTGCTTTACTTCCCATGTTTTGATCTTGGTTTTCATCACATACATGAGATTAATGTGCCTTGATGTATCATGGAATCAAGGTTCTATTTTGGAGGTTTCAAATGTGGTTTTATCTCTCTTTCACAAAGACCATTCATGATGTTTTATGATACAAGTTTTATGATTTTGAGTGACCGATTTTGAGTGAAGTTCCTCTCCTTGAGTATGGTGGTCTTTCTTGTTGTAATCTACTATTTTAAACCTTGGATATGATGTGAAAGAGCTAGATCATGTTATTATGAGTTTAGGGTTCAAGACTTTCTGGTATTTTCAGGTAGATAACTTTTTTTGCTTAAACCCTAAATTTATGTAACCGATTTGATTATGTGTTGGTTGATGTGATCTTGATACATGCAATATAAGCTTGGGTTTTATCACCATGCTATGTTTCGACCTTTATGTTTTCCTTAGTGTTTTGTATGTTTTCCTCATTTGTTGAGGTTCTATTTTCTCTATCCTAATTGGTTTCCCTTTGTGATATTCATGGATCTTATTCTAGGGTTGAATCCATGAGTTTTGATGTTGATGACCTTTGATTTTCTTAACGTTTGGCCATGTTTTCGTTGAGACTTTTGTGACCTTGGTGTTTTAGTTCAAGACATACACTCTCTTCTTGATTTAGGGTTGAGATACTCATGTTTTCCTTAGGTCAAGACACAATGTCTAGCGGTGTTCAAAACACATGTCCTTGTGTAGGTTGAGACACCTACTTCTATTTCAGTCGATATGTTTTTTTTATATATTTAGTTGAGACATGGATTTGCTTTTGAAATGATTGAGACATGGTTCCATGTGGTGGTCGAGACACTTAGGTATGTTGTAGTTGAGACATCTAGATGGTTGAGGTTGAGACGTATGATGTGATGTGGTCGATACACCTTGCTTCATGGGTGGTCAAGACACATACTTGATCATATAATCAGCACATGTATATGAGTAAGAAAGTAATGAATCATGACTAGTGTTGATTGAATGATTGTTTGATTTACTCTAATCATGTTCCTTAATCCTAATATGCTCCAACAAAGTGGGAGATGGTGTATCTAGGGTTTCATGCTATAATTATGATGAAAACTCTAATCGGTTAAGAGTCTGAATCATAATCATAATCCTAGGGCATGTCATACTTGTTGACATATGTAGAGATGTTATGCACATGATTATATTTTTTTCATTTCTAATTGTGTAATGCTAACCTTGCAGGTTGAATGTATGCCATGGCTTGTATATGCTATGGTGATGGTCATGAATGATATGGGGCATGTTGAGATCATGATGAGACATAGGGATTTATGATGTTTTCTCTGAGCTTCTTATCTTGTAGGTGAAATAAATGCCATGGATCTATGAATGCTATGGTTATCTATATGTAATACATGTTGATAATCATGCCATGTTACTTGTTGAGGCATCATGTGATGTTGACAAACATGAATAATGTGATTGGTCTTTTGACCTACTGAAAGCTTGATACCTATTGAGAATTGATATCATCAAGTGATGTGATTAAGGGATTGATAACCCATGGTGATATGACCTTGGTGATAGCCTTATTAGTGGGAGAACAATGAGTATCATGTGGTGATAGTGTGACAAGTTCACACGTTATACATTTTATATCCTCTAAAGTTACAACACATCCATATTCTTATATATTTTGTTTGGGTTTTATACGTTGTAACTTGATTGATGCTAAAATTCACCCAATTGGCTAACTAATCAAATGAAACTTAATCATGTAGATTTCCCTAGCCATAGATCCATTCCAATGTTAGCTTTGTTTGTTGGACTAGTGAAATGCGTTTAACTCAGAGAGCATATTTTTGAATATGTTGGTTTCAAGTTGAGTATCTCCATGCATCCTTAATTGTAGTTGTGTGAGATGGCCATGCGTTAGCTGAACTCCTTATGATGTGGATGACCATGCATGAGTCAATCCTTCTTTTAATAATGGCCATGTGTGATCATGTTCTTCTAGCATCATTACATATACCAAGGTGGGCAAGGTATTTATATATGAATGACATTGTGTGAGGCGATCCGTCAGTTGACAATATGCCACATTCACTCTTGTGCTGACCAGGAGGTGTTGGAGAGGTCATGGATTCTAGCTCTTCCATGGACCTTGTATGGCATCATCAGCATCCCTTCACAGGGGGCGGTTGGATTTGGGTGGTACAACTCAAATCCTCGGGGCATAATAAAATATATAATCATCTACGTAGAATATTTTCTTAGGATCAAATATGAAACATTGGTTGAGGCCTTGTTTTTCTTTTGTATAGTTATATGGATAGAAAATATACTTTTTTTTCATATTCCTTTTTAGAATATTAATTGCTCTACTTGTACATTTAGCTGGATTTTCTTATCTATTAATAATAGCTATCTATGCTTTTAATATATGTTCGTAGAGATTTATAACTCTTGTTGGGACATTTGGTCTCTCCCTGTAAGTTTCCACATCTTTTTGGTGTACGTGCATGCTGCGATCGAGCTCATGTTGCTGAAATAGACATCAAGAGATGTTGTAGTTGTTGGATCATGGATATGCAGCTAGTGTCTTCCTTGTGTAGTCAGGTCCTTGGGAGTGTTTTATAGACTCCGTACATTAATTTGAATTTTTAAGTCAATACGATGATGGTACCGAGATGGCTTGTGTACATGAGCAGTTTATCACATGTAATAGATTGTATCTATTTAGCTAGTGAACAATGTTATATAACTCCTTTTAATATGAATAAAATATAAGTGGCTTAAATTTTTGGCTTTAGAAACGATGAGCTCAACTTGATGCATGGTTAGGAAATCGGTTCTAATTTACCCTCTTTTGTGGTAATATAGTTATTAGTGTTAATTCAAAAATTGGTTTTGAGTAATCTCTCTTTGTGCGGAAAAGAGTGTCCCAAACAGGGTGCATTATTATGATGTCAGCTTTTGGGTCAGGCTTGTCTCGTTATTCTTAGAGAGTCTGGGCCCAGAGGCATACATATAATCATGGCAAGAAAGTGCACATATCATCTATACAAGAGTTTCATATGATGCAATTGGCATGATTTCCTACCTTAATAAATGGTCATGAGCTCCACTGTAGGTTGGGTATTGATGCAGTTATTTAGGATCTTGGCCCACTAAAATACTATACGCTGCAATATTCTGAACTAATATTGAGGGCTATCACTACTGGGAGCGATAGTTAATTAATGATCTAAGTAATATTGTCAATTTTATTGAATCAAACCAATAATAAAATGTTTTAAAAAGTTGCAATATTTCTCTGTAGAATCAAATGTAAAACACAAAACATATTCAAATTGCGATCAGCCATCTTGAAGGAAAAAACTGGATATAAAATTCCACAATTGGTTAAAGATTTTGAGAAATGTTCTCATCAATGATAGAAATCTCTATGTCCTTGATAGAACAATGCTATAGGAACCCACTATGAATGCACCTAAGGATAAAAGAATGTTTATTGAAGCATGCCGATGATTCCATAGATATTTGAATACCTAATTCTCTATAGTATGAACTATGAGTTTCATGAACAACATGAAAAACATGCACATTCTTGAGATGGTAACACATCTTAAGAATCATGTAATGGAAACAAGATATAATGACTGTAAAGTGCTAATTGAGTGCAAACACACAAAGGGAGGTCCAATAGAACCACATGTGCTCAGTGTGATTTGGCATGGAATGAGTGGCATTTCTCTTAGGTCAAGATTTGGCAATTAATATGATTATGCAAGTGTTGCATGAATCATATAGTCTGTCCATCAAATACTTGGCATGATGATGCCAAAGAAATGAACAAAAAGGACAAATATGTGATGATGATCAACAAAAGTGAGTCCTAGGGAAAAGGAAAGGATGATAAGTGTTTTGAGTCTAAGCTTATGTCCAATTCTTCTAAACTAAAATTATGGTGAAGGGTAAGTATAAAAGGAATTTTCCCTTTTTACTTAAAAGATAGAGAAAAGAAAGTGCCACCATTTTCACCTGTCAGGACATTGAAGAGAACTGTCTTAATAGAGGATCTCAGGAAAAAGATATATATAGAGATCTCCACTTTAGGAGCTTAGAATAAGTAAGCTAGAACTATGCGGAGCTAGGGTTTTTGCCTTTATAGTTAAGAATTGACATTCCTGGGCACATTACACAATTAGTGAATTGCTATTATGCACTTGCCATTGATGAAAACATTAAATGTTTTGTATAACAAGAACATTATGTTTCATTCTAAAAGATATGATCTCTTATGGAAAGGTCATATGTCTTACAAAATATACTTGATAGTTCTAAAGGATAATATGTGTATGACACATATATTAGAAGACTTGATAACTCAAACAAATTGAATACATATAGAATAATCATCTAGAGCACATAGAGGAGAAATGCATTTATAAGAGTCCATATGATGGTTATTAGACTCTTTTGGTTATTGAACCAATAGAGACATGAATGTCTTATTTGTTGTGAAATATGACAAAAGAATCTTCACTAGATGTAGTGGGATATAGACTATTCTTTTAGGACTAGTACATACTAATGTACATAGACCTTTTAGAAAGAATGCTAATGGTAGTTACAAGTACATCATCATATTTATTGATGCAATCAATAGATATTGAAATTTATATTTAATGAAATACATGTCTGGTTCTCTTGAAGTGTTCAAGGAGATCATAAATGAAGTACATAACTAAATTGGTAAAAGTATTAAGATACATTGATGTGATCAATGTTGAAATATTTTGAACTAATAGTTTCACGACCTGCTGGAGAGATAGTGATAGTGTATCACATTGAATTCCACTTGAAACATACTGATGTGTCAAAAAGAAGGTGTCACACCCTATTAAGTCATGGTGATACTATCATTATAATCTATCTAATCATACCATTTCTTTGTGGCACATTCTTTACAATAAAATAATGTACTGTGTAAATTGGTTCAAAAGACACCATCCGAGATATGGCATGGGAAGTGGACTGATGTGTCTTTTTTAGTGATTAGTATTAAAGGATTATATATGAAAAAAGTTTCTTAAATGTCTTTATCCACAAATCATATGAATGGTATCTTGTTGTATACTACTTATAATCCATCTTGAAAACAAAGTGTTTGTTTCTAGGATGGCTGAATTCCTAAATGGAAATTAGTTCCAAGGAATCAGTGGGAGTAAAAGTAGAACTCAAAATGTTTGAGACAAATAAGAAAACATATAACCTAAAGAGGTACAATAGGAACAAGTAGAATCACAAGTTGTTGTGGAATCTCGACTTCCTTATGAAAACATAGAAATCATAGTTCTAATAGAATACTCCTTGAGTTTATAAAGGTGACAAGTTGATCATATATATGAGTTAAAAACCTACCTATAAACTATTGAGAGACCAATATTTGAGAAATGGATTCAAGCCATGGAATCAAAGATGAACTTTGTGTACACCAATAAGGTATGAACTTGCTGGATCCCCCAAAATGGGTAAAGCTCGTAGGGTGTATTCGGGTCTTTGTGGGAAGACCAGCATGGAAGGGTAGATTAGTTGTAAAGAGTTTCAAACTATTTCAAATTGTAAAAAATTATGATGTATTTTGACCAGTTACCATGGTTAAATCCATTTGGGTCATGTTTGTTGTTGTATCTTAGTATGACTTTGAGATTTGGCATATGGATGTTAAAACCATGTGTTATAATTAGAATAATTAAAATGATGTGTAAGTGACACAAACTAATGGTTTTATAAATCCATTAATGAAAATAAAGTCATTAAGCTACAAAGGTCAACTGTGGATTGAAGTAAGCATCTTGGAGCTGGAATCTTCTATTTGATAAGAAAGTCAAAGGGTTTGACTTGAGTCATGATAAAGATGGAATATTTGATTACAAAAGATTTGGTGGGAACATATTAATATTCCACATAATGATGGGAAATGACATCCTTATCCTACGAATGTTAAAACCTAGAAGGAAAGTACCTTCTATATGAAGGGATTAGACGAAGCATCCTATGAGACATGAATGGATAGAGATAATTTGGAAACCTTATTGACCTAAGTAAGAGAACATACATTAGCAAGATGCTAAAGGGTTCAACATGCAAGACTCAATGAGAGATAACATGCCCATATTCCATGAAGCTAATCTCTTAGGAGACTAGTGTCCCAGTTCTTAATAAGAATGGGAACACATGGATAGATGTCATGTGCATTGACAATTGGATATATCTTGAATGAAATTTTATGTACTTATCCCATTACTTTCGTATATATTGGACATAACACAAAGATATCCAATCATCTCATATGTATTGGACATGATGAGAGGATATATATACGTACCTAGAAATCTTATATGTATTGGATAAGACAAGATGGTATATGTAAGATGCTAATGAGATTCACTGGGCTACCATAAATAACATATTTAGATTCTTGTGAAGCACGTAGGATTGGTTCCTTGGTTATGGCAATAAGGAAGAGTTGTATGCAAATGGTTACACCCATGAAA